>SSNP01000108.1:435872-521239 GCA_006937955.1 Pachypanchax playfairii
ACGAATCGAACGCGTCTCAGGAGCGGCACATACGCTGCGGTTCCCTGCTGCTACGCATCTGATACGCACCTGGTGGAAAGGACCGAGCAGCAGAATACGCGAGCGAGACATGCTGCTGACGCATCCGGGTGAAAGGAGGGGTGATTCTGAATGATCTTATTTTTAGCAACGTTACGCAGGAAGTAGTAGGTCGTCATGGTAACATGCTTTATATGATAACACCCAGGTTCTTTACCTTCTTGTTGGAGGCCAAATTACCGTATATACTCATGTATAAGTCGGTTTTTTTGAGGAGTAAATTTCAGGTCTGAAGAGGGGTTCCAACTTATACGCGAGATATCGGGAAGAAGTACTCGGACGAGCGAACGATGTTCCTTATCAGCATGGATTATCAAAGACACGTTATATCTTTTTATCAATAAACATGATAACATGATTTTCATTATTTTCTGCTCTCATTTTCACAAACATCATCACTGGGACTTCCTGACACAAACTGATTCAGACACCAACTTATACGCGGGTCAATGCTAATTCCTCAATTTTTCTGCTGAGAAAGAGGTCTGACTTATACGTGAATCGACTTATACGCGAGTATATACGGTAATGCCATCCAAAACAAGTAACTGATTAAACAGTTTGTTCTAAAGGTGTTTGAGTCTTTAAACCACAAGTTTATAACCCACAGAAGGGACCCAGGTCCAAGTTTAAGAACCACTGTTGTTCAGAACTGGGTCACCGATCGATCACCAAACTGTTCAAAGAGATTTTAGTTTTACTGTAGTTTTTAAAGAAGAGTAAAACTTTCTACATTCAATGCAGAGAAATTATTAAATGAAGAAGTGAATGTTTCCACCCAAACCAGCACTGACCAAACGGATTACACAGATCAATGCTGCACCATGACGTTTCTCCAGACCTGGTCATGTCTGAACCTGCTCTCACCTGTGAAAAGCCCATAGCACCGGTACCAGACCTGAGCACAGGGCTCGATACTTTCAATTATTTTAATAGTAAGTTTTATTAATCACAGCACTGACTCAGTTACAAGTACACGTAACCTTGGATGTAAATTACTACATTAATGATGAAACACATTGTGGTTAAATGTACAGTTTAAATCTGTTTGTAAAGGGAAATCTGATCATGAAGTGCTAAAATAAAGTCAGTGTGCTGGATGGAAAACTCTCTGGGGGAATTAACTAGATAATCCTACTTTATTAAAAGAAGATGCCCAAAAGAAAATGACAGGAATGACAGAATAGGAAAGTTTATACTGATCTACAGTCAGCTGACATGATGTGCAGACTTCAGCACTTCATTTGAAATAAAACAAACAAATCAGTAGAAATCTGGCAGGTAGCTGAAGGTTTGGAGACTTCTGGTTATTACAGGATAATAAACATGATCGCTACTGAAACCAACTTCACATCATTCAGTATCACACTTTTACAGTGTTAGCTGAACATAACAGGAACAAACCATTAAATAAAAACAGATTCATTCAAAACTTTGATATTACTCAAGAATTATCTCCTGCCTTTCAACAAGAAACCTACTCAAAAGAATTTTAAGAAAATAAAAGTGCTGGAGGATAATTTCAAATGTTTTTTGGTATTTTAAATAACCTTTTGATAATTACTTTCTTTTCCTATCAATGTGCTAAGGATACAATAATATTGTAAATTGATTTAGACATATATTTACTCCTTGTTAAATCAGATGTAATCTGTCTGGAGCCAGAAGAACTTTGTCAAGTCAAGATGAAATATAAGAACATTGAACTGCGTTACTAAAAAAACTAATTCCTTGAATTATGCAAATAAAACTTGGTGATAAAACTGATTCTTCGTGTTTGTGTGTCTAGTCACATAATTATTAATGCACTGCATTTTACATTTACCAATGATAACGGTGTTGTAATATTGGAAATTGTAATTAATTAGATTACTCCTTTTAAAGTCCAAATGCTGCACAGGATCGTCATCAAAAGGGCACCTCAAAACCCTGGAACAAACTTACCTGGAACATAACCTGCTCCAGACCAGGTTATGTTCAGAGATTAAGTTGCTATGGTTACTAACATACCTTGAAAGATACCTACGTTTTTGAAACCGAAAATTCCGGTTATCAACAAACTTACCCTCAAACTTATCCTGTTATGTCACATAACCTGCTTTCTGAAACGGACCCCTCCCCCCTCCTCTTCCTGATTTTTCTGTTGGGTTGCCAGTTCTGATGTTGATCCTCATCTTGTTTCTCTTGCATTTGTTCAATTTTTGGGAATGTCTGAAGGCCTATTTGTTCAGCATTGAGTTTTCCTAAGTGCATTTGATAAAAGCATGTCCGGGTTGATAGATGCTACAGTGAGCTGATGAGTGTTTGATCCATTGTCATAGTGCAAGAAGACGACTAATCAGCAACCGCACAACAAAAAGAGAGAAAACAACTTGCATTTAAGAAATAAAACTCTACCTGTTCCAGTTTAAAGATGTGTTTGTTAAAATAGTGTTGAAGCCGTTCATTTGCGAAGTTGATGCAGAACTGTTCAAAGCTGTTGTTCTCGTAATCCTCGAAGCCAAAGATGTCCAGGACTCCTATTGAGAGGATCTAATGGGAGAAACAAAAAATGTAAAAACATGGTAGGAAAAGATTCTCTGAATGATTTATTGTTTCATAAACTTTTTCTCATACTTTTAGATTCATTTTTAATTATGGTTCTTTTTATATGCTGTTCTCTACAGTCTCAGTCTGCGTTGCTTCCCACGTCAGGATGAGTCATATCCTCATATATTATGTAAACGTTATGTCTTAAGGATGCACTCACTCTTAGAAGGCCTTTAATTATAAAAAAAGAATAAATAGGCAGTTTTAACTTTAATTTGATTTGATCTACTTGGGTTTTATTTCTCTTTGCACTTTTAAAATCTGCCTGTTCATGCTTGTTTTGTTCATGCGTATGAGAGTAATAGTTTTTATCAGGGATGTAACGCCATAGAGCAGCAGCTTTACTTTAAGCTCCCCCTGTATGTCAGAGCTCATCTTATCTCTAAGGCTGACTCTGGCCAACCCACAGAAGACGTCCCTTTTGCTTGTATCCATGATCTTGTTCTTTCAGACAGGATCCAAATCTCATGACCAGGTTGAGCGTCTGAACATAGACTGACCAGTAAATTTAGAGCTTTGCCTTTCATCTCCTTCTTTGCTCTGACAGACTAAAGCAACGCCCTCATCACAAAGCCCCAACCAATTGGTCCATCTCCCGCTCCATCCTGCCATCACTCATGAACAAGACGCCCAGATACTTAAACTCCTGCTCCTGCTGCGCATGGCAACAGGACACGTAGTCGTTTCCTGTTTATGTCTTATGCTAACAGCTTTTAGCCAGCAGCATGCTAGGTGTGGTTTCAACTGCGGGAGCTGATGAATACTAACGAACAAAAGAGTTGTGACAAAACAAGTAGAGGCCGTTCAACCTCGGGTTTTATCACCACCTACGTACTTTGAGAGATAAAAACTGAAAGAGAAGTTGTTGACCTGTTTTAACACCCACTATGAAGGTAGGGTCTTTAATTTCCTTTCATGAGGTGATGAGTCCATGTAGAGGTGGCTTCCTCGCCAGCCAAGCCTGGGAGCCAAGACTCAACCACCAAGCGTTTGCCATTGAGCCCCCACCCCAGGCGTGGCTCCAGGTGAGTGCCCCAATCTCTCTACTCAAGGAAATGCTTTCTGTCTGCCATGGTCTAGTACCATCAAGGTAACTGAACCACTGTTAGTCTAACCCCTCACCTGAGATCCATTTGCCATGGGAGACCCTATGGGTTTTCATCCCAGACAACACAGCCCAAGGATTATGGGGGTACTCAAACCCCTCCGCCATGTTAAGGTGGTGATTAAATGGTGGTGGTGGTGGTGGTGGGGGGGGGGTGACTTATTCATGCAAATATTTATTTTGATAAAACTGTCAACATGTTCATTTTTAAGGCAAACAAACTCTTGATTTGGTTTCAGAAGACATATTGCAAATTTTAAATGAGTTATTACAGACAAGTTTCTGTATGTGACAATAATTTTAAGTATAGTCTAATTTAATTTAGTTTCCTTTTAGTCATACCTTTGAATTGTCCTCCAGATCCTTGTTATTGAGCAGGGCGTGGTTCGTCCTGAACACGATCCAGTCAAACAGTGCGCTGTAGAGTGACTTGGCCATCGAGTCCCTTACTGTGCCACCCTGCCAACAGATACACACAAGTTCAAGTTTATTTATTTATAAAGCGCCAGTTCATGACAAAGTCATTTCAAGGCACTTAACTGAAAAAATAACAAATAAAAACAAACACACATACGTATAATAGACTGTTTGAAAACAAACATGTCTTTTTTTTTGGCCTCCTGACTGATGAATTATAAACCCAGAAAGACTGAACTCTGTCTGCTGAGGTCAAAATCAGCCAGCTGTCATGACAAGGTAAAACAACCCTTCTAAAAGCCATTTCTTCTCTCATACATTATTGATTGCTCATATTTTTAGTAGGTAGGCCAGTGACGTCTTTGTGCCAGTAAAGTTATGCAAGATTTGTCAGAATAATTAACATAAAACCAAACAAAACAAATAATCACACTCTAAATACCTCGTCAGGCTCTTGGGACTGGTAGGCTATATGTATCATCCTCTCTGAACACCATGTAAATAATTTTGGAACAGTTTGGAACTAGAATGGAACTCATCTGGACCCACATGGATTTAGAAGAGCCACCACAGATATGGACACATAATTAGCACAACTTCATCAGATTTACATGAGTAAATTGGAAAAACCTGGTAAATCTGTTTTATTTTTTGTCTACCAACTGAAAGTCACTATTCAGTTGAGGGTTTTAAATTATTTCCACAAGACCTAAAGAACTAAAATAAAGTGGTGCTCTTTGTATAAAAACTGTGTATTTGAATAAGTGACTGAGTGCCTGACACATGCACAAACATGTACTGTATCTTTGGAGATATCTACTTACACTTGTGTAAACCACAGCAGACATTTTACCACATTTCAATCAAAAATTTCACCTTTAAAGAGGCCATTTCACACTAATTTCAGGACTTTGTGGTTATTTCTTAAGTATTAACCAGTAATATGAAACATTTTATATCTAAAAAACGTTACGAAACACTGATTAACAGACCTTTCAATCTGTCTGCGTCAAGATTTGGCTGGTTCCGTCAGGCTTCAGGTAGCAACTCATTAATATTCATTATTCAAATTTGCTGGACTCAGATTGGCTAACAAACTAGCCTATGAGAGCAAGGTACTGTTTCCTGCCCCGCTGCGCATGGCAACGTCAGATGTCATGTCTTCCGGTTTGTTACATCTTTTACAGCTTTTAGCCAGCAGCATGCTAGGCGTGGTTTCAACTGCGGGTGCTGCCAAATACTAACGAGCAAAGGAGTTGTGACGAAAGAGATACAGGACTCGGGTTTTATCGCCACCTGCGTAGTTTGAGAGATTAAAACTGAAAGAGAAGTTGTTTACCTGTTTTCACACCCACTATGAAGGTAAGAACACCTGTGGAGCTAAAATATTCAACAGAAACCACAGAAGAAACATTTTTAATGGAAGGGCCTCTTTAAGGTTTTTTTATGCTTTGATTATTTTGAGAGTATCAAGTTTATAAACTGTGACCAAAGAACGAACAGGGTTGTTAAAGTAATAAGGGTTAATGACACCCCCCGGGCCAGTGTTCTATCTATTCAGCATACTTTCTTGAAATAGCATACCGGATGTTGAGTTTTATAGCGTCAACTGTCGTGATAGCATACTTTATCAAAACTGCCTACCGGTGTTTATAAAGTCCCTGTCAGGAGTCATGTTCTGTGTATGTCTGATTATTGTTCTGAGTGAGAGTTTTGTTGTTTTTCTTGTCCTCCTGTGTTTCTTGTGTATTTTCTGGTTTGTGTTTATATTCTGTGCTCCCAGTTCTCCTTGTGTCTCAGCTGTTGCTCGTTTCCATCTCCCTCTCTTCCCCAGGTGTTTTTCATTTGTGTTGATTGCCTTCTTGTGTTGTGTTAGTTTAAAAAGGGTGTGTCAGTGTTAGTCAAGTGTCGGAGTATTGTCTAGCGTGCCGTGTGTTTCTCCTCCCGAGCCCTCCATTCATGTAAGTGTTTTGCTGCCTTGTCAGCCGTTTGTTTTCATTAAAAGTATTAATTTTGAGTTTTGAGTCTCCCCGTGTCTCCCTGCACTTTGGGTCCTGCCCCGAGTCCTCACAGCACCAGAACGTGACAGTCCCTGGTTTAATAAAAAATACAGTTTATACAGAAGATGTTTTTGAAGGATCATTGTATTCTGCTTGGAGGAGGTTTGCGGTATTGGAGTGCTC
Source organism: Pachypanchax playfairii (assembly GCA_006937955.1). Lineage (NCBI taxonomy): Eukaryota > Metazoa > Chordata > Actinopteri > Cyprinodontiformes > Aplocheilidae > Pachypanchax > Pachypanchax playfairii. The sequence goes on from SSNP01000108.1 coordinate 442,245, forward strand.
TTCTTGTATGTTATTTTATTTGAAAGTGGGTGAGTTGCACTTTAATTTTGCAGGACTTTATGACTTCACTTGGTGAAAATAAATCAAAATAAGCATAAATAACACCACATTTATTAAAAATAAGCATTGATAACACCAGATTTAGCAAAAATAAGCATTGATAAGACCTGATCTAACAGATTACGGGACTTTAGGGCTTCACTTGTTAAAACTAGTTTATTGAAATGTCAACAAGTCTTGTAACTGTACAAGGTATGCAATTAGGTAGCGTGTATATAATATGTGATAGAATACACCAACACGATCAAATACACCAACGCTTATCTTATGTTATCCAAGCTGTTGCTTGTATGCTGAAATGATGGTCCACATTTAACGCATGCGCACTATAACAAATTTTACTGCTGCGCATTAACCGAAGGTACGCCATTCTGATAGGCATGCTGTTTTCTCAGAACACTGGCCCTGAGCTGAATGGTGCCCAAGGTGAAAAAGGATTTTGGCTCCCCCTACTGTCCGAAGCAGAAACAACATAACTAAATACTCAGCAGATGGCGTCCTAGACAATAGCCTTAGTGGCCTATGCTCAGTACCGGCCCTGGACACCCCTATACCCCCTGACAGTTATTAAGTCATTGTTTATGTGAGATGTTCCAGTCACGTGTTTTACAGTTTGGGTGGTTATGACTGGGTAGGAAAGTCATTGCAGCATTTTAGGTATTAGATAGAATCTGAGGCCTCCACTCCCCTTTCAGGCCTCTCTGTCCAAAATGTTTCTGTCCTCATAGAAAGATTTTAAGGTCCTTTAAAGGCATCACGACTAACTCAGTCACAGACAATTGGAGCTTTTCAGTTTAGTCACTTTAATTCTTCTTGGTTAGAAGTAGGGACATTCCAAGCTCCCTTTGGTGAAGCACACTGATGTTATGCTGCTCAGACACTGAGAAATTTCATCCAAATCTTCCCAAGACAAATGTGGGTGGATGGGAAGACTGCCCAGCACACTTTTTCAAACCATTTAGAAAAAATATTTTCTGAGAAGAGATGCCAGTTTCTTTTCATTTTCCACATTTCCTTTGTATAAAAACAGGCATATTATGAATTCTACAGGTGGCCTCAGCCCCTTTTAAGCTTTTGATCCATTCAGGTCAAACTTTTACTCTCAATGCTTCTGTAATGTGTTTTTCAAAGTCCTTTACATCTCAGTTAGACAACTATTAGATCTGAAGAGATGGGACATTCGTGGAGTCAAAGACTTTTTGGCCAGACATACACTTGATCAGTTGAGGACAGGTTTTCAGATTATGAACTAAGGAATACATTGTATATACACAAGCCAACTTCAGTCTTAAACTTTACATTTTAGGTTCAAATTGTTAGTTCTAAGGCCCGATCAAGACCCCACCAGGATGTAAAAAAAACTAGTCTGAATTTGTCTGGTCTCTACAGGGTCTTAGCAGTGTGTTCATTAAAATATTAGGAGTACAGTGAGCTCGCCAGTGTGCATAATACAACATGTATGTTGATGTCCCAGACTGCTACAGTGTTTCCCCTAGAACATTTTCCAGCTTAGGTAACACTACTGCAACCACAACATAAATTTCAATAAACAAAATTTCTGTTACCAGAAATTAAAACTGGTTTAGGTATTATCTAAAAAAACGTCACAATGCGCGCCACAACAACAGACAGATAATAAAACTTTTATTGTTGTTGTGACGTGCATTGAGTTCTGTGTCTGTCAATCTCCCCCATGTCTCCTGCGTTTGCCAGATTTATCATGTCTGGTTATAAGAAACTTCTCATCAAGAAGAAAAAACAGCACAACTACCCATAACTATGTTCCTCACCTGGAAAAGAGACACCTGCTCCGAGACCTTCAGAGGAAAAAGACACACCTGAGCGGCGCGTGGATGAAGAGATCGCAACATATAATACTTTTATGTTTTAAAACGAAGGTTTGAGCTTTGAGAGTATTTAAACTGGAGAGAAATGTGAGTAAATGTTAATGTATGTCTGAGAAAAGTGTATAAAGTGTGTTACGAGGAGTTTTACAGCCTGTAAACATATAATTATTGTGAAAAATTGTTAGAAGTCTGGGCTGATTTGTGTTTTTGTTTGTTTATTTTGATCTTTCCCTGCTGTCAGTTACTCCCTCACTCTCTCCTTCCCTCCCTTCTAGTTGTTTGTTTCCTCCTTTCCCTGTGGGCTGCAGGTCACCAGGTGGCAGGCATTTGCTGATCACCTTTGGACCGGATTCTGCCAGCAGGCACAGCCGTGTTCTCTCACCATCAACCACAGCAACAGTTTAAAAAGCAGAGATTGACAATTATTCGACGCCAGACTGTTGAACCGCTTTGGGTGACGTTGGCCTCGTGTAAAGTCAAAGTTTTAGAATCCAGTTTTATGCTTTGAAAGTAACGCGTGTTTTTTCCCTTCCACTGTGTGAAGGTCTGTTTGGATACCACTTTGCCACCTGTGCCTGCTGGAACCATTTTGCCATCCTCTGCACCTTTGGACTCCATAACCTCCCTGCCTGCCTACTCTCACCACCTCCACCCGCCTGTCCCTGGGACCTGCTCCCCTTCATGCTCCTTGGTTCGGCTCGCTCAGACTCTGTATCCTCTGTTCGTTCTACAGCTACTGGATCACATAAGCTCACCTCCACCAGCTGCGCATAATCCTGGTTCCTTGTCCGCTGCTCTAAACCTCTTCTCCTTTCGTTACAGAGATTCCTCCACAGCAATCACACTTCCTGTTTTGTTCAATATCCCCCTTATTGTAAAAAAAAAAACCCTTTTTCTATATCTTAAAACGTGTCTGGGTTTCAGCGCTACGGTCTGGCCTTGTGATATCATGACAAAAAATAACAATGACTACTCTATAGTAGTTCTCCTAAAACAGGTTCAACAGCTGCTTTTATACGTACATCCACCTGCAGCCATGTTTGTTTTTACTTTGCCTGCCTGGGAACTTGCTGCCAATCATACCTGAACACCCGCCCCAAAGCGCAATGCTAACACATGATTGGTCTGAAAATTATTTGACAGAGTCAGGTAGTTTAGTTAGAGTTCCTAAACTTTGCAGATGACACCTCCCTCATCAGACTCTTCTGAGGGTGATGATCAGGTGGGATTATGACTCACCTCTGCAAGTTTGTAGGGCACAATGAGCCTCTCTCCAACAGTCACTGTCTTCCTGGTTGTCAGGGCTTCAAGTAGCATCTCCTCCTTTACCTGGAAAAATACATTGATTAGGAAAAAGAATTTTACTGAGGTCACCAAAAAATAAACAGCTTAAATGTTCCCTACATATATATATATATATATTAGGGCCGGGACTTTAACGGGTTAATTAAGATTAATTAATTACACAAAAATAACGCGTTAATTTTTTTTAAAGCATTTTAATCGCACTTATTTAAGCACCGCAGAACATCTCTCATGAGTTTCAGCAGACCAATTATACTGGAGCACCTACCAGCGTTCATTATTTAGGACAACAACAAACCACAGTGAACATGAATGAAGAAGCGACCGCTTTGATTGGCCCCGTGGATGGGAAGTTTTGTTATAAAAAATGGACTGGATGGAAGCGTGGATAAGAGCATGTGTGCAAGCTATGCAGCAAGGAATTTGCACATCACCGCAGCACATCGGGCCTGAAGTATCACCTCAATGCTAAACATATAGCAGCTAGCGTGGACGTTAGCCCGACTCCGAGTACAAGTGTAGACATTTTCTACACTTAATGCACTGGTCTGTTGGACTTGGTTGAACAAAAATAAACAATATTTTGTTGCTTAAGCTTATGTGTATTCAGTCATGATTCAATGGTATACTAAAAATCCGTTTGAAAAGAATTCTCACTGTTCTCTGGTCAAATATTTATATGCCATTAAAATGCGATTAATTTTGATTAATTAATTACAAAGCCTCTAATTAATTAGATTAAAATTTTTAATCGAGTCCCGGCCCTAATATATATATACTGTATACTTCAATCCTTCTAGCTATAATTATAATAAAAACAACTAATCAGACGTAGCTCCTGAGTAAGACTTTATTAACATGATGTTGAAGACCCCGCATCCTCATCTTTAAGTACCCAAAGCTCATTAAACCATGTGATAAACCCACACATGACTGTATGAATGGAAATACTGTATAAACACAACACTGCAGCTGGCACTAAAAATGACACGACCATCATAGAATGTATCATTTTCACAAAAGAAATAAAGCTCAATAAATGAATAATCAATAATGCATTCTATAATGTTATACATTTGGAGTTTTGCTACTTTAAAATGTTGGATCCAGATTAGTAGAACTATAATTTAATAGTCTGAAGGTTGTTTACCTGAAATTAGTCAAAATATAAAATTATAGAAATGAGCTTTACTTGGTACATCAGCCTCTTAGTGTTTCTGCCATTTTTGCACAAAACGCTTTAATTAAAAATACCAATTTTAAAATTGAAGCTGTTCTTGAACCATTTGGAGTAGAAATATGGTTAAGACCTCTTTGGAAATAAAACACTCTGACGTTTCATCCATAACAGTAAGAATCAGTGTGAGTGTTACTGAATACACAGAAAATATTTTTCTTTTATGGCCGCCTGGTTATCTTTTTTAAATATGTCCTCTGAAAATGAATTTAGCATGGTGTGGTGGACTGGTAAATAAAAATGATGTATGAGTCATACATGGACATTAATGTTAAGATGGATTATCTTTTTAAATCAAGTGGTTTGACAAAAACGCTCATTGTGTCTAAAGCTTTGATTATATCCTTTATTGGCATACATTATTGGAATCACGAGACTTTTAGCTTTCAAACGATGTATAACATGTTTAGATCCTCTGGATGTCTGATGATGTTACACTACAAAGAAACAAAAAAAACCCAAAACACAGTGCAACCTGCCCGCGGGTCAAGTATCGCAAAGGGTTTAAAATACTTTCTAGTTCATGTTTTTGTTCCAGTGTGGTTTTGCACATGCATGTCTTTCTTTGTTGTTGTTTGTTTTTTCAAGTTCTAACCACATTACTGGCAGTTTTGGAGGTTTGAGAACAATTTTGATGGTTGATAATATCCCACATTTTTACATTTAGTCATGTGCATTAGTAGTTATTGATTAACTGATTTATAAAACAATACAAACCATGGCAGAGGATTCCTTCTATATCATGCATGTCAGTTACACACGCACACACAGAACAATTCAATGTGTCCTGTGGCAAACTTGGCCTCAAACTAACCACAGATGACAGGACCACAGTGGGTGAGGCTGATGTCACTGCACACATCTCTTCTATCTGCAGGGATTATTTGCTGATGAGCTGCATGCTTGTGTGTTTGAATCCACCAGAAAATACACAGAACAACAAGTGTGTTATTGTCATAGATATAACCAGGAATCTACTTTTTCTTGTAAAGGTTTGGATATAAACAGAAATGAGATGAGTACAGAGGGATTGTGTGTGTGTGTGTGTGTGTGTGTGTGTGTGTGTGTGGGCTTGTATTTCTGACCTCCTGGGGACCAGTTTCCTGACTTTTACTATCTTTCTGGGGTCCGAGGGTTCTTGTGGGGACCGAAGCCTGGTCCCCATGAGGGGGACTCCCCTTTTTAGGGTTAGGGGTTAGGTTTATAGGTATGGTGTGAATAGAGTTTTAGTTAGTCTTAGGGTTAGTTATAGATCAGTAATGATTAAGGTTAGGAAAAGGGTTTGGGTTAGGTATAAATCTAGTTACTAAAATCAATGGAAGTCAATGGACGGTCCCCATAAGGATACCAAAACACACTTGTGTGTGTGTGCGCGCGTGTGTGTGTGTGTGTGTGTAGTGAGTGTGTGTAGTGAGTGGGTTGCTGGATCGGGGGTGGCATAATCAGAGTTCATTTCACACTGGCTGGTAATCCCTAAACTAGGAGCAAAGCCTGTTCAGCTGCCTGCTGATTGGTCTTTAGTCATTACATGTTCATGTATTTGTTGCTTGGTAACAGGCGTGTTGTTCTGCTATCACCCCCGCACTAACAACCCAATACAAAGGAGTTCGATCGGTGCTCAGCTGAAGTCTGGGTATCAGTTTTACAAACCTTTAAGTACCTACATCTGATTTTAGTTAGAAAAAGGTTCGTCTTTATTCATCATCTTCAATTTTCCTTTTAATTTATTTATTCGTTTGTTGTTTAAGGACTTAAGTTGCAAAAAGGCCTCTTATTGGTTTGTTTTTAGTTTGAACCAAATCCATTCAAAAAGCATGAAATCACTCAAATCCAAACCTTTAATCTAATTAGTTTCCCATTCGTCATCTCACACGAGCTTCTCTTCCTCTTCCAGTTTCACCTCCACAGGAAACAGGAAGTCCCTGTCAGTTCCATTTTCATTCAGTGCTAGTGAAGTATTAAGGGTGTGTAGCAGCTCACATCTGGATTGAAGTGTTGGACCATATGCAAACTAATTCCTCATTCAGGAATCTGCATCACCATTTCACAGCCTCTCTGCATTTACATGACATGTCTTCACATACATGTAAGTTCAGCTGTGTTATATGAGTGTTGATTGTGTCTGTCTTGTTTGTAACATAACACAAAGTCAGAGAGGGGCAATATGACCAAGGATATTAATATGGATACAGAAAGACACATATTTTGTAATACTGAAATTATACTACATAAGCTGTCCCTTCCATTAAATTAAAACATCTTTACACAGTAAATAATCGGTTAGCAGTTCTAAAAGTAGCAAAGCAAATAGCCGAGTCAGCAATTTCAGACCTAGTTTTAATCCTTTTTAAAAAAGGAAACAGTTGGGAATACAGGTGTGAATGCATCAGGTGTGAATGCATCAGGTTAAAGAGGCCATTTCATACAAATTTCAGGACTTTGTGGTTATTTCTGAAGTATTAACCTGTAATATGAAATGTTTTATATCTAAAAAATGTTAGGAAACACTGATTAACAGAACCTTCAATCTATCTGAGTCGAGATTCGGCTCGTTCTGTCAGGCTTCAGGCAGCAGCTCGTTCATATTCATTATTCGAATTTGCTGGACTCAGATTGGCTAACAAACTAGCCTATGAGAGCAAGGTATACTGTTTCCTGCCTGCTCCGCATGGCAACAGCACACGTACTCTCTTCCTGTTTGTTACGTGTTATGCTAAAGCTTTTAGCCAGCAGCATGATAGACGTGTTTAAGCTACTGAATACTAACGAGCAAAGGAGTTGTGACGAAACAGATACAGGCCGTTTGAACTCGGGAGAACTCGGGTGTTATCACCACCTGCGTAGTTTGAGAGATTAAAACTGAAAGAGAAGTTGTTGACCTGTTTTCACCCACTATGAAGGTAAGAACACCTGTGGAGCTAAAATATTCAACAGAAACCTCAAAAAAAACGTTTTTAATGGAAGGGCCTCTTTAAGAGGAATCACTGCCATCAAGGGGTGGGTGATATGGTGATAAAAGTCAAAAAGAGTGTCAACGATCCGCCAAAGCAGAGAGATTCTAGTATCAACAAAAGGCACATTCTATCCTTTGCACCACTGCAAAATGTAACAAAATTATTAAAATCTCTTTAGCCAAAACATAATGCCGTAATATAATACAATTCTTTTAATGACCAGGGGTCTTTGTTGCTTTATATGAAACTTGAGTCTGGACACTGGAAACGCGGCTGATAGTTCCAACTCACCTGCAGATTCTCTGTGTTTTTCTAATTCTGCTATAATTAAATGCACAGAAATGAATATCTGAACAAACCTGAACAAGGTAAAAACTACGTGAAATAATTTATCTTTTAGTTCAAACCTGCTGCAAGTATTGGCATAATTTATCTAACATCTGAGGGAATTTGTACCTGACTTCTGTAAATTAGACCTTTTCTAAAATCAAAATATCAAGTTGATCAAACTCAGAATATCATGAAAAGCTTTACCTCAAGCAAAAATCGTTTTTCAAGCAGTTCAAAGATTTTTCATTTTTAAAATCCATCAGCTGGAATCTTTTTCATCATGTCAATTAAAGAAAAGGGATTATTTACACTTTTAATTAAATGTAGGAGTTTTCTGATTATAAGATATAAATGTGTAAAAACATGATCACTGTTTCTTTTACAAAGAAAGTTATCAAACAAAATGTAAATATATAAAATTCTATAACTGGATTTTAGTGACTCTTCATCTAAATATAATTATTGTCATATTGCTGTTCATCAACACCTGAGCTTAGACTCTGTAGATCATTTTAATCCCAGGATTAAGTGCGTGTTATACATCCAATGTGCAGATCTTAAAGACATTTAAATAAAGGTAAAGTTAAAACACAGAAACACTAAAACCTGATCATGTGGCGAACATGAAGTCTGACTGAAGGCACTTCCACTTTGGACCTCTCGGGAGTCCAAAGGAAACTCTGACATGTTCTCCACAGTCATGCTGTTGACCGGAGTCTCACGTGCACTGTGGACATCATTGTTTCAGCCATTCAACGGACTCATCTGATCAGCTGCTGCAGTTTGTAACAGGGACGGGAAGGTGACGCGACTGCTATTCTGAACAGTAAATGAGGAATGTGTGCGAGTGTGTGTGTGTGTTCTTGTTTTTCTACCCTAATGAGGACCAGTTTTGAGATATTTACTATCCTTCTGGGGACCGAGGGGTTCTTGTGGGGACCGAAGACCCATACGGGGGACTCCCCTTTAGGTTAGGGGTCAGCTTTAGAGGTATGGTGTGAATAGAGTTTTAGTTAGTCTTAGGGTTAGGTATAGATCAGTAAAGGTTAAGGTTAGTAAAAGGGTTTGGGTTAGGTATAAATCTAGTTACTAAAATCAAAGGAAGTCAATGGACGGTCCCCATAAGGATAACAAAACAAACCTGCATGTGTGCGTGCACACGTATGTGGTCTGAACTTATTGTCCATAATGAACCAGACTGCAGCATCATAAACTTATAAACACTGTGTGACGAGTTGACTCAGGCATTTTTTTTCTGTCTGTCTTCATCTTGTTGATAGATAACAGAGCTGGAACGGTCTGTTAACCTACTAACAGTCTGATTAGAGTCTGAAGAACCTCCATGTACTAACCAAACAGAATCTCTGCTCTCTCTAATCACTCTGATTTGTGCTATGATTAAAGACCTTTAATTATCGGAACCAGTTTTACATCTACAATCTAACAGAAAAGGTCAGAGGTGGTGGGAACTCCACGTAAACTCTAGTTTGAGACCCACTAAGAAACAGTTTGACAAGTTCTGATCGTTTTGTTGTTACATGTTTTTAAGAAAAATATATGACTGAATGAGAAACATTTGGCTACAGTCCAAATGCTTTTTAACAGCATTAAAACATGACAGCACTATTTACACCAATACCTTTATTTATGTAAACAGCCATCATGTGATTGAACGACTGAGAGAAAAACCCTCCATCATCCATATTTATCACCTATGACGCAGATCTAAATCATACATTTCAGCTTAAATTCAGTGAAACTCTTCGGCACTTAAAGCAGCAATCTGTGGAGATTTTTCTCAGAGGGTACTACTGAGGCAAAACATATGTGTTGCACCTTTAAGTCCCGCCCTTCTGTGTCTGTGATAGCATAGCAAGCGTTGGCTCTCATACGTGCACACGCGCCACCTTTGTTACGATGGACACTTTATAGGTAAGTTACATTTATACAATGTATATGTTTAGTTAACAGGGGTGTGACATGGCAAAAGATATTGTGAGATTAAATTGTCACAAGAATTTTCGTATTAGTAAAAAGCTGCTTCGCAAGTAACAAGTGGGTGTGTGAACTATTCCCAGTGTGACCTGTGGGGGCAGTAATGGGTCTAGTCTGCCTGGACTAACAAGAAAAAGCAGCAGCAGTAGCAGCACGGAAACACGGTGCCGGTAGAGAGGAAATATTGTGACTGAGGAAGCCCCCGCCACATTTAGGTCGTTTGTGTGGCAGCATTTTGGGTATCTGCTGAATACCGAAAGACATTTTTTGTCATTTTATTTTTCTGAAAAGCAAAATAAAATATTGTTTCATCTCGTTCTCGTGAACCTGATACCATGTATCATCTGTTAAGCTATGTGTATCGTCACCCCACTAATTTATTTTAATAGTTTCGGGGATTAGATGTTTAAAACAAGTACATTTAGCATGGAAAATGTGAGGATTCAAGATAAGTGCACGCTTGGTTAATTGACAGGTGTTCCGAGCAGCTTCCCCTGACATCTAGTTAGTAGCTAGTAGATGTGGGCGCACCACTTCACCACCTTGCTTGGAGTAAATGTTTGTCAGACCTGCTTACATAGTAACAGCTGCATGATTGGACAATAGCCATTTTGGGGGCGGGGCCAGCGAAAGGTCAATTGTGGTGGCAAGTTAAAATTGCATGCCCCTCTATGGGATGGGAGCGGACTTTGGGAAAATAAAATGAAGTTTTTCCTACATTATATTAAAGAACCAGGTCAGACTATCACTTTTATGAAAATTCAAAAAATCCTACATAACTCCTGAAAAGAAGAAAACTCCAGACTGCAGTTTTAATAAGACTTTCTCTTTAGGTTTGCTGGGTCAGGTTCTGCTCACCTCTAGCAGCTCTGAGACGATGGGCAGGACCTCTGGGTTACAGATGTCAATGGAGTCGTCCCTGTAGGTCTTCTTCTTGTAGCAGATGTTTCCCAGATGAAGAATCGCTGACAGCAGAGAGAAAATCCTGACCAAAAAAAAGCATTTTTTTAATTTCGTGGGCCATGAAATAATTTAGTTCTGTCTGAAAGCGATGATTAGTGATACACAAGCTGCCCACTCAAGACGCCTGAAACTGGGGCGAAAGGACTCTCAAGGACAGTGATTTCCTGACAAAAAACATCTGAGAGCGTAATGTTCATTGTAATTCATTATACAAGTACAGAGCACAATAAATCTCATTCATTCATTCATTCATTCATTCATTCATTCATTCATTCATTCATTCATTCATTCATTCATTCATTCATTCATTCATGCTGAATGAGGGGTCCACACATTCACTAACGAGTTGCGTCATTCATCTACGTGTTCTTACTGTTTGCGTGTGGCAGGTAGGAAGCCAACCATCTCCATGGCCATCTGCAGCCTCTCGAAGTCGTGTTTCAGATCCTCTCCTTCTACTGTGAAACAGTCCTGTTGGTTGTGGAAGGGAAAAACAGACAGAGGACAGAAAGAGGAAAAATCAGATCCACCAAGTATTAAACAAACTTACGACATAAAACATTTCATGAAAAATTTGAGAACCTATCACACACCAAACTACCGCGTTTGATAAAGTATAGATCAAATGAAAACTTTTATAAACATGAAAATACATTTAAAGAATTTCCAATATAAAAAATACAATTAAACAAACAATAAAATGCTTGAAACTGGTTTTCTAATCATATATAGGTCATTGTTTATGGGGTGCTGTTTGTAAAGTTACACAGTCAGTCAATCATTAACAGGAATATATTGGGTTATTTAGCTTGAAAAAAATGGAGAAAAAAATGGGGTTAATTTTCAAATGCATACTTTCACCTTACTATTCAGTTAGCAAGCTAAATATTTAATTTGAAGTTAAATGTTTCATTTACAAACTAAATATTTAGTTTGCAAATTAAATATTTAGGTCTGACCTAAATATTTATTTAGTTTGCAAATTAAACTGTTTCTGTTTCTTCATTCTCATCATAAATATTTAGTTTCTAAATTAAATATTTAGCTTGAAAGCTACATATTTAGCTTTAACATAAATATTTGACTAATATGCAAATTCACTTGCTGTCATATTGCTGTTAATATTTGACTATGTAACTTTACAAATGACACCCTGTATTGTTTGCCTATTAACAGACAGAACTTTTCCAAGGTGCATCTTAAAAGAAAAAAAAGGTACAATGAGCTCCATCACACAGCAGTGGCCCTTATAATGAAGATATATTACATTTGTGCAACATAAATAACAACCAAATCAGCAATTAATGGATCAAACTGGGTCGTTTCCTGACAGTAAAACTGTCCAATCAGCATGTCACAGTATCAAAGAAAACATATAATTTCCACAGTTTATTTCAGAGGAGATTCAAGCCACAGCTATGAAGCAAGGGAAACCCCACAAACTGAGCATGAGCACATTCCTGTGAAATCATGAGACACTGATATCACACCGAGTTTGTAACTAATTTTGAAAAGAAAAAGTGCTGCCATTGTTGAGATATTAAAAAAAGAGAGTCGTGATCTTCACTAATGGAGTGTATGGAAGTGTGTTTACAAAGAAATGTGTGTTTGTGTCTCTTTAGGCCCTCCGGTTGGTCTCTCTCCAGCAGCAAGCCACTTTCAAGCTGTAATTAGCACATACCATAGAGCCTGGTCAGTGAGAGAAGGCAGGGGAACCTATAATCCACACTCTGCATCTTCTACACTTTACCGTTTAACACTGCTCTGTTTCTCTATTGTTTTCCTTCAGCTCAGACGCTGTCAGCTACTAAAGAGTCAATGCTTTGTGTTATTACTCCACTGAGTTTCTCCAGTTGCAACAAAAGGGATTTTGAGGCTTCTGGAGCTACGAAAGCCAGAGAAATGACAGTTTTTAACCTTCATTTTCAACCACAGATCCAAACAGCAATGTGAGATACAGAAGGAAGTTGAGAAAATAAAGAGATCAGTGTTGGCAGTTGGATGTGAATATTTTGATCCAAACCCAAAACCTTTGCAACTGGAGATTAAAAAAAGTCCTTTAAAGTAAAAAACTGATAAAGAATTAGAATTCGCTTTATTTGGTGAAATATGTTACACACAAGGAATCTGAGTCTGATTCACTGACATATGATAAAGATAAATAAGCGAGAGGATTGTTCTCACTTTACAACCTACAATTGCAATCTTGAAGTAAGAGGTTCAGCACACATGCAGAAGTGCATCCAGTCTATATTTAACTGTTACTTACCATGATTCTTTCTTGATTCTTATTATCAAGACACCAAGATCATGTATTAGCAAGACAGAGTAAATACTGCATGCCATACTATCACAAGACATTCCACACAATGATACACAGACAAGCACGAAATGCAAATCCAAAGCCCCCGAAACACAAATACCAAACATCCAGTACAAATACTTTTACATGTTTGGTCTTTGGGATCTTAACGAAAACAAATCTTATTTTGTTTCCAAATCATTTATTTCTATTTTTAAATCATCTGGATTCTGTGCACACTTGAATAGCTCTGTTGACCTGTGAGGAAGGTCAGAGGTTAAACACGCCCAGAGGGTTGGTCAGATGTTCACACAGCTGGCAGAGGCTGCCAAACTTTCTGTGTCTGTGTTTATGTAAAGTCACAGGAGCTCTTATCACCCCGAGCTGCTGAGGATGAACAGATTTTTGGTGAACAGAGTAGATTGAAGTTGGGTGTATCTACTTTCAATAAAGTATTTTTTAATGAAACAGCATTACAAAAAGGTTTAAGACACAACTGAAAAGAAATTATTGTTTATGCAGAAAAATTGACGCATGTCGCATATTGATGACATACAGGTTGGATGGAAGCGACCTGGCAGTTCAGACTGAAGTCAAAAGATCAGATAAATATTTGATTTAGGACCACATGCTGAGGCGACCTGGGTTGCATTTGAAAAAATCAGATCTGTGTCGCTCAGACTGAAATAAAAAAAGTCAGATAGGTGGTCACATAAGGGCAAAAAAATCGGATTTGTGTCACTTCAGCCTGGAGTCAGAACGTAGCCTGAGATATCTCTTCAATTTTTGCTTTATTGTTACACCTAAATGTTTCAGACCATCAAAAATGTTGATGTCAGATTAATATAAACTCAGTAAATATGAAAAGCAGCTCTCTAATGATTTAATTCATTAAAGACTCACTCTGATCCTCTTTTTAGCTATTTTAAATCGTCTCAGTGGTCTTTAAATTATGATTTTGGTGTTTTTACCCAAAATCACAAAACCTATGCCATTTTCTAGGAAGTAGTTTTTGCATAGCAGCAGTAGCTCATTAGCAATTCACCTCTGTGCTGTGGGCAGAACCGTTGGCGTAGAGGATTCCCCGCCCCTTCCTGTTGCTGAGAGATCTCTGCTTATGCTAGCAGGAGCTTGTGGCCCCGCCCAGTGGATTTTCTACATCACAAATCCAGTCTGTTTTAGATGCATTTTAGCATCTGTGACTGATTCACAGAGATTTGAATGCAGAAATACTCAGAAATGCATTTTTGAGCTTAATTTTCTTAAGATATGTCCTCTAGCAGCAGAAAAATGCTAAAAGTACATAACAAATATAACACAACATAACATAACAACACAAAAAACACGATTTTCATCGGAATGGGTCTTTAAGGTATCTGAACTAACCTGCTCTGTGTACAAAGTGATCGAATAGAGGAGAAACTCAGTCACTGACATCTATCAGTCTGAAAAATATTATTTTTAATGGTGCAGTCACACCGGCCACTTTGTCAACGTCAAGCAACGCTCATAACACTCCAAGTTTGACGTTTGAAAGTTGAAGCTTGTAACGCCTGCCAGTCAGACCGCATAGGCGTTAAAGTTTGTTACGCTGGACCGTTAAAAAGAGAGCGTAGGCGGGGCTTCCTTTGTTATCGGATGTTCTGAGCTATGGCAAATCATATAGAGAGAGTGGCTTGGCTTTATGTACTCCGTTTGTGGATACATCCCATTCTTCAGATGTGTTCTGAGTTTGAGGAGTTAAACCATTTGCTCCAGGAGCTACATATGGATGAGGTTAGCTTCCAGCGCTACTGCCGTCTGTCCCGCGCCCTGTTTGAAGACTTCATGCCGCTTCAAGAGCGTTAAGAGCATCAAAAGTTCAGCTAGCTGAAGTTTCTGCGTTTTGAGCTTTTTAAGCGTTTCAAGCGTCAACGCCTGAAACACTTGAAAAGTTGCCGCTCATAACGCTCACAAAGCGACGCAGAGCCGTTGACGTCTGTCTGACGCCCATCTACCATAGATTTTACATGTAAACTTGCCGCTTCTGAAGTTGACGGTTGGGCCGGTGTGAACGCACCATAAGGCTTTAAGAGCCATTATTCAAAAATAAAGAAAACATGAAATAGTAGGAAACCTTCTCATGAATGGCATAGTTATCAGAATTACTCCACGAGTTGATCATCCAGACGGTCACAGAAGGGTTAGGGTTTGTGATTTACCTATAAAAAAGAAACTGGCCATAAACAGCAAAACAGCAACTTACCAAAAATAAACTCTTTATGATCCCCAAAACTCTGAAGAAAATATTCAGTGAAAACGACAAATATGGAATGTTTTAGGATGTAAAAAAGCTCATGGCAGCTGTGCTGCATTCCAGTAATGACTCATTACACTATTAGACTGTTAGACACTATTAGGTATTTAAGGAACTAAAGTTGATTTGGTGAAGGTTAATGTGTTGTTGTTGTTCACTGTTTAATGTTATGATAATCTTTGGAGTTTGGATTCAGGTTTGTGATACAATCAGCAGCACCTGCCCGAAACTCCAAGATTCAAAGAGCAAGTCAAAGTTCTAAGTTAAAGGTTGTAGGAGAGCGACACCATGGTTACAAAGGTTACAGATGCTTCTGTTAAGAATCTGTTGAAAAACTATGTTTTGTGTTAAAAAAATTGTAATTAGTCAAAAACATAATT
Source organism: Pachypanchax playfairii (assembly GCA_006937955.1). NCBI lineage: Eukaryota > Metazoa > Chordata > Actinopteri > Cyprinodontiformes > Aplocheilidae > Pachypanchax > Pachypanchax playfairii. The sequence continues at coordinate 457,914 of SSNP01000108.1, forward strand.
CTTTTAGCTCTGTTACACCGATTTCAGCTTTTAGGCTTGTGATTTGTGTTTTTGTAAAAATCAGTCCCTCCAGAATTTCGCGATGTTGCGATCGCAACTATTAATGCAACTTCAATGAAACTCCGCGAAATCAGCGCACTCGTGCATTTTCCTCCAAACACCGCAACTTTCCTGAAAAAAATAGTCGTTTGTGCCTCTTCCCTAATGTTTCTGTTAGTTTTCGCACAAGTACTTTCTGCGGAGGTAGGAGAACGTTAGCGGAGGCTTGACTTAGCTTTTCAGAACAGAAGAGGAAGAGAACCCCTATGTCACTTCCTGTCTTTATCCTGTGCCGGGAGAATGGAGACACTAGCGACATGAGTGACAATAATAAATCACATTTGCCAACAAAAATATCAGCAAGAGATCCCGCTAAACAGTTCCCAACGCTGCTTCACGAGAGCGGGGGTGAACTTTTTTGCTCAAAGTGCGATGTTGTTATTGAACACAAGCGCAAGTCATTTCAGCGGTGCAAAACACACGAGGAGACTTCAAGCAAACGCACACCCCCTTCAACAAGTTACTGTGACCGAAGCAGCTGCCTCCATAGCAACCACATAACAAAAAAAACTTAATTACTTACAATGCCATTGTTTGCATTATAAAATAAAATATAGGAAACATTATTTTGTTGTTTTACTTGAACACTTTATTGTTTCAGTATTTTAAATTACCATTATTTTAAAGTGGGAAAAATCTTATTTAGTTTACATATTTCTCCAAACTCATTTAGAATCAGCAATGCACAGCTAGTGAATTAGCTTTTTGGACTCATCCTGGACAAATTCATGTTGTTTTAATAATGGAAATAAGATTTTACATTCAGTTTGGACATCATAAGATCAGATAATTATGATAGGAGCCTTAAAGATAAACATTCTACTGAAAAAAAAAAATTGCAACTTTTTTGCAACTTTTTGAAAAACAGGCCGCGAAATCTGGTGTTTTTCTCTGCAACAATCATAAAAATTGCCCGCGAAATCCTGGAGGGACTGAATAATGATTCAGGATACTTTATGACTGCAGTGGTTGAAACTCATGACAATTCAGGACCAACTTTGTTGAACCCTGTTAAAAGGGGGTTTCAATAATGTTTTAGACACTGAATTTATTAATGTGGGAATTAAAAAAATACTAGAACTCATTTTTGAATAATGGAGCACAAAGTCACTCGTTAAAAACCAAGCCTTATTTTTTTTAAACCCGTCCTCGTGTGTTTCACGTATTCGTTTCAGCTGCATAGTCTGAGAGAGAAGTAATTGCCCACAAGGAGATACAGAATCCTTTAAACACACACTTCTAATCCCACTGACCAAACATTACACACTACAAGTAGAAGCTTGCAGGAAAGCAGCAGCGACTCAGCAAACAAACACAATGGATCGTAAAGCTTATTGGAAAGTTTGCAGATGATACAAGGTGCTTTGATGGCTGCCTGAACATTGTGACCGTTACAGCTTTACAATCTGTCATCTATCACCTGTTTCTCATTGTTCTGTGCATGAGATTGTTTTGGAAATGTCTTTTTTATTCTTAAAAAGGGAAAAAAAAACTCAAATATTTAAACTCTGCATAATTTGTCTTTCTGTGTCAGAAGATAAAAAGACAAGAACCTATTTCAAGAGACTCTGGAGCTTCCTGACACTTCAGCCAATCATCAGCCAGCAGGAAGTCGTTCAAGCAGCAAATCAAATGTTTTGTTTGGAGAGATTCCTGATTGGTTGGATTTGTCCATTTCAGAAATATAGGACATAATAATATGTACAGTTCTGTGCAAAAATTTTAGTCAGTGGAAAATAATCTGAAGTAAATCACTATATGTTGTGATCAGCTGCAACTTTAAAACAGCATCAGTTCTTCAAGGTGCAGCCGGTTTGTGTAGGAACTCAGTCACTAACCTGGAGACACATCTACACCTTTCCTGTCTCTTCATGTTAATATAATCCACGATGTTGACTTCAGGTCTACATGAAGGATAAATCTTCATGATGTTTCACTCTACAGCTTTTCAATTACCAACCAGCATCATGTTAAAGCAGAATTACAACAATATTGACATGTTTGTCTCATCAGAACAGCTGGAGCCCAGAAAATATCTGATTTTGTACAAAAGTATCTAAAACGGATGTTCACAGCATAAACTGATGTAATTCACATTTTTCAAATGGATAAAAATACAATTTATACTCATAAAATCCTCTTATTATGCAGCATTTTTTCCATACCTGCTTAAAACCTTTGCACAGTACTGTATATATACCATCCCCCAAAAGGAAAAAAAAACAAAACAACAACAATAACAAAATCTATAGAAACTGAAAAACTATGTAACAACTAATTTGACCCAAGTGTGGGAGTGACTCATGGTTTTTGTTTTCCTTCAAACGTTTCTGTTGGAAGCTGCTCTTCATTCGGCACAATCACAGTTCAGACTCTCTCTGTTTTTAGACTGTGGACAGCCAAAAAAACACCAGGACTGGCACCAAAATCCCCGAGCAGAATGACACACCCACTAAAAACACAGACACACAAACAACTTGTCATGATACTGACCAGCTCACTCTCAAAGCTTTTGTCCCAGTGGAGTTTATACGATCTCTTTGTCATCTGGAAGCAAGGCAGAGTGGATGAAGTTTGGAATCATACTGTTTGTTGTTACGTCAGTGACCACAAGTCATCACATAAAGCAAATGTGTCTAAAATAGCATCTGGACAAAACACATTAGTCTGAGGTGTTTTGTCCAGATGCTTTTTTAGACATATTTGCTTTATTCTGTTTCATTTCTTTATGAAATGTCACATTAACAGCTGATTTAAGGACAGTAACAATTACCTGAGTATGATTTTAATAGCTCTATTCAGTCTAGCACTGAGGTACACACACGAAACATACAAATTCACACTCAAACACATGTAGTATTCCTCCCTGATGAGGAAGTGGTACATCCCAATACGAGTAACTATTTTACTCCTACGTAGTAACAAAAGAAGTGTGCGCGAGCGAATCAATCTCAGCATGAGAAGAAAAAGCAGCCCCAGTCTTCACAGTTTTGCTGTTGCCATGGAAACTGAACAGGATGGTAGCAGTAGTAGGAGTTGTTGTTATTTTGTAGATTTAAGTAAACAATTTGAAAAATTAACTGGATTTTTTTTTTTTTTTTTGTAAACCAAGACACATGAACATCTGAGAGTTGGGCATGTGTGCAAACATGTACACACACCTTTCAAGACACACAGTTACAAGAATATAGACAAACAGATGTCCAGGTTTTAGGTTGGTGGTACACGAGCGATCAGACGTGCTACAGTTATGATAAATGAGAAAAATAGGAACCAAAACAAAAAGCGACTGAAGCAGGAGACAGTAAAATCTGTTTATCAGTCTCTGCAAATTATATATGCTTAGTTTGATTAAATCCAATCCTAATCTAACAAAACAAGTAATATTATCTGCTTGTTTGTTCTTCTATTTGTAATAATGTGTTTGTTTTGTGCAGACCTGATTGAGGTAGTGGTATTTCTCTGGTTTGAGCAGGTGGAAAGCCTTCCGCTCTTCTTCACTGGCTCCAGCCAGCAGGTAGTAAAACACATGGTAGTTCCTGCAGACACATAAAACACCAAACATTCTTTTTTTTACCTAAAAGAGAACACTGAGGTAAATTTAGGACAGCAAATTTTATAGATGTGGAAAAACTCTACCAGCTGTTATTTAATCTTAAAAAAAACTGCAAGACGTATGAAATAGATCACACTGTGACTTGGCAGCCTGACATTTTGAAATGAAATAATCCACAGTGATGTGTGGGTTTAGGGGATTATATGTGACAAATGCTGATGTTTCAGCTTGTGTTCAGAGATATTATTCAATTACAGCAGATAATGAGCTTCCCTTGTCTGGAGGACTCCAACATTTCTAAAATACCAGAAAGATTCCAGACTTTTATTTGGCAAATGGGTCAAAAATGGAGCTGAACATTTAATGTCCACGCTAAATGGTTGGACGTTGTAACGTAGTGTCTGATTGGTCCATTTGTTTTACAGCACACATCCATCATAACAGAACAGCTACAGAGGAACTTTACAGAAACTGTAAGTATTCTCTGTATTTTAAAAAGTCAAGTTTATTTATAAAGCACATAAAAACAACCAAAGTGTTGTACAGTTAAAATTACATAGCAGCAATAAAATAACAGAAAATCACAATAGATTAAAACACTGATATAAAATGTGAATCTTCTTAAAGAGGCCATTTCATACAAATTTCAGGACTTTGTGGTTATTTCTTAAGTATTAACCAGTAATATGAAACATTTTATATCTAAAAAACATCAGGAAACACTGATTAACAGACCTGTCAACCTGCCCGCGTTAAAATTCGGGTTGTTCCGGCTCCTTCCATCAGGCCTCGAGCAGCAGCTCGTTCATATTCATTATTCAAATTAGCTGGACTCTGATTGGCTAACAAACTAGCCTATGAGAGCACGGCATACTGTTTCCTGCCCCGCTGCGCATGGCAACAGAACACATAGTCTATTTCTGTTTGCTACGTCTTATGCTACAGCTTTTAGCTAGCAGCATGCTAGGTGTGGTTTCAACTGCGGGAGCTGAAGAATACTATCGAACAAAGGAGTTGTGATGAAACAGATACAGGCCGTTCGGACTCGGGAAAACTCGGGTTTTATCCCCACCTGCCTAGTTTGAGAGATAAAAACTGAAAGAGAAGTTGTTGACCTGTTTTCACACCCACTATGAAGGTAAGAACACCTGTGGAGCTAAAATATTCAACAGAAACCTCAGAAAAACCATTTTTAATGGAAGGGAGAGCCTTTTTAAAAGCCAAAAAAAGAAGTGAGTTTTCAGTGCGGATTTAAAAGTTCCCAAAATTTAGCAGAATCTTATATGAGGAGGTGACAGAGGTGACGATGTGCTTTCACATTTACTGGTGCAGCAGAATCTGCAGGTTAAATAATCATGTGACACCCTGGCTAACTGTCGGACACATGATGAGTGAGTTCTGTCACTTTGTCCAAGAGTCAGAAGGACTTTATTCATTTGTTTTCTTATAACATTCAGTGAGTGTGATGCAGATCATCAGTCTGTCACAGAGAGACAACAAACAACCATCTGCAGCCTCGCCTCTGTCAGTGTGTCCCAGAACAGCTGTGTGTAGTTTATCACCACCAAACGTGTGAGCGTGTGTGTGTGAATGACAGACTGTAGTGTGAAGCACTTTGTGAGTCGTGAGTCAATATACGTACTCGCCATTTACACTGTAAGTTCTGGAACGCTAAAACCTGAGAACCCCTCCACCCACCATCTGTTTAAACCATCAGTTCTATCTGTGCAAAATATGAATATTGTTCTTTAGATGTACACTACAGGTCAAAGGTTTGGACACGCTTTCTCATTTAAAGGGTAACTCACCCCCTCCAGATTATAACCCTGCCCACACTTCCTGTTTTAAAGCAGTACAAAATAACTTTTACAACTTTAAGCTACAGTTATGAAACTTGTCTAAGTGGATACTCACTGAAAAACATGTTCAGCTTCATATTAGACACTCTGGATGCCTTCGATGGCTTTACAACTAAATAACTTCAGTAATTTGGGACGCAGCAGGAAGTGGTGTTCTGATGATTTATGCTGCCCTGAAGAAAAATGCCTCCATAGTACGTATTGACAACTTTTTTCATAACGAGATGTTATTAGAAGTTTATACAATATTCTTGTTTATGGTGAGTGTTTTCTGTTAGTTATTTAAATATATTTTTATGATCCTTCCCTGATATTTTCTATAAAAGCCCTCTGGGTCCTTATTGCCCATTGTTGGGTCCTTCTTCTCTTGGTGTGTCCAAACATTTGCCTGTTGCTCTGACAATGTAAAGAAAGTAAAAATAACATCATATCTAGTGTTCTTGTCTTGGGAGAATTTATTTGATAGGTAAAATGTATTTAGGGAAAAATATAGAAACAAAAATAAACAATAAATCTGTTTATTGAAGTTAAGACTGTAGAACGGCACGTGTGCAGAAGGAATCAGTAGCACAGCTTAACAGGTAGCATATTTCTGCAGAACACCGGTTCCAGCAACGGCTGTCTAAGACACGGCTGCTGAAAAGTTATTTAGTACTGCTTTAAAAAAATGCCTCAAAAGGAGGTGTTGCCTGGCGGACCAGTGTACATGTGGGAGGGGCTGGGCTGTGATAGACATGAGTGAGCTGATGGTTTACCCTGCAGCGGCATCGCAGTATGGTACGTTGTTGTTGGCCAAAGCTAAAGCTAAATTTAGATTAGTTCAAGTAATATTGTGTGACTCTGCTTCAACAAGTATACCTGTGGTCACTGTACCTCATTGTACGCAACAGAAAACGTGTTGCAGAGAGGTGCCCAAGGTATAGATCAAAGTATCCCAGCATGAAAAGAAAATCATTCAGTAATGTACAAAAAACATTTTTTCCACGAAATCACAAACGTTGCACTAAAATGAGCTTTGATAAACACCGTAAACACTTGCTGTTCAACCTCCACCTTGCTATGGAGATGTGACCGAGACCGAGCTTATTGTCTCAGCAATGTCTGATTCAAATTCAAGTGCAGTGTTTTAACCTGAGGAGGCGCTCCACTAACGGTTTTTGGTAGAAAATTTATAGTTTTATTAAAATGTGATACGGTACCAAAAATAATACCTAGAAACGCAGGCAGGACGATTAGACACTCATTTATAGAGTTTATCAGGAAAAAAATGTTGATTTTGGTGTTAGTTGCACTTTAGTTGAATGATGACATTATGCTTTGGTTATGCTGCCTCTCTGAAAGTTGACCTCACTTGATGCTGATTGAGGATGAGTATCTGATCCCCTTCAGACTGACTTCATTCAGCTTCTGCTCCACAGTGTTGACTGTCAAAGCCAGATCACTTAGAGGAATTAATTCCTCTCCACATTCTCCACTGGTTCTTATCCTCAAAGAATCCCTCAATGAATGGATTATTCCTGCCCATGGCCTCCCTGATGTCATTTAGCAGGCTGCTTCTTGCTGTTTTGTAGGCCGGTATATCAAATGACCTTAAAGCAGCATCCATTGTTCAGAGCAGTCATGGATGAGGATCAGAATAATGCAGCTGTATCTTTCCTCTAGCGCTATTTGAATTAAATTGAGCTGGGTTATAAACAGCAATTATAAAACTGATCATATGCCCAAATCACTGAATAAAAAATGAGGTGGTATAACAAACTTTTTTAAAAAGCTGATTTTTACAAATTTATTGTATAAAGAGGGAAAAATAAAAGATCAGTATACAGGACTGTAGAAAGAATTGTGCTTCCTGAATTTCATTAAATAAAGTACTTTATGTTTTGTGAGGAAAATGTAAATGAAACGATTGTGGTTGAAGAGCAAACTTAAGAGATAAATAAACTAACTAGAGCCCAAGTAAATGAAGTTAAAGCTTTTAACAGTAAGTCACAAACCTATAATGAAAACATCTGGACAGATGCTGGATTTCATGGAATAGTCTTCACTTACCTTTCATTGTGCTCTTGGTACACCAGACGTGATTTCTCAAGAAGATACTTCTCCACATATGCTCTGAAAATAAACAAAGATGTCAAATGAGTATTAGGACAAAATTTCAGATGTGATTGGTTCATTTATTGACCAAGATTAGGAAACCTTAACAGACAGGGTCATGAGATCATGAGTTTTCTTCAGTAAAAGCAGAAAGACAGACCACCGGGAGCCAGACTGAGGCGATAACCTGGTTTAGACTGAGTGAACTGAAGCTGAAACTTATTCATCTCTAGATCAGAGGTCACTAACTGATGGGTCGCACTCCAGATCTAGACCCTGAACCTGTCCTGTATGGACCCAAACTGAGAGCAAACAAAAAATATAGTAAGTAGTTTCAAAGGGCAAACTGCTCTGGATCCTGAGCCAGAGATCACGGTATAAATGTTCAGTATTTTCTGATGGTTAAAGCTTCTGATTGTGCTGCATGAAGAAAAGTATAGCTAAGGGTTGGCAAGACCATGTATCAATAGTGGGGAGTCAGTCTCTGCCAGAGAACCACGGTTTACCTATTGTGGTAAAGAGGTACACCTGGGCCTTTTTAAAATGTTTATACCGTAGACTTTCTGCACCACCTGAGAGACACTGGCAGTACTGAATGAAACAAACTGTATTTTAAGAGCGGTTATTTTTTAATTTGTAAGTTTGTAAAAACTGCAAGTGAAAACAACCTTTACACATGTGCCTAGAGCGAGGGCAAGAAGGGCTTTAACTCCAAGATCATGGTCCAAGAGTTCTATCATGCCGTCTGCTGCCAAGGTTGCAGAACCTTCTAAGCCTCCATCCAAAACAGCTGACCAAGCACAACCAGGGGTTTCCAATGGGTCTGCCTGCAGTCATCAGACTAAGGCGCTTGCGTGAGCCAGACCTGACACAGAGAGGCCACAAGAGTGGACATCAGATGTCCGAGTTCTCAAGACATTAGCCTAAAGGCATGAAGAGCTCCATCAGGCATGCTACATATTTCCTTTCCTCTCTTCTATGGCTGCAGCAGCTGAGCAAGAAAACATACCAAGAGTGAGTTGCTAATAAAACCCATATGGGCAGCCATGTCATAAGCCTTTAAGAGGAGGCTATCATGAATCTTGCACAGTGGGCTCAATCTTATTGAGTAAAAAGACCAGTAAGACAATGTACTGATCCACAGGGGTCATATGATCTAATCCATGAACCCCTGGGTCACGCATGGAAGCCAGGGTCCTGGCATTTATGCCATGAAGTGCAAATGTCCTGTGATCTGGCCAACAGTGCTTGAGCTCCTCAAGCAGGTAAGGATGGAAACTGAAATGGAAGGCATACCTTGGCCCGTACAAAAAAGCTTGCCAAGCAGAGAGGGCTTCATCTGAGCCAATACTAGCAAGGGCTGCGTGAAGAGTAGCACATCCCCAGGCTCTAATCCTGAGCTAATGAGCTACAATCAGGAAACATTGACAACTTTGACAAAGACAGAGGACTTTATTCAGGACCTCAGGTGACCATACATGCCACCCAGCAGCAAAAGCCTCTGCTAACACAAGCTCACTGAAGTGTAGCCAGGCAATCCAAGCAGGAAGTGATGCTTAACATCCAGCAGCTTACCTCTGTCACAGTTCAGCACCTTGGCTTGAGTTGATGGCCAAACAATCAGACCCACAACTGAGTGAATGTGTTTAACTTTATACTCACCAAATGAGATCAGACAGAGCAGAAAACCTCGACTGTAAACCAATACATATTAAATGAGAAAAATGTTTAAATCTACAGGTTTTTTTTTTTATCTAGTCAGTGAGCAACCCCAGCTCAAAGGAAGCTTGACTCCAAACACCAAAGACAGGCAGGTTAACGCAGGGATTCCCGAAATGTGGTGACGCGAGCTGCCACTTAGAATGAAAATGTAAAGGTAATAATTAAACAATTACAGTGTTTTTCCTTACACAATAAAGAAGTGTGAATAAACATTTCCTTTGTAAGATTTAAAATAATTAAAATTACAATTACTATTAAAAATGTACATCATCTTAAAATGAAGTGTAGAAGTTTTTTTTCTTCTTCTTCTACACACTGTATATGCACACCTAGGTTGTGGCCTCTACTTCATTCATGTGCCACCAGCGCTGCATTTAAAATCCTCAGGATCCTGTTTTATTTATTTTTTTAATCGGCTCCTGAGCCATGCTATTTGTTATTTATGTGTAACTTTATTGCAAGCTAATTCAAATTACTGGCGTTCTAATGTTATTTCCATAACCTGTTATGACGACGGGGTTGTGTTAGCTCATTTAAACATGCTGTAATTTTTGTTCAACACGGCTCAAAATATTATAACATTTTCCCCAACGAATCTGCTTCCTGCCTCTGATCCTGATACAGTGTTTCAGATTAATTCAAATGCGAGAATGCATTGTTGTGATCATTTTATTAGATGCGTGTTTTGGTCATTTGAGCATGATTAAACATGCCGCCTTTAATATAAAATCGTTTAACCTTTACTTCAACGCTATGAAAAAACTTGCGGGGTTTTTTTTTTGAAGGTGTCTAGCCTGCATGAAGCATGAAGGGGCATCCAGTTCCCGGTGATGTTAGGAAGGAATAAACAAGAACCATGTTGCTGTTGCAGTTTTCATGCACATTAGAGGTGTAACAGTTCTCGGGTATGTGTTGAACCGTTCGGTTTGGCCTGTTCGGTTTGGTCCACTTGTTTTGGTGCATTTTTTTCATAAATGTATTATTAGTGTGATATTAAGTGCAGCGGAAGTAAGTTTCCAGGCGGGTTTCAGCACGGACGCGGTATTGAGTGACGCACAGTGAAGCTGCACAGACATACTGAAGTAAGACCCTGTCCCAATACCCGCCCTTGTGCACTTCAAATGCGTGTTCCCGATGAAGGGCGTGAGCACGTAGGGTGTCCCGATTCTCCAGAGTGGAGAGTCGTGCTTTTGGCTCGGCCTCTTTGGAGCCCTTGATCCGCACTTCACCAAAGCCTCAGTGAAGGGTATTTCCCACAATGCATTACTGCGTGTGAATTTTGACAGAAGAAGAAGAAGGTAGAAAAATGGCTGAACCATCCAGACCAAAAAATTTTTTCTCAAGTGTGGAATCCAAATAATATTTTATTTTATTGTCTAGTTGTGTAATTACAATCAAAGGATTCTCTGTTGGAAAGATGGGTCACATATCTGATAAAAATATAATTAATTCAAGGTGGGATATGGAACATGAACAGCGTAACACAGCACAAAGGCTTCAGCCATCTGGGTGCCAGGCTCGTTAATCCTCCCCCTTGCGTGCGCTCCGATGTTGAGGTCGACCAATATTCCTCACCAAACCCACTCTGATCCCCGATCCGAACAGGACAATAAAATATCATGAGTTCAGTTCACTAATCATGCTCTCCAGCCACGCTGATCACACACTGATTCTGATAAAAGCAGCTCCTACCGGTTTGAAGCTCAGTCATTGATTCAGTTCATGGCAAAGAGTTCATAGTTGCACCGCGGCTCTTCTAGAGCAAACCAAAACTTCCTGCAGTGCCCTCCTAAGATCCTCTGTCCTCCTCACACCCTCCTGCACACCTCACTTATACAAGCAACAAAAAAAAAATCCTCTGTGGTTCGTCCTCCAGCTGAACGCGGAGTTGCCCCACATTAGCGACCTGCTAAAGCTACGTGTTAGCTAGCTGCTAATAAAAACGTTTCCACAAGCTCCTCACGTGTTGGAAAACCCCTATGGCAAGCAAATAATATATATAATCACCACATGTCCCCGGTGCTTCCAGCTGCTTGACCTGCAGACTCCACAGTACCAGCCTCACTGTGCTGGATTATTTACGGTATTAGGCAACCCAAAATGGTGCCCGCTGCTCTGCCAGCTATTGACTGGTAGTGGTGCCAACGTCGTGCCCGTCAAAATTGATATTTTATAATATTTTACTTCAAATATAATTTTTAAAAGAAATGCTGTATTTACATTCTACAACCTTTAAATTACCCCGTGGAGGCATTATTTTATTAAAAATATTGCTTTTTATGAAAATATTCCATATCCCACCTTTAATAACTGTCACGTTTAGGTGGAGGTTTTAATGTTTGACCCAAAAATGCAGTGAGGACAACAAAAACTAAAGTGCAACTAAAAGTTTAATATGAACACAAAATGCTGACGGGGCAGCAAAAATAAATTTACATTAAGATGGTAGACGGGATGAGGAACTGAATAAAAGCAAAAGAAATCCAAAGGGTGAAGAAAGAACATAATCCAAACAAGGAGACGGTTGATTTAAGACTAAGACTAAGACTGAGACTGAGACAGGAAGACTGAGACAGGAAGACTAAGAACTAGGACTAGGACTGAAACTAAGAACTGAGAGAAAGACGAAGACTAGGACTAAGACCAAAAATAAACCGACAACAGAGTGACAAAAACTGGCTGCTTAAATAACCAACAACTAATTACAGAAACAAGAAACACCTGAACGGAAAAACACACATGATGAGAACAGGAAATGACCAAAATAAAAGCGAAACAGGAAACTAGTTCATGAGAAAATAAAAGCTGAACCTAGAGGCTGGGGATAAATCAAAACACTAGATACACATAGAAACATGAGGAACAAGGTGAAAACACAACTTCACAAAATCTCACTCATAATAAATAAACAAACCAAAAACCCTAGAACCTGACAATAACGGTACTGACGTGTATTTTCGGACATGATATACTAACAGTTTTATCACGTATTCTGTTGTATACACCTCCTTTAGTTCCTGCGCTTCATTCTCCTTAAAATAAATGTTTGTTGGAGTTTTAAAATCATTTCTAATATCAAAATAGCGCAAACAGTGACCGGTACTGCCATTTTGGTTGTCATGGAGAAAGAACACTGTGGCACGTAACACTCGCTGTCCCAATACTGCTAATATATGCGCACTTGTTCACTACGCACTTCGAATTTTTATGTGCACTTCTGCTAAGTGCACTTCGTGGAAGACCGTCGGGTGCAGTGCGGGTATTGGGACAGGGCCTAAATACATGAGCTGAGGGGGTGTAACAGAACACGCATTCATACGAACTAACGAACATATGACATATAACCTACTGTCTGATATCATTAGCGACAAAAAAGTTCCATTCAAAGAGTTTTGATGCATTTTAATGCCATTCTTACTGATTTACACTCATGTAGAAAAAAAAAAAGAAAAACAGCATGTTGATTTAAACAACTTCCTATCATTGGCAGTTATAATGTGTGAGAACGTGTCTTACCCCCTGACGGTACCACTCTCCTGGTAGTTGACCTGAATGAATTTGCCAAAGCGGCTGGAGTTGTTGTTGTGTGCCGTCTTAGCGTTCCCAAATGCCTGGAGAGGAAAAGGAAATACATTTATATTATACGGGTAAGGAACTTTCAAAGATGGTGTACATGTATGCCTGTGCCTTAATCTAAATGAACAAGTCGTTTGGGTCAAAGATACTGTCTATCTAATAAACTTTATGATGGGAACTGAACTGTAATACACAGAGAAAATTTGTGTCATGGGAGAGGCTACCAATCACTGCATGTAAAGGTCAAGAGACACAGGAAGGGGCCCGCAAGAGATCCATACACACACAGTTAAGCTCAGACAGGTCAATCCACAACTAAACAGCTAGATTTCATTGAGGGTAAGCGGTGCTGAGCTGAAAACAGACTGCTTTAATCGTGGGAGTCCTATGGGTCCACACATGCACATACATACAGAGGAAGTCCATCAATAGAGGACCCTGGGGGACTAATTTGTGTTCTCATTACGAGTCTGATAGAACTTTCTGGAGTGGGTTCATTAATAAGAAAGAGAGGCGACGAAGAGATGGAGAAATGCGAGGAGAGGAGAAAAACCTGAGTTTTAAATGAGAGCAACGCAGCAAAATAAAAACGTGATATTAAAAATACAAAAACAGCTAAATCAAATAGATTTTAAATTGAAAAAAGACAAATGGCTAATAAGGGAATTGAGGGAAGACAAAAACACAAGATGAAACGAAGGTGGACTGGGATGAAATTAGGGGAGACTTTTGAGGAAATGAGGACAAAATGAAAGTCAAAAAGCACCTAAATTACACAGACAGATAAATAGTTTTTCTCATTGCAGTTTAATGGTTGGGAAACTTCTAGCAGATGCAATCAGTATAGTGGAGCTGTGATAAATGAGCAATAAGAACGGGTAGAATGATGAGGGAAGAGAGAGAGAGCGCCATGGGGGAGACGAGGTGTCAGACAACAGATTGTGGCTGCTGGCTGAATCCTGCAGATCAGGAATAACGTGGTCCATAAAAGAAAAAACCTGCTGCAGAATCAGGGTTTGATCTATGAGACTCAGACACACAAATACAGTCTGACACACTTTCAGCTTTCTGTAAAACATCCAGCAGGAGAAAAACACACAACATTTGAAGGTGCTCATATTTTAATTGCTTTTCTAGCAGCAGGTTGAATCCACTATCACTTTCATTTAACGCGCTGCACATGTGTAAGAGCTTATTTTGTGTTCATCTTGCTGTTGTTGTAACAAACTGGAAACCACGAGCCTAAACTAAAAAAACTGCACAGAATTAAAGAGCTGACTGAGATTTTTCAATCCAAAATGATTCACTAGATACTGAAATCAACTATCCTGAAGTAAAATGTGCTTGTTTTTTGTTTTGGGAGAAACAACTGAACTGTTCAGAAAACACAGCAGATTCAAAAAGGGGGGGGGGGGGGCATGTGCCCACTCTGTGCATCCCAGAGATTAATGAGGAGGGTGTGGTGTCTGATTCATGGTCAGTGATTGCTGTGACCACAGTAAAGGAAAGCACACGCCGTGCCGTGAGGGAGGGTGCATGTGTCTCCAAAACATGTGCATGTGTGTGCAGACCAGGGCTCATTTAGTTTTAAAACACAGACACGTAAAAACAATGTGTCCATGTGATGTATCTGGAAGTGGAGACAGAGTCAGAAAGCATGCTGATTCAAAAATGTGATACTTTGGAAATGGGAACACTGATGTTTCCTCTCCTGGATACATTTAGTACAAGTATCTTTAAATCAACCACAAGCGTAGCATCACACTGTTGGTGGCAAGTTAGAGACTAGAAATTGAAAAAAATAAACTTTTGGAATCACATTACATTGGCTGACTCATCAAATAAATAATATTCATGCAACATTTGTGTGAAAGTCATGAAAATGTCCCAAAGAATATTCTTATTTCTTCACAGTCACTCCTCATTTTGCAACGCTATGAATTTCAGATCTTTTTCTGATTTTTTTTTATCTCCAGTTCATTTTGGGACAAAAACTTGTGTCACAATTTGTCTTGTTAACTTTTCAAACTTGATCCACATTAAAGTTTTAAACTAAGAACATTTTATATCGAGAATGATAATGTTACAGCTATTCTAGAAAAATCTTGAGAAATAATGTTTAACATATTCTCACATAAAGTAGAGTTAACTTAACTCGTAAACAACAGTTAAAGCAAAAACTGTCAGCCAAAATCTCAAGGAAAGCTCAATATATCAAACACAGAGACCAGAGAGCAATACAGCTGCTGAGACTCGAGTATTAAACTGAGCTCCTTTAACTGTTCTTCATCTGAGAAAAAAGTCTTTCAAAGTAAAACAGACGTTTTTAATGGGTCAAAATGATGAATCCCGGAAATCCTGTTCTAATAAACACCTTGAAAGGTAAGTCCCAGTTCTTCAGGTTGCTCGTTTACAAGGTAAAGGTAGATTTATTTGTCTCTAATTTACTGAACACCTGAAACTGGGTTGTGTAGAATCCAAACTCCCATGAAAATGATCCTGGTTCTCATTCATTACAGTTAGGGTGTTCTCTCAATTTTCACCACCCTCTGTCTACGTGCAGACAGAGATGTGCTGCAGTGGGACAGGTGGGATGGATAGATGAGGGCAGGCTGATGCAACAGAGTGTTTGCAGCTCCTCTCTGCAGGGCTGCAACATGAAGTGGCTGCAAAGACACAGCAGCACCTGATGACATGGCTGCTCACGACATGGTGCACTGAAATCCTTCACTATAAAATAAGTTGTTAGCACACTGGCTACTGCTCAGATTGTCCATCCATCTGTCCTTCCATCCATCCAGTCTGAGCAGGGACGCTCAGACTTCACCTCCCCACACACCTCCTCCAGCTCTTTAGGCATTCCCAGACATAGTCCCTCCCTAGGTCTTCCTGGGGTCCTCCTCCCAGTGGGACATGGCTGGAACACCTCCCTATAGGGAGGCGACCAGGAGTCATCCTAAAGAGATGCCTGAGCCACCTCGGCTGGGTCCTCTCGACGTGGAGGAGCAGAGGTTCTACTCAGAGCTCCTCACCCTGTCTCTAAGGGAGCGCCGAGCCTCCCTGTGGAAGAAACACATTTGGACGTCCTGTATCCTGGATCTTGTCCTTTCAGTCATTATCCACAGCTCATGACGAAAGGTGAGAGTAGGAACGTAGATAGACCGGTAAATCGAGAGCTTTGCCTTTTGGCTCAGCTGAGATACTGAGATTGTATCAACTGTAATCCTAATAATTAATCCAACTGTTGTTTTGTTTTCACCTTTCCACTGTCACCTAGTTACACAGACTGTTGGGGGTCGTAGGACCTGAGTAAAGTGCTATACTATAGTTATACTATAATTATATACTATATACTATTATATACTATAATTAGTCGATTTGGATTTGCAATTATGGATTGAAAAGCCTATTAATAAAAAAATACAGATTATACGTCCTATTGGACAACTCCAGCATGCTGTTAGAGCTGTTAGGGTACTTCAGACTCATGTCAATCAACATGTCAGGCTGTTTTCAGAGTCCTTATTGGTCAACCATTCAGTCATTCTTAATTAGCAATGGCCAGTCACTGAACTTACACACCACCAGCCAAACAACATGGCCCTCATTTATCAATCGTTCGTAGAAACTGTCCTATATTCTATCCTACTATTGAAATTTAAAATGTTCGTACGAACAGCCAAAAGTCTGATTTATGAAATGTGCGGTGGTCACTCGTACGCACATCATGTGTTGATAAATCCCACTTGTGAATACTCAGGTCCTCGTGCCAGTTCACAGTTGTTTGCATACAGAAACGCCCTCAATTAGCCATATTTGGTAAAAGCACTTCCTTTAAACCAACACTAAGTAACTTTTCAACCTTCATGAAATAGTTTCATAACTTCTGTGATTATATGGCGACTTACAACAAGTTGAATGACACCTCTGTCATGGCTTGAGGGGGTCTGTATCGCTTTCACTGGCACTAAACAGCTTTGAGGAGGATGGTGGGAACCCAGCCACACAAAAAACTACAAATGGATAGGCTGCTTTTCGGCATACGTCACTTCCCCTTTCCCCATTCGTCATAAACACGGAACTCGATGCGACCTGTTACGCGCAACTGCAGCTAACATGGCAGAAGCCCCGAAAAAACGAAAAGTTTTGTCTGAGGAGACAAAAAAAAAGAAAAAGGGAGAGTAACCGGATAAAAGGACAGTCAAGAATCAACATAGGCCCGGCTTTCACTCGCTGGCGTGAGCTCAAAGTCGAGGAGGGATTTCCGACTGATGCTGCCGTGGCTCTGTTCCTGCTGGACTAGTAAGTATCTTTCTATTCTCAAATCAAAATGCTAATGCCAGCTTTCGGAAATTTGCATGGAAGTAATAACTTGCCACCAGGTTGACAGTTCATTCACTCAGCCACTGGAAACCGAAATGTAATGTAGTTCAATCCAACTGCTGGCGGACGGGGTATGTGGATTTTACGACGCTACGCGCTGGTGCTCATGAGAAATGCAGGCTTCGTTCATGTAAAATAATACCGCTTTTGTCCAGTGCCGCTGCCAAAATAAAACTAAACTGAAAGCTCCTAAGTACTGCTTTAAAGCCCATACAGGAAATCCCTAAAATAATGGCCAAGAGAGCAAAATAAACAATAAATAAATCCATTTCTGTGACAGCGAGGTCCAGGAACTTGTTGCAGAAATGGAACAGAACCAACAAGTGCTGTTTGGTTCCCTCAGCTTGGTAGAAACCAATAAAAGAAAAATTACTGCTTGGCAGAGAGTTGCAGACGCGGTTAATCAAATCAAATCAAATCAAATCAACTTTATTAATCCCCAAAGGGAAATTAATTGTTGTTGTAGCTCAGTTCTTTTTCAGGGAGCCGTTATAGAGGGTTCTAGCTGTGGACAGGAAGGATCTCCTGTAGCCGTCTGTGCTGCAGCAGATTATGAAGAATCTTCTGACTGAAGACACTCTGTTGTTGAGTTTCTGTGTTCTGAAGAGGATGATGAGGGTTCTTCATCATGTTCTTCATCCTCCTTTGGACAGTCAACTCAAGAGACTCCAGTTCAGTCTCCAGGACAGAACCAGTCCTCCTTATCTATCTGTTCAGCCTCTTCATGTCACCTGCTCTGATGCTCCACCCCAACAGGTGACTGCAGATGTGATCAGCTGACAAACTCCTTTTTTTTTTGCCGCTCCTCTTCAAATCTCTGTCTGCTCATAATGTTTGAAAGCCAGACAGAGACACACTGGGGTCCAGGATATGCTCCTTTAGCCATGTCTCAGTAAAACACATGCTGCTGCATTCCTGATACTCTGACTGGGTCTTCAACAGAGTTTAAAGTTCATCCATTTTGTTAGCAAAGAGATCGCACATTTGTCAATATGACTGATGGAAGTGAAGGTTTAAACTTCCTCTTTCTCTCTCTTCACCCTGCTCCTGCTCTGCATCCACGTCTTCTTCTTTTGAGCTCATCAGGGATCCAGAGTTTCAATTTGGGGATTATTTCAGCCTTAGAAATGTCAGTTAGCTGCTCTTTCTTGTAAACAAGTCTCTTGTTGCCATGGTTACGCATCATAACAAGTGGCAAAAAAGTGACAAATCCAGCAAAAAACTCAATCAGCACAGCACCCAAATCAGAAGGAAAGTATTTAGAAAATATTTCCAGAGGAAAAAACTAGCAAGAAATACTCAAAAAGAACAAAAAAAAATGCTAGCAAGTGCTAGCAAAGTTATAGAGCTACTCCAACAAGCTGCCACCAGTTGTAGCGCTATTCCAGAATGCACTTGGAACAGATGACAGATCCCCTTCAAAAATAAAAAAGAAATTTTTCGATATAAAAATACACACAAAAAAAAAATGTAGCAGAGCACACAAGGTCCAGAGTCGCTACGGGAGGTGGACAGAACACCACAGAGCTGTCCACATTTGACAGATGTCTTACCAGCATAATTTAAGCTGTTGCTCTTACTGGTGTTACTGTACACGGGGACAGTGAAAACATATCTTCACCAACAGAACACGCAGGACCATCCAGTGTCCACAATATAATAAATAATAAATAATAGGTCTACACACTTTATTTTAAAACAGAAGCTGTCATCCTGTCACAAAGGAGGATTAGCAGCAAGGGGTCAATCAGCTGGTGTGTAAAGAGGACGCGCATGCTCTGCCAAATCCTCCAATAATACAAGATCAGCCATCCTACGATCTCAAATACTTCTATCTTTATATCGTTGACCACCAATTATGCAACAAAGCTGTTTATTAACACGCACAATTACTAATTGGTTCAGAAATAATTTGTGGATGAGGAACAAGCGGGTGACTGAGACCTTCAGAATTTCGGTTCCATGTTCTACCACTAGATGCTGTGTACGCACAACCAGAGCTGTACTTATATTTAGGAACATTTCTATGCACAAGTACAAATTGATAAATACCACACGATGCGTAGAATTGTTCCAACGCACGATAGACACACAGATCTGTGCGTAAGAACGATTGATAAATGAGGGTCCTGGGCTGTGAAACATTGATATTTTACTTTATTAATTAAAGTTGATTACATTGAAACAACAGACTTTTGACTATGATTTGTTAGATTAAAATAAGCTTTAATCATCCCCATGAAGAAAATCAGGTTATTGTGCAAGAAATCTGAGGAGAAACCACAAACTGGAAGTTTTCTAGGTCTCACACAGTATGTCGACTCCCTGTGAAGACGAAATATACTATATACTTGCACAAGACACTGAACCGTAAAAATGCCGCCTGGGCAGTGTACAGATGGCAGCCCACTGGTTCTCCAGGACGGGTCAAATGCAGAGAAATCATTCATCCAGGGGAAAGAAACATTACTATTATTTTACTATGTTCTAAAGTATGTGATTGTTGACATGACATTATGGTCGTGGAGGGAAAAAATAAGTATTCAGAAGTAGTTGTTTCAGTCAGTCATTTTCTGTAGCAGCTTGTTCTGGTTCAGGGTCACGGGGAGCCGGTGTCTCTCCAGCTGTCACTGGACGACAGGTGGGGTCACACCTGGACACGTTACCAGTCCATCACAGGGACACATAAAGACATACACCCTGTGTACTACAAAAGACTGCTCAGACAGCAAGATCATATTTCCATATTACGGTATATATACTGTGAGTACTCACCATATGCAGTGCTGTGAAAAAGTATTTGTCTTTTTTTAGATATATTTTGCTTTTGCATTTTTGCCACAATTTAAAGAGCATCAGACTAAGATTACTGCATTCGGTATTTAAGGGCATCTATAACCTCACACCTCCATAACTGACCTTTTTCCTTCAGAAGTTCCTCCTCCATCCACCAGGGGGTCTACAGCATTCAGTTTCTCCGCCTCTCACCTCTTAAAATCCCTCCTTTATCGTATCTGTAACACTGACCCTCTTAAAAAATGAAAACTCGAGACCCCATTTAAATTTGTGCTTTTATCTTTGTTGTATTTTATTACCTTGTTGTAATCTTGCATTGTTTTTATCGTAAGTTGACCCTAACCCTCTGAAGGGCATCCATGATAATGATAAAAATATTTGAATTTGCTGGACTCTGATTGGCTAACAAACTAGCCTATGAGAGCAAGGTATACTGTTTCCTGCCCCGCTGCACATGGCAACAGCACACATAGTATCTTCCTGTTTGCTACGTTATGCTAACAGCTTTTAGCTAGCAGCATGCTAGGCGTGGTTTCAACTGCAGGAGCTGATGAATACTAACGAACAAAGGAGTTGTGATGAAACAGATACAGGCCGTTTGGACTCGGGAGAACTCGGGTGTTATCTCCACCTGTGTAGTTTGAGAGATTAAAACTGAAAGAGAAGTTGTTGACCTGTTTTCACACCCACTATGAAGGTAAGAACACATGTGGAGCTAAAATATTCAACAGAAACCTCAGAAAAACTGTTTTTAATGGAAGGGCCTCTTTAATAAATCAAATCATTATTTAAAAGATGCATTTTGTATTTACTCAGATTATCTTTTTAAATGTGTTTGCTGGTCTAAAACATTGAGGCAGGACAATAAAAATTAAAAATCTGAAGGACTCTATAAGGTGCCAGATGTTTTCTACAGGATTGTGAGTTTTCCACAGCCATATTTCACATCCTCAATGTTCCCTCCTGTACTTTCACTATGTTCTATACATCAGCTGCAAGTTCCCACAAAGAACCTTTCATATACATTCATCATGACATCATCATCCATCAAGCGTTAACAAGTTCTCTTTACAAGCTTGAGTTTTTATTCTTATTTACACAGTGTGTGTGTGTGTGTGTGTGTGTCTGAGACTAGTCACCGGCTCCAAAGATTTATTTTATTGTCACAGTTCAGGCTGAATGTTGTGATTATTTACCCCGTAATGTTAAAGTTAATTTAAAAAATAAAGTTTGTTGAAATGTTAAACTGTGCTGCAGAATAAAAAGGCAGGATAGAATGAATCCAGCTTACAGAAAACTGAAACCACATACATCCAATCAAAGAATGTCCAGAGACAAAGTTATCTGAACATCTTTCATTTTCCATTTATAAGGAGACAAAACTGTCCAGAGTGAGTATATCAATATTAATGGTTTTTATACACTAATATGACACTTCACCTCCAACAGTTTCTGAACTAGATGCATCTGTATAGGTCTTAGCTTCCAGTATCAAACCTCAAGTTCTTCCGGAATCAAACACTTTTCACAGAGTGACACAGATTTGTTCTTAAAATATATATATTTTTAAAAAGTGGTGATGTTTGAAGGGAAATTCAGGATTGGAATTTCACTAAATGGTTAAAAGTGAACCAAATCGAGCAGCTGTTTCCTGCATGGTTCACAAACGGAAGCATCAGAGAACAAAATACATAAATTGTAAATGTGTGACCCAGTTTGTTGCTGCAAACTGGGTCACACATTTACAGTCAAAGTTTTTTTACATGACGATGAAAAAAATCATGAAAAACAGAAATATTTCAGCAATTTGGCTGAAATTCAGAGAAAAGAGATGTTTACATGCATGTGATGCTTTGTTGTGGGGGATGGGTGTAAATCCCTGCACTTAATATATTAAAAAGGAGCCAAAACAACAGCTTTTTACAGTTTAAGCAATCTATAAAAATCAGGGTAATATAGATAATTACAGATCTAATAATGGGGCAGAAAATATCTAGATGTGCAGCATCATTATATAGTTTATATGTTCCGAATAGCTTAAAACATGCTTTGTAATAAAACAACAGAACCACTGATGTCATTCTGATTAGACCTTCTGGTATTTGATTCTCTGTGCAGCAACACACTGTTTTCAGTTTCAATCCTTCATTTAACTCAAGTCAACCTCATCCAAAAGCTCAGAAATAAAGGCTGAGTTTGTTTTCTTTACAGGGTTAAAATAACTTTAACTTCTGAATCACAGTGTCAGGATTTAAAGGACGATGCCTGAAAACCTTCAAGATCCTAAAAGAAAAGACGAATTATATACAGAGAAAACACCAGCAGTAGAGATTACAGATGGCGATGGCTTATTGATTAGATTCTGTTTGATGGATGAAAGTCTGGTTCACAGTTTCAAATGGTCAAGATCAGCTAACACAGATCTAGTTTGCTTCATTGCCTCCATCAGCCCAGATGGTCTTTTGTTCAACTAAGACTCCTTATGTTTGTAACCTCAACTGGGTCTGATTGCTGTGACACCATGTAAACAGTCGGAAATTGAATCAGATGCATTTGCGGTATCAATTTCCTGTTCTGTGTCTTTCACTAAGTCATGTGGGTGAGAAAATAGAGTCCTCGAGAGAGACAGAAGAGGAACTTTCAGTACAATCTGGTCAGAGTGAATCATCTTTATAAAACAGCGAGTTGTACGCAATCAGTAAATTGGTTCTGTGTCTATATTTGTACTTAATCATAAACCATCGTTTAAAGCGACTCGTTGCATCTAAAGTAAAGTGTACAGAAGGTATTATTGGATACAAAAATCAGACATGTTACCCAAAAATGATCTGAGCGTGTTTGATTTAAAGGTGCAATATGGAATATTTTCATAAAAAGCTATAGTATCTAGAGGGGTGTGGAATGAAAGTACAGTATTCCCTTTATTTGAAGTAAAATATAATTAAAATATTTATTCTAATGGGCATGACGTTGGCATTTTGTTTAAATCTACAAGCCAATAGCTGGCAGATTAGCAGGTATCATTGCAGGTTATGTAATACAGGGAATAGTACGTAAAAGTGAGGCTGGTACTGTGGAAAATGACGGAGTAGGTGGTTGAGAAGCCGCTTCGGAGCACCAGGAATTTAGTTGTCCTTCGGGAGAGAAGCAACTGGAGAGGATTGGGGACCAGAGTGGGTTTGGGTTAGTAATCTTCGTGGTATTGGAGCGCACACGGGGGGTGGCGAGCCTAGCGCCCTGACGGCTGAACCCCTTGTTCTGTTGTCGCGTAACGTTCTATCTTTAAATAGAAATGAAATTAATAGGTTTATTCAGTTGATAGTTAAAACTTGATGATGAATGAGCTGAAAGGTGACTCATCACTGAGGGTTCAAAGCCTCTGGAGGTCTCACTGGGAATTAAAGACCAAAAACTACTAATCAGGTCACGGGTGAACTCGTCCGTGGGTTAGAAGTCTGGTTAACGTGTCCTAAGCTTTCTGCAATAAGCCCCAGCTTCATTAAAAGGGCTGTAATGTGTGTTTCATTGCAAACACAACGGTTTTCATCTGGTCTTCCAGGGTCAGAGGGTTCAACTGTGTTCAGTGTTGTGTCTGTATGATCAGACCACACAGGAATTAAAGTTTTAAGAGCATATCCTTGATCCAGCCTTGGAAGCGTTTGATCCAGGTACTCAACCTTCTCACACAAAACACTAATGACACCTAATTCCTTTCAACTCTTTCTTCTTAAGCAGAGGGCTGAAGCCCCACCTGAAGCCATCTATCAGTTACAGGAGTTCCTGTCCCTGAGGGCCTGGTTAAGAGCATGGATAGGAACCATCTGGTGATATGGGTGTCTGTTTGGCCTTTGCTGCATTGGTCTGCTGACCACACCAACACAGCAGGTAGGCTGTAATCTGCTCCCCTTGGTTCCTCAGGAGGCCTCAGAGTTAGTTTACAATACACACAGCATTTCACCAATAAAGTCCATCTGAAAGTCTCTGCAGGTCTTCAGCTGTAAACTTACAAAGACCTGGTTCAGTAACATCTGAGCCTGTATTTGATGGTTAAATGACCACAGTGTTAACATCATCAGAGCAAAAGAACATTTAATGCTTTTGATCTACTATTTTATCATATAACCAAGTTATTTTAGTAGATTTTTAAAAATCCAGTTTATAGTTGAAAAGCTTTGATGTATGTTTGGAAAACTCCTTTGACATGTTGCTGAGATCAAAAAATAAACCAACAATGTCTATTCCAAACCCACTTAAAGAGGCCATTTCACACAAATTTCATGACTTTGTGGTTATTTCTGAAGTATTAACCAGTAATATGAAACATTTTATATCTAAACATTTTTATAAAACACTGATTAACGTACCTTTCAATCTGCCTGCGTTAAGATTCGTCAGGCTTTGGGCAGCAACTCATTAATATTAATTATTCAAATTTGCTGGACTCAGATTGGCTAACAAACTAGACTATGAGAGCAAGTTATACTGTTTCCTGCTCCGCTGCACATGGCAACAGCGCACCGAGTATCTTCCTGTTTGCTACATTCTTTGCTACAGTGTTTAGCTAGCAGCATGCTAGGCATGGTCTCAACTGCGCGAGCTAATAAATACTAACGAGCAAAGGAGTTGTGACGAAACAGATACAGGCTGTTGGAACTCGGGTTTTATTACCACCTGTGTAGTTTGAGAGATTAAAACTGAAAGAGAAGTTGTTTATCTGTTTTCACCCCCACTATGAAGGTAAGAACACCTGTGGAGCTAAAATATTCAACAGAAACCTCAGAAAAACCGTTTTTAATGGAAGGGCCTTTTTAAGACCGTTTGACAAGCATTAATAGAGATAGTTCAGTCATACTTCATACTGTTAACTGTAATATTTCCTTTATGAAAGTCTAACTAGTAGAACCAGAACCACCTACAGCTGCTTCAGATTGCAGTGAAATACAGATTGAAAACCTAAAACACCAGGAGGATTCTAAGATTCTGGGTTTGTTAGTTCTTCCTTTCGATCTCGGCTGAAAACCAATTGGCCCTTTTCAACATGCAGCCTTTTAAACTTAATATCTTAGTATTTTTGTATTTCTTTGGTTTTTAAAACATTTTAAAACACAATCTTAACTTCACCGTGCATTCCTGTCAAACCAAAACTGAACAGACAGAAGTTATAATGGAGACGACAGAAAGGATATGAGATGAGACGTGACATGAAATCATACTGACGATGATACATTATAATAATGATGGAGGTTTTCAGGGTGGTTTTCTGAGACGTGTCACACAGTGGTCAAATTGTTGTACTGCAGATTAAAGGTTGTCACGCTGAAGCCACACTGCAGCCGCCAAGAGCTCAAGGTCATTAGTCACAACAGTAGAGCTCTGTGAGCTCAGCCACACAGAACCAGACTGAAAAGGAGACTGTGATGTTCCACGTACGCATGTGGACACACACACACACACAAATACACACAGGAACACACAGATAGAGACAAGTCCTTCAAAGAAAATCAAACCCAGTAACAGCTGGTGTCTCCATCCTGCAGTACATCCAGCTGCAGTAAGACTGGGTGCAGACAGATGTTTGCCTTAAAATGTGACAGCATATATGAGAAGAAGTAAAAACTATATTGTGTTTGAGTATAAAATAGAACCTTTGTGGTCTAAAATCCTTTTTAATACTTATTTGCAGTTACAGATATATATTTTAATGACAGTGTTACATGTGACAGCCTTTACTGCACCGCTTCAGATGAAACAGACCTGCACAGCTGGATAAAACAACTGCACAGGTGGAATTCTCCTGATGCAAACACAATACTCAGGCTATAATAATTACATATACTAACTTGACTTGTTTTCATTAATTTCCCCAATTAGCACAAGTACAATTTAAATCTAGAGTCTTAGAAACAGAGAAAAGTAACTTTAATTCTGAGTAACGGTAAACCCGGCAGTGCTTTTTAAATTAAATACAAAAGCAGAGAAGCTTTGCTTTATAGGATTTCTCAAGTACAAGGTTTGAAAAATACTAATTCACTCATAAACTTGGATCCCTCCTCTCCCTCAATTCATCCATTTGGCATTAAGCTTCTTAACCAAATCCAAAATGATTTAGCTGAATTTACAGGCTCTTATATGAATGTTCTCAAACCAAAACCCAACTGCAAATCTCCTGCCAGAGACAGAACTCCCCCCATTTTACTCCCTGTACACCGTCTTTTAGGGAACAATGAGGTGAACAAGTTCACATCACCTTCTATCCTTCTTCAAATACATTTTAGACGTTGCATCGACATTTATTTTTCCCTGCAACATTCTGTTATCTGGTACCAAAATTAATTAAATTAAATAAACTTTTAATTGCTGGACAAATGCCAAAAAAAGATTCATGTTTTTTGTTGTTTTAGTTTAGAAGAAAACACCCCAAAATCTTCATTGTGTTGGTGCTGTTGTTTCTACAGGTCAGTAGCAAACATTACTTGGTTACTGGTGAATACTTATCTTAAATCTTTCTGAATTTAGTTTCCACCAGAATTCAGTTTTCTAGTTTATTTTTGGGAAATGATTAAAATACTTCAATTGCAACGTGAACATCTTTAAAAACTATCACATGTGACATGTGAGTAGTCAAGGTACAAAAGTGTCTTTAATTCAGGATGATTCCAACTGGAATTTTGCACATTTTTGAGCAAATTTTATATTTCCAAAAGGTTGCAGTCAATGAGATACTAAAGGAAACTTTAAATACTTTAAAATATAAAAACTGTCACCCGTACATGTGAAATACAGGGTTTGTCTGCATGCAAACAACACGAACAAACTATCGTTCACTGATTTTCAAACCAAACAGCATAAAGTTGAATAAATCATGTCATTTTTAAAGAAAGGGATGCCAAAGAGAAAGTTGATAACTTTCTTTCAATCAGCTAAATAAGACTAATATAGAAATAATAAAAAGTTATGTAGCGATGTAGCATCCTGAAGCTAAACAGCTGCATGTTGACATGACATCCTCATATACATCCTGACAGGAAGCTTTGAGCTGTAGAGTTAAACTTCAAAAAGAAAAAACTGTCAACAAAAGAGTTAAATTCAGTGAGAGGAAGAAAACATGTTGGACTTCAACAGACCTTCTCAAAACATCAAACCGCCAAAGGAATTCAAAAACTCAATCCATTACAGACTAATTATAACTCAATTTCTAAGGTTGCAAATTTGGTGAATAGACATTAATGATTATAATCTCAGTATCTTATTATATGCGGATGACATTGTTTTGGTTGCTGAGGAAGAATTTAATCTGCAAAAAATGCTGGATATCATGAGGGTGTGGTGCAATAAATGGCGACTTTCTATTAATGTTGACAAAACACAAATAGTTCACTTTAGAAAATCATCTGAGCCGCAAAGTAAATCTAATCTTTATTTTGGGAAAACACCATTAATGTACTCCAGTACCTATAAATATCTTGGTTTTGTCTTTCATGAACACATGCTTCTGTCAGAAGGCAGAAAGGTTTTATCCGACTCTGCTGGGAGGGCATTGGGAGCAGTAATTAATAAGATGAAGTGCTGTCCTGAACTAAGTTTTACAACATTCACCCAACTGTTTGATGTCATGGTTGGTTCTGTTCTGTTTTATGCAGCAGGGGTCTGGGGTTATGAAGATGCACCAGATTGTAATAGAGTTCAGAGCAGAGCTGTAAGATACTTTCTTGGAGTGCATAGATTCGCCACTAGAGCGGCGCTAGAGGGAGACATGGGCTGGGAACCCTGTCTGGTGAAGCAAAGAGCAGAGGTCATTAGATTATGGAATCGTCTGGTTTGTTTATCAGAAGACAGACTTACCCGTAAAGTTTTCAATTGGGATAAAGCTCACAAACATCCGTGGTCACAGGAGGTTCTACAGATTTTTTCTTTAGCAAATGCACAGCATTTATTTATAAATAATTTAAAAGGTAACATCGTTCAATTAAGTCAGACTCTTTTTGAGTCCTATAAAGAACAGTGGAAATGGCAGGTGTTAAATAAGCCTAAACTAAGAGGTTATATTCAGTATAAAACTGATTTCTCCACTGAATTTTATGTTAAATGTAATTTAAGAAGGGCACAGAGGTCTCTGTGTGCCCAGCTTAGAGCAGGGGTTCTACCTCTGCAGTTGGAGGTGGGGCGCTATAAAGGTGTCCCTGAAGAGGACCGGTTATGTATTGTGTGTGATTTAAAGGTTATTGAAGATGAATGGCATTTTTTGTTCTACTGTCCCTTGTTCCATGACCTCAGATCTGGTATGTTTGGAAAAATTCAGTGTAAAAAGCCTGATTTGTTTTGGATGACTGATGGAGAAATGTTGAGCTGGTTATTTGAAAATGAAATTTTTAGTTTGACTTCCTTTCTGGAAAAGGCATGGAAACTTAGACAAAGAACTCTGTACCCTGGACTTTAAAGGAACTGGTGCTATCTAAACGTTAAGATTTATTTCCATTATGTATGCTGGTCACCTTCCTGTTTTTTGTTATGTATTAATTGTCAGTAGTGTCATATAAGCCTTTTTGGGCTGGGCACGTAAGTGTATGACACTTAAATAAAAAAATCAATCAAAATCAATCAATCAATCTAAAATAATTTCAATTTATAGAAACTCAATAGCAGAGTATCTTCAGATTCACTACAACACAGAAACTACAGGAGATCCTTCCTGTCCACAGCTAGAACATCTACATTTACTCTCTAAAAGATCCACTCAATCATCTTTTGAATTATTTTAAAGCGTCTCAGTGTCTTTAAATTATGAATAGCAGCAGTAGCTCGTTAGCAATTCACCTCTGTGCAGTGGGCAGAACCGTTGTTGTGGAGGATCCCCCTCGCCCTCCCCATTGCTGAGAGCACTTTGTTTACGCTAGTGCTACTAACTTACAGTTAGCACAGCAGTAGCTTATGGCCCCGCCCACTGTTTTATTTATATCACAAACCCAGTCTTTTTTAGATGCATTTTTGCATCTGCTACTGATCCACAGTGATTTGAATGCAGAAATACATAGAAATGCAATTTTGAGCTTAAATTTTTTAAGATACATCCTCTAGCATCAGAAAAATCCCACAAGAACATGTTAACAACACGAAAAACCCTAGAACACCAACTTCGGGTGATTTTCACCCACACAATTCTTGTCAAGTGATTTTCATTGTGTGTACTTTTACATAAACTGATGAAAACTGTATTTTATCCAGGATATTATATAGACTAAAATACTCCCAATGTTAGGAATAGTGAAGAAACATTCAAACTATTAACAACTAATTTTAACGTTAGTGTTCTACGGCTAAGGAAAAAATTTGTTACTAAAACATCAAATTTCCTTTTGGGATTAATAAATTACGACTGAACTGAACTGAGTTAAATTTGATATACTAAAACATTTAGCGTGAGAGTCTCACCTCCAACACTGGTCCTGCACCCAGGATGATCTGTTCCACTCCACTAGCAAAGCCCTTCTGGCTGAGAGCAGTCAGGTGATGAATGAGGAAGTTGGTGCTCTGTGTCTTCCCCGATCCACTCTCACCAGAAATTACTATACACTGGTTTTTTCGTCGCTGCAACATGGCATGATACGCTACATCCGCCACAGCATAAATGTGAGGCTCCAGCTTTCCCAGTTGGTGGTTGTCATACAATTTGACATATTTAGGGTTGTAGATTGGCAAAAACTGGAAAGGGTTAATCACAATAAGAATACTCCCAATGTAAGTGTAGATCTTCTCTTGTCGAAAACGAGCGCGAAGGCTATCCAAAAGTGCTCGTTCTGTCAGCTCTGGAAGAGCACACAGATCAGAAGGCGGGTCACTCCCTGCAGGCTGGGGGAGGAAACCTTTTTCCACCATGCGGCGCCGTTCCTCAGTCACCTTCAGCCACATCTGCAGGCTGCCTCCATAATGAATAGACCCATCCAGGTTTTTCTCCCGCAACAGAAAGCGATAGTCTTCCCCACTGCCCAGGCTGCTGCGGTTCTCCAGGGCACTTCTTGGCCACAGCATCATGCGCTGAACAGGGCAATCACCTGGGTTTAGGATCCATTCCTCTCCTCCAAACTCCTTTACCTCCGCCAACACGTAGCACTTGGTACGATCCAGGTGCAACCGTTCAATGAGGCACTCGATGGCTTCAGCAGCGGTGGTGTTCTTGTGGGCACTGACAGGGCAGTAGATTGTACCATCAGCCAGTGATCCTGGATAGATGCGAAGGGGAAAATCCTGGTCCTCCAGTCGCCGCCGCATGCTGCTAGTGATGGGTGCCAAATTGGCGCTGCTGTGGTAGCTGCAGCCGCCATCTTGTAAGCTCATGGCGGAGTAGCAGGTCCCATCAGCACACTGCTCTCTGGGACCAAACAGTTGACTCAGGACATCCCAACTGGAGGAGGACAGAGACAGAGAAAATAGGTTAAAACAAAGAAAACATAGTGTTGTCACATGACCTCAGATCCTCACAGCTTCAGGGATTTCTAGGACTTTGAGTCATAACAAGGTCAGTAAAGTCATGGCGTTTTCTTGTGTCCCTTCACAGAGTTGGCTGACTCAATGGGCCCTCTGTTTAGGATCATAAATGGTAAATGGCGTGTACTTGTATAGCGCTTTACTCAGGTCCTACGACCCCCAAAGCACTTCACACTACAGTCTGTCATTCACCCATTCACACTCACACGTTTGGGGAAATACTATCACAAATGATACACAACAGGATTATGGGTCAAAGACAGAGACGATAGCTATTCAATGCAACAGGGAATGGTAGCTGCTTCATAACTCTAAAGGTTACTGACTGACCACATCCTTATCGAAGCCTCAAACGCTCTGCCAGAGTTTGTGTTAGTTAGTGTTTCTGAATGTGTTTGTAGCCATGATAAACCAGAGGCTGTAAAATGTGCCAAGATTAACAGCTGGTACCTTAAACACAAGAGGGGCTGTAATGAGACAAGGGTTTTATTCACCGCTTGCCTGTCGATAGTGGACACAACACTTTACTGCCTCAGTCTTTTTTCCTCAAACACACACACCCATATAAAGAGTCCAGCCTCTGTGCTTATCTGCGCTCTGTGGAGCTTTACTTCATTTCATTTCCAGTTCTTTTTTAAGTGCAAGTCAGACCAGGACCAAGACCAGAGTGAATTACTGTCAACCTAAAACCAGTCCGGTCCTTTTATTTTTACTTGCCACTGTATGACTGTCTGCATACATAAAATTCTATAGTTACCTGAAAGCACAAATAGCAGTAGCACCAACTTTTAGCTAGCACTTTCTGTGAAGCCTCGTGAATGTGCTGCAGAATATCATAAGTTGTCTATAAGGAGAAATATATTACCTGTTAATAGGGCTGGGCGATATGGCTTAAAAATAAAATCTCCGATTTAATTTTTTCAAATTTGATTTCTGATTTTTTCAGATTTTCCCCCTACTTATTAAGGAAAGCAACAAGTACAAACAACGGACAACTTAAAGTGACTGCTTCAGTGAGTTTGTGGTGCTGCTGCCTTTGACTGTGATGGGCTTCAGGTAAATGTTGCAGTGTGGGGTCTCGTGAAAAAAAAAGTGCAAAATCTCGATTTATTTATTTTTAAATCACCCACAACAAAAAATTCAAATTAATTTATTTTACCGATTTATCGCCCAGGACTACCTGTTCATAACCTTTTCAGAGCAGATTACTCACCTTAAAAATCTAAACTATAAAGTCCTCGTAGAGCTCAGACCTCCATCAAGCACCTCAGTTCCCCCATATTATGATTTACACCAAAAATAACAGTCTAATTTTTGTTGTATTGACATGATCAGACTCCCTGACCATAAAAACACCTTTTGTAATTGGGTTGACATTGATCTGATTAGTAATTCAGAATGTTTGAGGTAAGACACGAGAAGATGCTGGAAGAATCAAACTTCAATCACAAGCCAATCAGAGCAGGCGGTATTGGGAAGGTTTTGGATGATTGGAGCGCTGACGGTTGATCGTTCTTGTGCGTGATCCACTCGCTCCCACCACTCTACTAAAACTCCTCTAGAACTAGATCCTATCACCTGTATAAAATACATATGCTCGCCATAAAAACCCACGTATCATTTGCACAATACAAGGAATTTGACTAGGAAGAGATGCACAGACACTCCCCTTCTAAGCACAAGGGAGCTTATTGAAATCTGAAGTCTAAAAGGGACTGAATTTTAAATGTTTGTTCTTGTCACATTAACGCCATGAAGCTTGAAGTTAATAAAAGAGGCTCCATGAGACTTTGAATTGGGTTCATGTGGATTTGATCCATTTTCTAAACCTGCTTCTTCCTGTTCAGGGTTGCAGAGAGCTGGTGTCCATCTCCAGAGGTCACGGGGCGAGAGGTGAGGACACCCTGGACAGGTCACCGGTCCATCACAGGGCCACACATAGACAAACAACCACTCACACCTAGGGACAATTTAGAGTCACCAATTAACCTCTTACATGTTCTTGGACTGTGGGAGGAAACCGGAGTTCCCGGAGAAAACCCATGCATGCATGAGAACATGCAAACTCCATGAATAAGGACCCAGCCTGAATTCAAACTTAGTTGGTAGAGCTGTTTCCTTGAAGCAAAATGTCCTGTGTCACCGTGCAGCCAATTTCTATACAATAAAACTATTGATCTGTAGATTGATAGATGGATCTATATTAGGGGTGTAACGGTACACCATATTCACGCTTCGGTACGTATCTCGGTTTGGTTCATTTTCGGTACAGTAAGTGGAAAAAAAACAAACCATAATAGCTTTTTTATTTTTTACTTTTGCAAACAACGGTTTATATATTTTCCTATAAAAATTAAACATTAAAAAACACAAAAACATATAAAAAAAGAAATAAAAAATAGAATACTGCTTGATAAAGGAGGGTCTTCAAGCTCCGGCTTGTTTACATCAGCCATGACGTCTGCTAGAGAAAAAAAAACCTCACGTGGGAATCCGGTGCTGACAAAAACTTCCAGTCCGTCACTGAAGATGCTCCGCGCGCAAAACAAGCTTGTTAGCTAGCTGTAATCGGATCGGTGAACATCTGCATCATACCTACAGCTCAGTACAGAAACGGTTCGTATGAATATGTGTTCTATTTCACCCCTTAGCTCATGTATTTACTTCATTGGCCTTGTCCCAATACCCGCACTTGCGCCCTTGCGG
The DNA here is from genome assembly GCA_006937955.1 of Pachypanchax playfairii. NCBI lineage: Eukaryota > Metazoa > Chordata > Actinopteri > Cyprinodontiformes > Aplocheilidae > Pachypanchax > Pachypanchax playfairii. The sequence goes on from SSNP01000108.1 coordinate 491,187, forward strand.
AAGGAAGAAGGTGGAGAAATGGCTGAACCATCCGGACCAAAAAAACGTTTTCTCAAGTGTAGAATCCAAATAATCAATATTTTATTTTATTATCTAGATCTGTAATTACACTCAATGGATTCTCTGCTGGATAGATGTGTCACATATCTGATAAAAAATATAATTAATTAATAACAGTACAGACGTGCGTTTTCAGACATGATATACTAACAGTTCAATCCCTTATTCTGTCTTATACACCTCCTTTGTTTCCTGTGCTTCATTCTCTTCAAAATAAATGTTTGTTGAAGCTTTAAAATCATTTCTAGTACGAAAATAGTGCAAACAGCGACCGGTACTGCTATTTTGGTTGTCATGGAGAAAGAACGCTGTGGCACGTAGTGCTCGCTGTCCCAATACTGCTAATATATGCGCACTTGTTCACTACGCACTTCGAACCCTTATATGCCCTTCTGCTAAGTGCACTTCGTGGAAGACCGTAGGATGCAGTGCGGGTATTGGAACAATGTGTTTGTGCAGTTCCGCTGTGCGTCACTCAATACAGTGTCCGTGCGGAAACTCACCTGGAAACTTTGTTCCGCTTCGCTTAATATCACACTAGAAATAAATGTATGAAAAAAATGAACTAAAACGGTACGCAAGTGGACCAAACCGAACGGGCCGAACCGAATGGTTCAACATATTCACATGAACCGTTACACCCCTAATCTATATGAAATATATCATCCATGTTTCTGTCTCTTATTTGTATGAACTTAAGGAGAGTAGCAGCACTGATTTCTTTCACTTACAGCCCTGGATGTAACTGTTGATTCAGGCAGATTGTCAAACATGCTGTTGAGAGAGTAAAGTTGCCACAAATCAACTAAATCCCCTTCCACAGAAATAGAAAATGTTTTCAATGCTTTCTTAGTAAAAATTAAACCCCCTAAACCACAAACATTAGACATTATCCCACAACCTTCTACAAATGCAGTAGAAAAACAAACAAAAAGAACATGTACGTGTACAAAACATGTAAAAAAAGGACATTTTCTTCTGTTTTTAGCTTTTTTTGGGGGTTTATGGAAATGTCTGGTAGAAAAACATCTTTAAAAAGTCCAAGTACATTTTATTTACTCATTAAGAATTCTAATATCCAGCAACAACGTAAAACCACAGTCTTCATCACTCAATCAGCTAAATCCCCAGGTCAGTTTCTGGCAAAGAAAAGAGAACAAAAATTGGAATTTACAAGAGTTCTGCAGCAAACAGTGTGCTTCTTAAAACCAACAGGAGTTGGCTTGTTTTAAAGATCGTATAAAAAACTGAGAAAGTTGCCAAGGACGGCAGGCAAACATCCAAAATATTAAATGTACACAAGAAGCTCAACTTGTCCTGCAGATCTTAAGTCTGGCTGGTAAACAGTGACACCCCCCCACCTCCTTCTCTCACTGTCGGTTCTCACCAACACAGCAGCAATAAACACCAAACCTCAGCATTCCTGCTTACACACACACGCATGCACACACACATGCACACGCACATGCACACTCTAAAGGTGTGCAATCTGATGTATGTCTGAATCAAAACCACATCTATGCTAGCAAATAAAGAAATCTTCTTACGTTATAGTTACAGTTTTGTTTCGGTACTTAACAAATATTGCATTAATTTCCTGGAATAGCAAAAACCCCAAACACGGTTAAAAATGCAAAAATCTATTAGATTTAACAACCTTAAAAGTTGTTGAACCATGAATGTGTCTTCATGCTGCTGTACACACGCAGTTCTTTTACTTAGTAAAATGTCTGTTTCAGTTATGAGAAAGTTGCAGTTTTAAATGTTCACACAGTCTGAAGGAAACATGGGTGGAGCAAACAAATCTAATTAAATGTAGCTTGTTCCTGTCCTTCAGCAACAGCTCGTGTGCTCACGGTGTTTAACCCAAACTGTCCAAACTCCTGTCAGATACGAGATACAAGAATTTATTTACAGGTTAGAATCCGTAGTGTCACCAAGATGGTAAATGGAGGACAAGGGTTGGATGGTAATGTGGTTGTAAGGTATAAAAATAGATGCTATCATGCTTTATATACTACCCAAAAACCCTGATGCAAATTTAAGTGTGAATATGTTAAAATTGGAAAGATGAGCGAGCTTCCTGCAGCTGTCTTGTTTTCTGTTACGATGTCGCCTATTTACAGGGTGAACAGCAGGAAGTCCATTTCAGTGTAAACAGAGACTCAACCAGGTTGATTCCACGGTTCAGTCTCTGCAACGCACAACCGCCTTTTGACCGCCTGATAAAATAACTCAAAACACTGATAAAATGAGCCAAATGATTGACTGTGCAGAGATCGTCAGCAGCTGAGGAGCAGAAGGAAGGTAAACCCAACAACACAAACATCTAGTTTGACAGATTGTTACTGTTGTGATGGAGTCAGGAGACGCAATGAAACAACAAGCAGAACTTCAACTGACTGGATATTATAGAAAGTTGGTCATTGTCCAGAAAAATGGTAGAAATGCACCACCTGATTCCCTCTGGGTGCACAAAAACCTTCACCTGCCGTCTCCTGCAATGACCTGAACACTAATATGCTAATGGGCAGAATGAAAATAACTGTTAGAAGTGGTATTAGTGTTTATTATGAAATAACCTTCAAGAGGAATGTTGATTTTCTAACCCTGAACTCAGACTAAATGCAGTACATAACCACAGAGATTTATCTGTTAGTCCATCCACTCAAGTCATCCTATGATGACCATGCACCAGACACAGCACATCCCAAACCACTGGCTGGATCTGGAGGGACGACTTCCCTCAGAAACCCTGACACACACTGACAAACAGTGAAGACCAGGTTCCATTCTGATCTTGCGCCCACAGTCGAGCCTTTGATCTCTATTCCAAACTCTGCAAACTCCCACCAGAGTTCCCCTCTGTAAAGTTGTCAGGGCCAGATCTTTGAGATAATGTCACCCAAACCTAATGCTTTAGATGGCACGTTGCTCTGCTAATGTTTCTGGTGCATTGTTTAAAGATCCACTTCGTTCATAATTTCAGCTATTTTAAAACGTTCTCAGTGGTCATTAAATTACGACTATGGCATTTTTACCCAAAATCACAAAACCTGTGCCATTTTCTAGGAAATAGTTTCTCCATACCAACAGCAGCTCATTAGTAATTCGCCTCTGTGTGGGCGGAACCGCTGGTGCAGAGGATAAGCCCGCCCCTTTCCCTGTTGCTAAGAGATTTCTGTTTATGCTAGCATTCTAAGGCCCTGTCCCAATACCAACACTGCCCCCTACAGTCCTCCACGAAGTGCACTTAGCAGAAGTGCACACAAGGGTTCAAGTGTGTAGTGAACAAATGCGCACATATTAGCAGTACTGGGACAGTGAGCATTACGTCAACATGTGCCACAGCGTTCTTTCTCCATGACAACCACAATGGCGGTGCCAATCACTGTTTGCATTACTTTTATGCTAAAAAGGATTTTAAAACTGATTCGAAAGGTTCAGCCATTTCTACACCTCCTTCTTCCATCAAAATTCACACGCAGCCAAGGGCACGATTCTCCACTCTAGAGAATCGGGACACCCTACGCACTCGCGCCCTTCATCAGGAACGTGCAGTTAAAGTGCACGAAGGGTGCAAGTGCAGATATTGGGACAGGGCCTAAGCCCACCCAATCCATTTCCTACATCACAAAAACAATTCATTTTAACCAGCCTTTTTCAAATTACTAATGAGTTAAAGCAATTTAAAAGCAGAAATGCTCAAAAATGCAATTTTGAGCTTAATTTTGTCAAGATGTGTCTTCTAATATCAGAAAAATGCCACAAGAACATGTTAACAACACGAAAAACATGATTTTCACTGGTGTGGGTCTTTAAGATATTAGATTGAAATTGATTTCAATACTGTTTGACTGACTCTCCCAGTTTGTCTCATCTGCATACCTACCAATAAACCTCTCTCCTTCTGTTTTTATCTGAGTTCAGCCATTTAAAGAGGCCATTTCACACAAATTTCATGACTTTGTGGTTATTTCTTAAGTAATAACCTGTAATATGAAACATTTTATATCTAAAAATGTTAGGAAACACTGATTAACAGATCTTTCAATCCATCTGCATCAAGATTTGTAAGGCTTCGGGCTGTAACTCATTAATATTCATTGTGCAAATTTGCTGGACTCTAATTGGCTAACAAACTAGCCTATCAGAGCAAGGTATACTGTTTCCTGCCCCGCTGCGCATGGCAGGAGGACACACGGAGTCTCTTCCTGTTTGATACGTCTTATGCTAACAGCTTTTAGCCAGCAGCATGCTAGGTGTGGTTTCAACTGTGGGAGCTGATGAATACTAACGAACAAAGGAGTTGTGACGAAACAAATACAGTCCGCTCAAACTCGGGAGAACTCGGGTTTTATCATCACCTGCGTAGTTTGAGAGATTAAAACTGAAAGAGAAGTTGTTGGCCTGTTTTCACACCCACTATGAAGGTAAGAACACCTGTGGAGCTAAAATATTTAACAGAAACCTCAGAATTTTTTTTTTTAATGGAAAGGCCTTCTCAAACAGTAAACCCAGTATGATTTTACAAAAGCTTAGTGGTATTAAAACATGAATACCACCCAGCTCTACATAGGACAGTTTGTCCTCTGATTATTTACACTCACAAGATTCCAAGAGCTTCTTTGTGTGTGTTAAATATAGTTCATGATGGCCCATAATACAGCTGAAGTATGAGGATTTTACTTCTTCAGAGCTGATCATAAAAAATAATGTTACTTATATAAAACATTTAGAAAAAAAATCAGAATATTTTCTCTTAATTTTCTGTTTTTATTTTCTGTTACTTTTTGCTTTATCTGGGCCTTCCAACCTTTCATTCACAGGATTCATCTTGATTCTCATAAGAATGTTTTTTTAGGTGCCCCACCTAAAAGTGGGAGCCAGAAACTACAACTATAATTTTGCCTTCAACGACGGGATAAACTAGTTTATTTATTTCCAGCTGAACTTGATAAATTAATGCAATTTTGAATAAACACAAAATGTTACTGATGAGCAAAGAGATTTTTTTCCTCAAACAGAATGTAAAGTGAAGGAGCTGTATAGTAAATGCCTTGTGCGTTAAGTGTTTGTATGTGCGAATTCCAAAATTCCAGCAGGCCACCACAGCTCACAGGGACTCCGTTCACACGGACACACATGTCTGACAGAAGTCTGCGTGCACAGCGTCGACTCACAGCACTTCAAGTTGGGTGTGAGTAAAAAATGTGTCTGAGATGACGTACGTGCGCCGAAAAAAGATCCTAAAAACATTCAGACTTTACAGCTTGACTAGACAGTAACACTTTGAGTATAGAAAGTAATATGTTTTATCAAAACATACATTTAGTCATTGTGAAAAGAACTGAGGAATAAATTATCATACGAATACAGTATGAAATCTATGGGATCAGATTCATGTAAAAAAATACATTTATTCATCAACAAGCTGCACATAACCAGCAATCTGTAAACTCTTGTTTCTACCAGATCACATAAAACATGTAGAGTATCTATTCTGTATGAGATATGAGTTAAAAAGTCCAAATTTACAGTTTTGTTTATTTAGAATTAGAATTCAACTTTATTGTCATTGCACATGTCACAAGTACAAAGCAATGAAATGCAGTTTTCTTTATGAATACAACATTGGTGTGAGGTTGTGAATATGAATCTATTATTAATCAATTAAATGAATTTATGTGGGTGACTTAAAAATAAGTACATCGGCTTTTTGCCGCATTTATGGCTCCGTAGAGTTACTTTCACACAGCAGCGAGCGACAATAACAACATCAAAGCACAAACAAAACAGCAAGAAACAACATGGCTACCTATCACCTGTTGTTTGGAACTGGTTTTGGTTTGCTGCGATAGACGTGCAGCAAGAGCACCAATTAATAGATTTTATTATCTACATACAGAAAAAATTATAATTTTAAAACCTATTCTAATTTCCTGCTGGTAAACAACAACCAGAAAAATACACGTTTGTTTGTGGGTCTGTGGGTCACAAAGACTCATCTCCATCCTTTAAATTGACATCATCTCCACTTCTCCTGTGCAGTGACATCATCAAAACCCTCTTTACCCTCTCTCTTAACACAAGACACACACACACACAACTGGAGCATCAAGAAATCAGCCACAGATATTGACTGAGGGCCCTTCCTCTACAACCAGAGCATCTCTGTTGCCATGGTTACAGGATAAGTGAAATCCATTAGTTGTACGTGTGCCTTATGAATCTGTGTTTGCATCTCTGCTTCTCTTTCTTCATTTGTCCCTCAAATCGGTTTAATTTAACCAGATGCAGAAGCAGCTGAAGCAGCGATATTATTACTGGCATAAGAATAAAGATACTTTTATCTTTGGCCCAGTGTCGGTCTCTCAGGACGCTGGTAACCAAGTCCCAGGAGACATAGATTACTTCATAAGTGACGAGCAGCCAGATGGTATTGATCTGAGCCAGAGAGCAGAAAGAGCATTGACTTCTTGGCAGGGAGGTGGTTTGTGTCCTGCTGACCGACTGCGTTAACACGATCAACATAAACAAGAGTCCGAGACGGAAACTGTGTGTTTGGCCACTCAATTTTTAATGCAACCGCTCAAACAAAACACATTCTAACAAAGAGAATTGATCAACAAGTTGTGAAGCACTTTGCATGATCTTTAGACATAATGGGTTTTTCCTTGTTTTCTTCTGTGTAATACATCAATATAAAGTTTGACGAGCATTTTGAATCACTTAGCTAACCGATGGGGACCTTCAGGTCTTTGTTATAAGAAAATTAAATCATCTTACAAGAGAGTTCTTGAATTATAACTAACAATTTACTGCATTTAAACCTGAGGCTCTACAAAATAACTTCTATTATCATCACACACTTTGTTCTGCAGAACTGTCACTGAACGTGTTTGTTTTGCCCAGAACTGGTGTGCCACAACAAGACCTGGTCTTTGTTCAGTTCTGGCTGCCAAGAAACGGTTGCTGAACACACTAACGATCAGCAAATAGAAGAGGCCCAAATAATCCTGAACAGACTAAAACCTGCCAACAGCTGTGTCGCATCTGATAATCCCACTTTTTAAACAATGCAATAAAGTTTAACCTTCAAAGCATCACTAATTGCTTCGTCATCTACATCGATCCCCCAGCTTCCACCTCGGCATCGTGTTGGTCTCACAGACCTGTGCAGGGATTTGTGTCTGCTGGACTCTGACAAGCCCAGTGGTTTGTGGAAAAGGTGTTATTGTGTTTTGTTCTACGATAAATGTCTGTAAAATAAACCTGAATTATTTGTGTTGAATCTCTACAGCTGTCAGACATTTTAGAATTAAGGAGCATCATTTGTTCAAGTGGTTTAAAAATTCTGAACTTACTAAAGTGCTGCAAAAACATTGACATTTTCTTACTTATAGGTTATTTACCATCCTTTCAGACTGAGTGATGCATTTTGACTGACAGTTCCTCATGCATAATTATTATTTAAAGTAGTACTGAATAACCTCTCCACAGCCGTGTCTCAGACAGCCGTTGTTCTGCAGAAATATGCTACCTGTTAAGCTGTGCTACTGATTCCTTCTGCACATGTGCCGTTCTACAGTCTTGACTTCAAAAAACAGATTTATTGTTTATTTTTGTTTCTATATTTTTCCATAAATACATTTTATCTATCAAATAAATTCTCCCAGGTCAGGAACACTAAATATGATGTTATTTTACTTTCTTTGCATTGTCAGAGCGACAGGCAAATGTTTGGACACACCCAGAGAAGAAGGACCCAACAATGGCCGCCAAGGACCCAGAGGGCTTTTATATAGAAAATATCAGGGAAGGATCATAAAAATATGTTTAAATAATTAACAGGACACACTAATCATAAACAAGAATATTGTATAAACTTCTAATAACATCTCATGATGAAATAAGTTGTCATTTTGTACTATGGAGGCATTTTTCTTCAGAGCAGCATAAATCATCAGAACACCACTTCCAGCTGAGACCCGAATTACGGAGGTTATTTAGTCTATATTAAAGCAATCGGAGGGTCCAGAGTGTCTAATATGAAGCTGAACATGTTTTTTGGTGAGTATCCAGTTGACAAGTTTCAAAATTGTAGCTTAAGTTTTAAAAGTTATTCAGTACTACTTTAAGAGTTTCATGGTTTTGAACAGGGAAGAATAAAAGATGTCATGGCATAAATGCAAACAAAAACTGCAGCTTACCAATACAGGCCTTTATGACATCAGCTGAGTTATTATTTTTCTAATCAGACCTGTACTGTATATAAACATGGCACTGCATTCTATGGAAAAAGGATTTCTGGACACGTCCTCTCTCCAGACCCTCCAATCTGGCTTCAGGTTAATTGCCCACCATGCTTCACATACAAAATTAGGTCAGCAGCTAATGCAGCACTGGGTAAGTATGTACAGATATGTGAAAGCAGACAAAGATCTACATCATTTCATCAATAAAGTTAGCTGAAGCATAAACCAGCCCGTTACCAGTGACGTCTTTCAAATAAAAACTGTAGAAATGCATGTTGTGGTTCACATCTGGGAGCGTGCTGCAATCCAGAGTGATGTGGCTTGTGTTTGGGTATTTGGTTCTTTTACTTCAGTGTCCTGTTGACACTTGTCACGCTATATATGTCGTCTTGTCTCAGATCCCTGCACTGCATTGAAATGTCTAACTGTTGTCTTCTTTAAATGGAACATTAGGGAAATGCAGCTGGATACAGCAGCATCAGTCTGCAGCATGGGAACTAAAAACAAATGCAAGCAGCACTTCCACTGAGATTACAAATAATAAAACTTTTAATATTGAATAAAAACAATTTGCATGAATCGTTTGTATAATGTCGTCTTTATGCTACAAACATGTCGGATCATTAAGTTCAGGTAACAGGATGATTGTCCTCACTGAGAATCACTGTCATGAACCAAACTGTGGTGCATGATCACTTCCTTCACATTTAGTTTTCTACTCATAAATAATTCAGACCAGAACTAATATTTAGTTGTTATTGTGATTATTTTCATGTTACACCAGATTTTGATTGTGAAAGTGAATCTATTCTGTGCACAAGATTTGGACCACAAGCAGAAAGATATATTTAAAGGCACAGAATGTAAGAATGTTATAAGTAAATACTCACACAACAGTCTAATGTTCCACTAATGTTGAAAATAAAGTCCCATTGTAACAGATCTCGATCTCCGACAGCTGGGTGGTCGCTAGTTTCGGTCATTTTAAAAAAGCTAGCCTGGATCAGAATCATTATTTACATGTCCAGACTTCCTGGTTCCATAACGAATCACATGTGAGTCTGCAAGGCTGCCAAGTCTTCAACACAAGCAGCTGGAATTCCACAACGAGCAGCAGCAAAAAGTAAGAAACCACCACATCCTTCCAACTGAGCAGCCGAGCTGCACGTGATGGGGCGTTCAAACACACGTAGGAAAACTCAACGCTGAACAAATAGACCTTCCCAATAATTGAACAAATACAAGAGAAACAAAAAAACAGATCAACATCAGAACTGGCAACCCAACAGAAAAATCAGGGAGGGGAGGGGGTGAGTGGCTGAGAGTGGATGTTTTTATTTTCTACATAAACTTTGGGATTCGGATTTGACAACAAGTTCTAATTCTTACATACTGGACCTTTGACCAGTGTCCACACTCACTGATTATGCCGTCATTGTAAACTGACCATCTGCAATACGAGTATGATGAATACCTGGACTGGTGATGTTAGACAGTGGCCTCCAGTAACCGATAAAGGTAGATTAAATGAATATCTATAATAATTTAGAAATTAATCATTTTTGGAGTGATGCTCAATAAACACTGCACATACAGCATGAGTGCAGAAGTTAGCAAGCTAACAGTGACATTTAATCATTATGAACGATCTATGAGAGTTTTAAAAAAACAACATAAACTTGTGTTTTGTTTTAGAAATTCAAAAGTATTTTATTGAACGGTTTATGTCTGATGACCAGAGGAACCGCAACTACAGGTTTCTGATCAAGGGTCAAAATTACCTGGGCTGCGAATGGAGCTCCTTTTTTTTTTTACTAATCTGGAGTTTTCTGCTGATATTAAAACAGCCGATGATTGAACGCATCCTCCCAGCCTTCCTAGGCATGTTAGAAAAGAGGAAACCATTCAAGTCTAGCTGCAAAGGACTGCTTAGCTCACAATGCCGCTGCCTGACGGGGAGCGGTCACCGCAGTATTGATGTCTCCACATAGAGACACTGTTGCTTGTGTCTTCTTGTGGGTCATATGTGTGGTCACATGACTGTTGTTCAGTGCTACTGACTGATATACAAAATGTAAACATTAAATGTAAATGTAGGATTTGAAGGTGCTTTTTTGCAAACCAACCCTCCTTTATTATTTCATGTTTAACACAGAAAACATGCACACGGTCATCGTCTGAGTGTTCGGCCTCCGTCTGGACGCTAAAACAGCTCAACTTCCGGTTATTTCACCAAATTTGTCCAAGCATGAAACCTTTAAGATTTAAAGGTACAGTATGTAAGAATTAGATCTTGTTGTCAAATCCGAATCCCAAAGTTTATGTAGGAAAAAAAAAACATCCACTCTCAGCCACTCACCCCCTCCCCTCCATGATTTTTCTGTTGGGTTGCCAGTTCTGATGTTGCTTCTCATTTAGTTTCTCTTGTGTTTTTTTTTTTCAGTTTTTGGGAATATCTGAAGGTCTATTTGTTCAGTGTTGAGTTTTCCTACGTGTGTTTGAACGCCCCATCACGTGCAGTTCGGCTGATCAGTTAGAAGGATGTGGTGGTTTTTTACTTTTTGCTGCTGCTTGTTGTGGAATTACAGCTGCTTGTGTTGAAGACTTGGCAGCCTTGCAGACTCACATGTGATTCATTATGGAACCAGGAAGTCTGGACGTGTAAATAATGATTCCGTCCCGTAGCAGCGTTTTTAAAATAACAGAAACTAGTGACCACCCAGCTGACTGAGATCGAGATCTGTTACAATGTGACTTTATTTTCAACATCGGTGGAACATTAGACTGTTGTGTGAGTATTTACCTGTAACATTCTTACACCTTTAAGTCACATTAAGAACAAACCTGATGCAGTTTTATTTAACTGAATACCTGAATTACCTGCTTGTTTATGACTGAAACAACTCTTATAAGAAAACAAGAAATAAAAACAGTAACTGACCTAAAGTCAGATTTAATCTCTCTCTTTACATAAATTCATGATGAGCACTAAAATACTGTTCAAACTTTTAAAATCTTTTTGCAGTTTAATTTTTAACTCAGAATAAAGTTGGTTGTGAGATAAATAATGTAACATTTCAGGGCTGCAGGGCTGAACATTTAACAGAAACACGTAAAGCTACAAACAATTTTAGATTTTTTTGGTTAAGGGGTTTTATTATTAAAAACCTCGGGGATTGAACGCTCCGCCTGGTCTCGTCACTACAAACATGGTTCTCTGCTTGGACCTCTGAGGGCAAGTGGATCTTTAAATAACTGTGAAACGGCTTTTTATGAGGTAACATTCTGAGTTTAAGTCAAACACTAAAAACTTAATGTAAAGAATAATAAATATCTAACATTTTATATTTAGTTTATTTATAAGAGTGATAAACTTGTATGTCTACAAGTAAAATTCCAGCTGTGGTCAAATTGGACCCAAAAACAATTGAAAAGTTTCTCTTTTTGGATTTAGGACATTCAAATGCTTTTATTGTTCTGGTGAAGTCGTGTTGTTAGTACAGTAAAAAAAAAAAAAAAAAAAAACAACTCAGAAAATGTATTTTTTATTCAGTAAAGTGCAGCAATCCTTCACTTTTCCTGAAACCAGAGCTTCAATGATTATCCCTGGTCTCAGTGTTACCATGGCAACAGCCTTGGCTCATTCATCCTCTCTGCTCTTCGAGTCCAATCCTGCACAGATTAGATATAACCATCAAACAGAGGAACTGAATCCTCTGGAGGATCATATCTCAGAAACAGAAACTGTGACAAAGTCACAGCCAGACCGGGAGCTTTAGCGTCCAGACGGAGTCCGAACGCTCAGACGACTCGTAGGAACACGAAAGTCATCAGATGACCGTGTGCATGTTTTCTGTGTTAAACATGAAATAATAAAGGAGGGTTGGTTTGCAAAAAAGCACCTATCAGTCAGTAGCACTGAGCACCAGTCATGTGACCACACATATGACCCACAAGAAGACACAAGCACAGTGTCTCTATGTGGAGACATCAATGAAACAGGATTAACTGCTCTCCACCCGCATCTCTCAGCTGAGCCTGAGGGCACGTTTAAAACAAATGACTCAAGTCAAAGGTCATTTCACACCAAACATCATCAACATGCTAAAGAGCACACGCGTGATGACATGCTCCCATTTCTGAAAACACACACAAACACATTAAGATAAATAATAAAAAAGATGGGAGTGAATCTGTCCAGGGAAGAAGGATCTCAATAGCATCCTCATTAATAAATCATGTTTGCATGTGATGATGAAACTGAGACGAAGTCAGTTTAACCATGAAAACCTTCCCAGATGACACAGAGGAAATACGCTGTGTTTAATATAAAGGTTTGCTCTCCATCTTCGTCCTCCATCAGACTGAGAGCAAGAAATCAGAAAAGGAGGAAATAAATTTGGCAAGCTAAATATTCACATGTCGGCTGCTAATGTGAAATATTATATTTTCTCCAACCTTGAGTCAGAAGAAGAGGAACAAGATCACTTTTACTTCTTTTAGAATTCTAACACCAAACTCTGAATCACAGACATACCTGTCATAAAACAGCTGATCGGAAGCTTCAGACCATCAGGTTCAGTTTTTAACATGACACACTGGTGAGCCCTGAAATATCCGAACCATCCCATTACAATTAAAGAAACACATCTTTTTAAACTATCAACAAAACTTCCTGTCTTTTAGGAACTTATATAAGAAGATCTGGGCTTCAATATTTAGAGATCAGACTCACAATAAGGTTTGTGAAAATGGTTCAGTCCAAACGACCTTGACAAAACAGAAAATCTTGGCTACTTCCTCTAAAAATAACACCACTTCCTCCGCTTATTATTGAATCTCAAACATTAGTTCATTCATCAAGGTCTGTTTTAGATATATTTCATTGTGATTATATTTTAATTCTTAGACTGATTTTTAAGCAGTTCTGTCACATCTCTCATAATATGAGGTGTCGTTTGGAAAGTTAGACAGTCCAATATTAACAGCAATACTATTGGTTATTTAGTCTGTCATAAGACAAAAAAAATGGGGTTAATTTTTTTAAATGTATATTTTCACCTTGAGCTAAATATTTAGCTTTCAAGCTAAATATTAAATTTAGAAACAAAATATTTAGTTGGAAAATAAATAGTTAGGTCAGATCTTAGATCTAATTTGTAAACTAAATATTTAGCTTGCAAATTAAATATTTAATTTTGAAAATAAATATTTTGTTTGTAAAATACACAGTTAACTTCAAATCAAATATTTAGCTTGCTAACAAACTATTTAGTTAGCAAATAATAAATATAATATGCGTTTGAAAAATGAACCCCATTTTTTCCTCCTATAACAGGCTAAATAACCAAAAATTTTGCTGTTAATATTTGACTGTGTAATTTTACCAACAGCACCCCATATGATGATTGTTTATGTTTCCGTTTATTTTTATTATTTTGCTCGATTTGTTGGTGAATCGAGCAAAATAACGTTCCACATGAAAAGCAGCATGTGACGAATGTGTGTCTAACACATTGCTGGCAAAGCCAAACACATGCACATATTAAAAACAAAAGGTATATTGCATCGAAAACACACACACACACGGTCCAGAAGGAAATCCAGACATGCAGCGCAGATGCCATCTCCCCTCCCCCTTCCTCTCTCCATCCAGCCACCAAATCCACTTAAAGGCCGGCATGCGACTCGTGGATTGTTTTTTCTCTGGCAGCAGATGCTCTGCCTCCTTTTCTCCGTCTCGACCACCTAATCAGCTGTCAGTGGGTCAGAGACGAGCCGCAGCAGACAGAGATTTAAATTTCCTTCTCTAATAAACACATCCGGGCTCTGATCTTCCAGTGTAAAGCCTGGAGGTGAGAAGACTTTACAGCGAGACATTCCTCTTTGAGTTAAAAAAAAACACAGCCACTAATAACAAGAATAAGCAACAAAAGCAACCCATTGAAGAAACCAGCCTAGTCTCAGTCCACACTGAGGAATAAACAGCCAATCAGTGACATTAATGATGCAGTTTCAGTTCTCAAAAAAACACAAGCAGAGAACATCTTCTACATACACAGGAAGTGGAACAGCTAGTTTTAGTAATGACTCATGGTGGTTTGTTCTCACCAAAACACTAAAGAAAAAAAGTCCTTCATGCTTTTATTAAGAAAATAAAAATGTAAAGAATCTAAATCATTATCTGGACTTCTCACACAATCCTGTCAGTATTAATGTTTCTTTAAACTGAGGATGTTCAAAGTGCATTTCTACAACAGGTTCAGTGTTAACATGCTGCCAAGAGACAGGAAGGTGACGGAATATTAGTTATATGTGTGTGTGTGTGTGTGTGTGTGTGTGTGTGTGTGTGTGTGTGTGAGTTTGTATTTCTGACCTCCTGGGGACCAGTTTCCTGACTTTTACTATCTTTCTGGAGTCCGAGGGTTCTTGTGGGGACCGAAGCCTGGTCCCCATGAGGGGGACTCCCCTTTTTAGGGTTAGGGGTTAGGTTTATAGGTATGGTGTGAATAGAGTTTTAGTTAGTCTTAGGGTTAGTTATAGATCAGTAATGGTTAAGGTTAGGAAAAGGGTTTGGGTTAGGTATAAATCTAGTTACTAAAATCAATGGAAGTCAATGGACGGTCCCCATAAGGATAACAAAACACACTTGTGTGTGTGTGTGTGTGTGTGTGTGTGAGTGAGAGTGTCATGACTCAAATACCCTTCATTCACACTCATGTAGGTCAGCTTTCACACCCTGCTCCTACTAAATTAAAACCCCTAGTGCACATCCTGACTCAAGCATTTTAAACACACACACACTTAAACATACACTCACACACACGTGCATGTACATGCTGATAGGGCTTCTTAAAGCATCGTGCTAGCAGCCAACCACACCGCAGGTCTCTGGAAACCTCAAGCCAATCGCTTCCCTTTGTTCATCAGCAGCCAATGGGGACGGACCATCAGCAGCTCATTTTACACAAGCTGCTTTCTTCATTGTTCTAGATGAGACTACAGCAGCTCCGCTCATCTATACACATTAAACCAAAGAGCATCGTTAGCGTGAGTGCTTTTCATTAACCACACAGCTGTAAAGTCGACTCTCTTACAGACGGACTCACGTATCCAACAGCAAACGGGAGCAGAGGGAGAACATCCCACATCTGGTTCAACAGAAAATCTCCTTCTTACCTGATTTTTACATTAAACAAAAATTCACTTCTACAAGTCTCATCAGCAGCAGTGTTCATGTTGATTATCAACTAACTGCTTAAGTGAGAGTGAACAAATGGAGTCGTCGGGTCGCTGGGAGCCAATTTGAATGTCTGAGTGTGAGGAGAATAAAAAAAGGAAGGAGTGAAATGTGAACACCTTCACATAAAGAGGCCATTTCATGCAAATTTCAGGACTTTGTGGTTATTTCTTAGGTATTAACCAGTAATATGAAACATTTTAAATCTAAAAACATCAGGAAACACTGATTAACAGACCTTTTCATCTGTCTGCATTAAAATTCTGCTGGTTCCGTCTCCTTCCGTCAGACCTTGAGCAGCAGCTCGTTCATATTCATTATTCGAATTTGCTGGACTCTGATTGGCTAACAAACTAGCCTATGAGAGCAAGGTATACTGTTTCCTGCCCCGCTGTGCATGGCAACGTCAGACGTCGTGTCTTCCTGTTTGCTACGTCTTATACTAACAGCTTTTAGCCAGCAGCATGCTAGGCGTGGTTTCAACTGCAGGAGCTGATAAATACTAATGAACAAATGAGTTGTGATGAAACAGATACAGGCCGTTCAGACTCGGGAGAACTCAGCTATTATCACCACCTGCGTAGTTTGAGAGATTAAAACTGAAAGAGAAGTTGTTGACCTGTTTTCACACCCACTATGAAGGTAAGAACACCTGTGGAGCTAAAATATTCAACAGAAACCTCAGAAAAACTGTTTTTAATGAAATGGGCCTCTTTAAAACTCACTGATAAAAATGAAGAAACTGAGACCAAACAGCACAGATGTGATAAAACAGACGTGAGAGGGTGAGAAAGGAAACATTACAACCACGCTGCTGCTTGCTAAACTGCTTTAGGGACAAAATCAGTTTTATTGTGTTTTACTTGCAATTAATCAGATGTTTTTTGTTGGATAACAAGATTTTTTTCATTAAAAAGGTCATAAAAAGATAAAAGATGTTTTAATTAAACCTCTGCATGTAAAAGCTGGGTGATACTGGTTTTGCTTGTGTCTGTGGGAGATCCCATAATGTAGCACAGCGTCTCTTATAAATGTAATTTTTAGGATTTGTTCAAAAGGACTAACTTTATTATTTCTCAACATAAAAATCCT
This sequence comes from Pachypanchax playfairii, assembly GCA_006937955.1. Taxonomy (NCBI): domain Eukaryota; kingdom Metazoa; phylum Chordata; class Actinopteri; order Cyprinodontiformes; family Aplocheilidae; genus Pachypanchax; species Pachypanchax playfairii. The sequence goes on from SSNP01000108.1 coordinate 507,837, forward strand.
AAATGTTTTTCAAATAAAAAAGTAACTGAACTTTTTGAATTGACAAGTCCTGGACCACTGAGAATCTACACAAACAAATTCTCAACATAAGTTAGTTAAAAACTTGGTATGAAAGGAAGTGGGCGATGCACATTCCTTCAAAATAAATGCAAATAATTTGAGAAAACAACAAATCCTCCAGCAATAGACACCAGAAACTAGAGACTAACAAGAAACACAGACCTCTGCCTAGAACTTGATCCAGATCAGTCCTTGATCCAGATCAGTCCTTGACCCAGATCAGTCCACGATCCAGATCAGTCCTCGATCCAGATCAGTCCTCGATCCAGATCAGTCCTCGACCCAAATCAGTCCTCGACCCAAATCAGTCCTTGACTCAGATCAGTACTTGATCCCGATCAGTCAATGATCCCGATCAGTCAATGATCCCGATCAGTCAATGATCCCGATCAGTCCTCAATCCTGATCAATCCTCGATCCAGATCAGTCCTTGACCCAGATCAATCCTCGACCCAGATCAATCCTCGATCCAGATCAGTTCATGATCCAGATCAGTTCATGATCCAGATCAGTCCTTGACCCAGATCAATCCTCGACCCAGATCAATCCTTGAACCAGATCAATCCTTGATCCAGATCAGTCCTTGATCCAGATTAGTCCTTGATCCAGATCAGTCCTTGATCCAGATCAGTCCTTGATCCAGATTAGTCCTTGATCCAGATCAGTCCTTGGTATCATGTAGAACCTGTTGGTAACTCACCCTGTATTTGTTTTACCAACCGTTGTGGAGTTACATACAGATATGTTAAAAACAGCTTCTATCTCACAATGATGAAGAATCATTAAAAACGTTCCTGGATCCAGTCGGTGATCCGGATCACCTCCAAAATCTACTCACTTCTTCTTTGGACCATTTCTAACCTTTCCTGAAAATTTCATGAAAATCCATCAAGAACTATTTAAGTTCTCCTGTTAACAGACAAACTAACACTGGTGAAAACACGACTTCCTGATGGAGGCAGTTACACGGTTTCTTTAGTCTGTAACGTTGAAATTAGAGTTTAACACTAAAACAAACAATCAAATATTAAACATCCATTTTATTTTCCCACTTATTCTACATCATGAAGCTGCTCTCTATCTCCAGTATTCACTGAGTGAGAGGCGGGTTACACTCTGGACACCAAGGGCCAATTTACAGTCACCATTTACAACTGCACCATCATGCAGTCCAGTATATTAACATATTGTTATATTTAGATTAAGCAGTCATTGTGGAGCATGAAGGATTAATCGTATAGACCGAGTATTTCCAGCAACCAAATAAAGCAATAAACAACCCTGATGCATCACTATCATTAAAACATAAACTCGTCTTTTTAAAGTTCTATTAATCATCCACTGAATCCGGACTTTCTGAGCCAGTAGAACTCAATAGAACAGAGCTGTGAGGTGACTTCTCTCCACAGGTCAACGCTCATATCAGTTATGAAAAGTAATTAAATTAGTGTGAAGTCGTGCTTCTATCACTTCTGATTCTAGATGTAGTAAATAACCACCCAAGAACTGCAAAGTCATGTGACCTGGGAATGAACTCAGAACTGTACACTTCTCCCTCTGAAGACAAAAACCAGATGTTAGAGGTTTTAGTTCAGTGTGAAACTGGTTTTTGTTTCTCATTCTTAAAGCATAAACACGTCTGTGTGTTCCATCAGCCACATGCTGCCTGCATCAAATACTGCTACACGTCCCAGCACCTNGAGCATATCTCACGTTAACATTAAAGAGCCCATTTGACACAAATTGCATTACTTTGTGGTTATTTCTTAAGTATTAACCAGTAATATGAAACATTTTATATAGAATAAAAGGTTAGGAAACACTGATTAACAGACCTTTCAATCTATCTGCAGGAAGATTCGCTTAACTTCGTCCACAGCTCATTAATATTCACTATTCGAATTTGCTGGACTCTGATTGGCTAACTAACTAGCCTATGAGAGCAACATATACTGTTTCCTGCCCCACTGCACATGGCAACATCAGACGTCATGTCTTCCTGTTTGTTACGCCTTATGCTATAGCTTTTAGCCAGCAGCATGCTAGGCGTGGTTTCAACTGCGGGAGCTGATGAATACTAACGAACAAAGGAGTTGTGAAGAAACAAATACCGAAATCAGGTTTTATCGCCACCTGCGTAGTTTGAGATTAAAACTGAAAGAGAAGTTGTTGACCTGTTTTCACACCCACTATGAAGGTAAGAACACCTGTGGAGCTAAAATATTCAACAGAAACCTCAGAAAAAACTGTTTTTAATGGAAGGACCTCTTTAACATTTCATAATGATGGTGCAGTGAGACACAACCTGAAGGCTGCATTGTCCCACACACACACGTCATGTGACTTTGTGCTTCCAAAATTACCAGCCCCTTCCTATGTGTAGCATTCCAGTTTAGAGATGCACACCAAAGTAGAACAGACTGCAGGACAGAGCTACTTTCAGACAACCTTGGCAGAGTGACAAAGCATTGCACACAGCAAGGAGAGTTGGGACAGGAGGCAAAAAATGGACCAAAATAAACATAAGGACAAAGAAACTAATAAATATCAAACAAATAACACATCTGGTTCAGAGTTCTTTACCAAGGTTTCTATATAAACAGCTACTAATAGATCTCAAATGTAACACGCCGTGATATAAAGAGAGAATGACGCAGCATTGTTAAAACTGTAAAGTAGTAAAATCCTTTTTAATATCAAGTTTCCTGGAGTATAAATAACTTGCTCATTTAACAGTTTTGGCTCGAGTCCTATAAGCTAAATTTGAGAGTTTATGCAGAGGTAATTGGTTAAAAACAGCAGGAAACATCTCCAAAGTTTTAATACTTATAGATAATAAAACATGGTTTTGGGGTCAAATGAATCTAAATGATCTGAAGCACCGAGAGTTATGTTGAACACGCCACACCCAAATGCTCTGGTTGCAGATTGCTTTGTTCTGACTCTAACCACTACAGTCCCACACACACATCATGCTGCATCAGAGCAGTGGCAGACAGCAGGTCACATGCTCTCCATGCCTGCCTCTTATATTGTGAATGTTTTCACATTCTTTCTGTGTTCTGCAACCCTCTTCATACAGACGTCATCCGGCTACGACTCCTCGTTAAGAGTCGTGGAAACAGTCACTGAAACTAGACGCTGCCGTCAGACTTACTAACTGTTTAAATAAGAGACTTATTTAAAAACAAGGATCATTTCAGATTTTAGAGACTCAAGAGTGGAACAATGCAGAAGCCTTTTCAGTCAACAGGCCCATTGTGAGAAATGTTGAAGACCCATGAATAAGAGAGATGTGACATTATCAGCTGCTGCTGAAGCCTTGAAATGACACCGAGCTAATTGCAGACGGTTTAGGAGTTTTTGTTTCTGAGCGATTTGCCCTCAGAGGCAGTTGTATCACAGCAGATTGTGCTTGGCTCCAGGGCAGAGTGGGCTGGCTGAGCTGGATCTGTCAATCTGAGCAGCTGCACCATCAATCTGTTGTTATAACGGGGTGAGACAGACAGCACGAGAATCAGAACACACACACACACATATATACACCTCACAAACCAACACAAGGGATGTTTACTGGAAGCTTAAGCATTTCTGATTGTTTTTATTTTTAATCCTGACCAAGAAGAATTACAGCTACATCCTTGGTCCCCCCCTTCATTGTTTCCTCCAATCATCCAACTGTAAAAGCAGTTTGGCTCCATTAAAATATTTATTTCCAGCAAATAAACAAATACACTTCAAGTGTTGTTTGACTGATCGCTGCAGACTCTCAGTCAGAAGCAAAATCAGCTGTAACCCAGAGACCTCCAGGCCTTTAGGGATTCAGACACCTGATCAAAGACTGTTAAGCAGGACAGATGACTTCTCATTTAATGCATTAGATGGGCGTCATGTGGATCATGTGGATAGGATCGCACTTCTTTAACCACCCAGAAATGGACAAGAGAGGGAGATCAACGGAAAAGCCTAATGGAAAATTCCACTTTCATACAGTGTAGGTCTCTGGACTTTCTTCGTAAAACTGGTGTATACAAATAAATCAACAGATTTTAAAGAGGCCCTTCCATTAAAAATGTTTTTCCTGAGGTGTTCAATATTTTAGCTCCACAGGTGTTCTTACCTTCATAGTGGGTGTAAAAACAGGTCAACAACTTCTCTTTCAGTTTTAATCTCTCAAACTATGCAGGTGGCGATAAAACCCGAGTTCGAACGGCTTGTATTTGTTTTGTCACAGCTCCTTTGCTTGTTAGTATTCATCAGCTCCGGCATTTGAAACCACGCCTAGCTAACTTTGCTCTGCAAGATAGATACTAGATATGGATTTGTGCAAACCCACGAAAACCCATCTTGTACCACTTCAGCTAAAACCGTCTATCTCGGTAAAAGAATTTTTGGACCAATCATGTGTTAGCATTGTGCTTTGGGGCGGGTGTTCAGGTATGATTGGCAGCAAGTGCAAGGCAGGCAAAGCAAAACAAACATGGCTGCGCAGGTGGATGTACGCATAAAAGCAGCTATTGAATCTGTATTAGGAGAACTAGAGACGATTTCTTCATTGAAAAATGAGCAAAGGTAAGAACTTTGTATATTTCTTAGTGGTAACGATATGTGTGTTTTACTCCTGAATGTATTTGCAAGAGCTTGATTTATTGTGATTGGCTAAAGACAAACCATCAAAGGCAGACACTTCCTGGCGTGTCCTCCAATCAGCTTAAAATATTAAACCAGACGGCCCTCCCTTTTATAGACTGTTTCAAATGGAGCGGTTCCAGATGTATTTGTTTCCCTGACTTGACAAGAGGTGGGGTTACACATGGATCTGGCAGAGCCAGGTTAATGACTAGCATGCTGCTGGCTAAAAGCTGTAGGCATAAACACGTATCAAACAGGAAGATACGCGGTGCGCTGTTGCCATACGGGGCAGGAAACAGGAAGCCGCGCTCTCATAGGCTAGTTTGTTGGCCAATCTGAGTCCAGCAAATTCGCATATTGAACATCAGCAACACAGTCCAGAACAACTTTGATTTGTTGAGGCAACAGTATACCAACAGTCCTCTTAGCACTGATAACTTAGAAATATCTTGAACAATTTGCCAGATGTAACCCAAACTAATTGAAGGAATACATGAAAGTTCGGATATTTACAGTGAAAGTGGGTGGTCAGCATGGACCCTCTTAGTCTGATTTGCACAAACAAACTGTGAGATTGGTCAATTGACTGTTTCTCAAAGTATTCACATGAGAACAAATGAGTGTCAGAGACCAACGGGTGACAAAGTTTGGTGCATTCTATAAAATCTTCTTAAATTTAAAACACTGTTGATTTTAAGCCCTGGTCACAATGACCCAATGGCTTCATACAAATCTCCAGTTTCCTACAAAATCTGGAGTCGGTAAATATTCGTGGAGCTCGGTACTATTCCCTACAGGTTTATTTATTGGTCAAGTATGTTACACACAAGGAATTTGATTACTGCATTCGACCCATCCCTGAGGAGCAGAGGGCTGCCATCTGTATGGTTCCATTAACCAATGGCCTCCCCCAGGAAGTTGGTACAGCTGCCGCATGAGTACTTTAATACATTTTCGAGAATATGAGGTGATTTTCTGTTGCTCTCTTTATACATACAGGTGTGTTGGAACCTTCCTCTGGTCTACTGATGACCATCTTATGATAATTTTTTTCATGAGATGAAAAAACTTCAAAATTTTTACTAGCTGACAATAATGCAGAGAGAAATTACAGCTTCACCTTCTACAGCTGCAATTATAAATAAAAAGTAAATATTCTCTGATCATCATAAGCTTTGCTGAGGTTGTTTGGACACCATTCACCCAGTGACGATATACATATATACATAACAATTATTTATGTACATACATATATATATATATATATACACACAGAAATATGTGTATATGTACACATGTATATAAACACATAAATCCCACAGTTCAATGTAAGACATTCAGGTTCATTCTAAAGGCTAAAGTGAAAGGCTGAACTACTACTACTACTACTACTACTGTCATTTAGCAGACGCTTTTATCCAAAGCGACTTACATTGAGAGAACATACAAGCAAGAATTCAAAGAGAAGGAAAAAAATATAAGGAGGCGGACTGTTTGGAGTCCAGTTTAATTCCGACGCTGATACATCANGTATGGTTCCATTAACCAATGGCCTCCCCCAGGAAGTTGGTACAGCTGCCGCATGAGTACTTTAATACATTTTCGAGAATATGAGGTGATTTTTTGTTGCTCTCTTTATACATACAGGTGTGTTGGAACCTTCCTCTGGTCTACTGACGACCATCTTATGATAATTTTTTTCATGAGATGAAAAAACTTCAAAATTTTTACTAGCTGACAATAATGCAGAGAGAAATTACAGCTTCACCTTCTACAGCTGCAATTATAAATAAAAAGTAAATATTCTCTGATCATCATAAGCTTTGCTGAGGTTGTTTGGACACCATTCACCCAGTGACGATATACATATATACATAACAATTATTTATGTACATACATATATATACACACAGAAATATGTGTATATGTACACATGTATATAAACACATAAATCCCACAGTTCAATGTAAGACATTCAGGTTCATTCTAAAGGCTAAAGTGAAAGGCTGAACTCATAGATTTGTTGCAATACACTAGAAAATTACTGCAAAGTACATATCAGCAATGCAACATATTCAGCTATCTGTTTACCTTGTTTAAGAAATACATGTCCCCTCTTCAAAAAAAAAAAAAAAAGTCACATTCCTAAAGTCAAATGTTTAACAAAACGGGGAAGGTCAACCTTCTGGAGGGTCGCCAATTCAAATCCCAAGTCTGTCTGGGAAAAGGATCTCTCTTCCGTTGTGTCCTTGGTGAAGACACTTCACTTGCCTTGCCTGTTTGGAGGTGGTGGCGCCTGTATAATGGCAGCCTCTCATCCATCAGCTGTAGTCACATGTATTACCACTAAACACCTGCATGTTGGTGTGAAAAGGTGGATGTGAATTTTAAATAAAAAGCAGCATACAAGTGCAACAACGTTTACCAAGACCTAAATAAAAATGTCCCCAAAACAGTTGATTTGATTTCTGATTTTTTTTAAATTGTCAGTTGTGTGACAAAAACATCACAAACAACCATAAAACCAGAAGTCTCAGCTCATCTTTTTATTTAAATCGGAGTTCCGCAGGGCTTAGTTTTGAGGCCCCTCTTATTCATTTTGTAATATAATAACTCGGGTCAAAATGTGAGTGTGACTGATGCTAATATGCATTTTATGCTGATGCTACAGTTATTTACCGTTATGGAATATGTCAGGCCCCTAAAACCCTGCAAAAAGCTTTTCAGCTTCACTTCTTCTGTTAAAATTAGTCCTAAATGATGATGAGACTCAGCGAACGTTGTTTTCTAATGAGAAGGTGTCTGAAACTTGGAGTCATGGCTGACAACTCCCTCATTTTTCAACCACATATAGAAAAACCTGTGAATAAAAAATTTAAATTGTGGTTTTTCCAACAAAATAAGTTGTGGGTGTTTTTTTTTTATAAAATAGCATTTTGTCACTGCAACTTTTTTACCTGTGGTAGATTACGGAGATCTGTTTTATGAGTGATCTGTCTGTTTTGTTCTCACAGAGCTTGGGATGAAAGCTTTAGTTTATGCAGCTCCTTTTGCTCAGAACATGTTGCAGAAAGGTTGGAAATGGACTGAGCTGTTACCCATAAATACTTTCAAACCATGTTAAAAGTATCAGAGATTGCCTCAATTATTTGCAGTTGTTTATTGTGACTTGTGTCATTTTAATGTTGTCATTTAATGTCTGTTTGCATGTTGTAATTGTGTGTTGAATTTTACTCCCAATTGGCCAAGACTCCCTTAGAAAAAAAGAGGTTTTTAATCTCAATGGGATTTTCCTGGTTAAATAAATTAAAATTCATCTCACTCAAGCCTAAAGGCAGATGCCATCTAAGATGTCTCACACATGCATCAGCTTCAATAACATAGTAAAAAGCTCTATAAATACATATGCTTCAACATGCATAACGGATCCACCTCGTTATGTGAATCCTTAACCTCATCCTGGTGTCGTCTTACATGAAGTCTCGAGTGCTGCTGCAGCAGCTTCACTGTCCACTCATGAAATGTCACTGGGATTCCTGCATCAGCAACAATACAGTTTTTCTTCAGGAAATAAAATAAAGCTCATAAATGTATAAATGGCTCTTTATCATTCCTCAAGATCTTAATTCTAAAACATACTGTACATCCTCATTATTTTTTGTATCTTTTAATGATGGAATGCAAGTTAATATTAAACAAGTTCATCTGTAACATCACAAACAAAAGTTTTTGGGATGATTGATTAAGACTTGATTAAAGTTAAGGATGATTTAGGACCAGGCTTGATTAAGACTAAAACATCTATTAAAGAGGCAATTTCTTACAAATTTCAGGACTTTGTGGTTATTTCTTAAGTATTAACCAGTAATATGAAACATTTTATATCTAAAAAACGTCAGGAAACACTTATTAACAGACCTTTCAATCTGTCTGCGTCAAAATTCGGCTGATTCTGGCTGGTTCCATCACGTTTCGGGCAGCAGCTCATTCATATTCATTATTCGAATTTGCTGGACTCTGATTGGCTAACAAACTAGCCTATGAGAGCAAGGTATACTGTTTCCTGCCCTGCTGTGCATGGTAACATCAGACGTCGTGTCTTCCTGTTTGCTATGTCTTATGCTACAGCTTTTAGCCAGCAGCATGCTAGGCATGGTTTCAACTGCGGGAGCTGATGAATACTAATGAACAAAGGAGTTGTGACGAAAAAGATACAGGACTCGGGTGTTATCGCCACCTGAGAGATTAAAACTGAAAGAGAAGTTGTTGACCTGTTTTCACCCACTATGAAGGTAAGAACACCTGTGGAGCTAAAATATTCAACAGAAACCTCAGAAAACTGTTTTTAATGGAAGGGCCTCTTTAACCCTCTGACTTCTGTAATAATAATATTCTTTTGGCTCCATCACGTCACATTTTTTCACAATTGGTCATCAGTCTTTGTACCAGATTTTAGTTACGTCTTGGTTGAGTGTAGAATTCTGCCTTCGATCAACACAAAAACAACTCAGATCCAGGTTTTGTCAAGTTCTGATTCTTCTTTGCTGATTTCATTAGCGTTTCTGATTGTGAGGAATTTTACAGATAAGCTATCAGGAGAAACTGTAAACATGATCCAGATGTTTGTTGCTACATAATAAGTTTCACTACATCCAAACGCTGATAAAACAGAATAGATTTTATTACAAAAAGGTAAACTTTGCTTATTTTGTTGTAAAATTTGGTGACTAAGACGAGCCGTGGACTCCTCGGGCAGTTTGCTGGGCCTGTACTGAAACACCTCTGATATAAGGAAAAGACCAGGTTTGGTTTTTCCGATGGCGTTCATGTGAATCCAAGAAGTGCAAAGTTTCTCCTTGAGCCTGAACAACTTGATGTAAATCAGAAAAGTTTAAAATATTCAAACTATATGTAAAATTTTAAATATTTGATATGCATTTTGAGACAAAACTGTATGAGATGGAAAGTTTTGAACTCAGCATCACTGAATTGGGTAACATCAGCTTCTCAGCAGAAATGTTTTTGGGGTTTTTTCAATACACGCTGATGTTTTCTTTAGTCTTTGAATGAAAAAGTCACAGTGGAAGTTCTTCTTGTCTTCGTGCATCGTGTGAGTAACTCCCGAGCTTCTCTACAGCATCTGTCAGAGAAACGCCTACAGTCCTGCTCACACGGACTTTATAACCTGCATAACAACCCAGAATGACATGTTAATGTCAGCGAGTCGGCGTTGCAGTGAGGGAACAGAGACAGGGAGACAGACACTCAGAGGTAGTAAGAATCAGTCAACTGTCCCCTGCTTTTCAAAATAATGAACTGGTAATCTACTTCCTTGAAAGTGCCATCGCCGTGGCATCTCATGTGGATTCGCCTCGGGGCAGCAAAGACTCAGGAAACACACCTCAGAGCTGATGGAGGAAAGGGTGGGTGCAACACTTTTACTGGCAACGGGGGTCTGGTCCTACCTAATGGTCTCGAAAAACCTGGTTTCAGCTCCAATTAAAGATTGAAGCTCTAAACTGTGTATAAAACCGAATGGATCCACTAAAAACAGCTTATATCTTCCCATCATTTCCTGGAACATTGATGTTTTATCCTTTCAGTTTTCAAACAAGCTCTTTGTCAAACATGTGGTTGACTTGACTAAATAGAAATTGAGTTTTATTCAAATGTCTCTTTTTTTTTTCTTGAAAAGTCTAAACAAGAATTTCTCATTACATGAGAATTATTTTTAGTTTTGAATCGGTTTATTGTCCGGCGAGTAAACTATCTCAAAAACTGTGGAATGTTTTGTCTAACCATCATTTCAAAGCCTAATATTATGTAAGACCACCTCAAAATGAAGCTTTAGCCTCTTCCCATAAGAGGTAGCTGTTTGCTGGGATCCACATCTCGTCTTCAGCTGTCCTACTACTGCTTTAAAAGGAGATAAATATCTGCAGAAGATCCTGATGTCCAGCTGTAAAGGTCAGACACCATCTATCAGTCAGCAGCAGAATGAGCTCCACACAGAGAAATAAACAAACAAACAATCCTTGTGAAGATGGAGGTAAACAGCTGCCTTCACACCACCAGCACGACACACCAAGATGTCCAACCCTGCGACAGTGGACCCAACAGGTTCGGTCCTGGTCGGATCCAGTTAGACATGAAGACAATGTTAATTTGCATCACATGACTGCAGCTGTTTAACTGTCAGACTCCAGCTCCACGCAATCAGTCCAACATCTGTGGCTGCTTTAAGTAAGAAACCCGCCTGACATTCATCCGAGGTGGACCTGGAGGAACCGTGTTGGTCCAGAACCCACAGTGTGAGTTCTGGTGAAATATATAAAGGGAGAACAGAGGGGGGTTTTGCATTTGATGGACAGACGTGAGAGTAAAACCCGACGGCAGGATATTGTGACAGCTCAACGTAACTGCGTAAAAAACAAGCCTTACCGCCTCCGCTGCGCACTTCAGCCCGCTGATCTGGAAACCTTCCTGTTTTCTGACAAGAAGGAAGAAAAAGGCGAGACTCCCGACCAAAAGCTCGGGCTGATTTCACCGCTGGAGAAAGAAAAAGCCTGTTATCCTGCGTGGCAGTAATGATCCGCAGCACGTCGTCAACCCTGCGGCTCACAGCTGCAGATCAGCAGATATCATCCCGGTTTGCATGTGTGCAGCTCCTGCTTCTGATCCGCTTCAAGATCCGCACTGTCGCGTTTTTTCTTCTCCTTCACGTACACGGTTTCACTGCAAGAAGAATCATGACGCGCGTCCACGCACGCTTTAGGGTGGGAGCTTTATAGCAGCCACACGAGCGGGTTGGTGGGTGCTTGGGATTTTCCTGAAGCCCCCCGTTTGAAATAACAGTTTTCATGAGGATAGTGGGTCATTTCACTCTGGATTTCATGAGGTTTTCCACTTCTGAATGAAAAACACTATGATGCCAGCTCGTGACACTCGGGACATGACTGACAGGCGTGTGGGGTGTGGCCAGCACTGACCCACCCCCCCATCAATATACACCCCACCCCCTCATCCCCTCCCCCAAACACACACATACACACACACACACACACACACGTTGTGTTTACATAAATTAGATTTTACAATAAGTGTTTCTCATTTCTGTTCCAGTCCTGCAAACACAATATTACTCATGTTTTTATAGAAATATCAGTAAAGATTAACTTTAGAACTGTGTATAAAAATAATTTCAACTGATATTTTCAGCATTTTCAGTTGCAGGAACAATGTAGTGTTTGGTTGCAATAAATTACTCACCAGTGGTGCGTCTAGAAAACCTTTGTTGGGGGGCCAGGTAGGGGCCCAGATTTTGAATAGGGTCCCACATGTAAATGACCCATTCCACAGCCGTGTCTCAGATGGCCGTTGCTGGAACCATTGTTCTGTTGAAATATGCTACCTGTTGAGATGTGGTACAGATTCCTTCTGCACATGTGCCGTTCTACAGTCTTGACTTCAATAAACAGATTTATTGTTTATTTTTGTTTCTATATTTTTCCATAAATACATTTTACCTATCAAATAAATTCTCCCAGGACAGGAACACTAAATATGATGTTATTTTTACTTTCTTTGCATTGACAGAGTGACAGGCAAATGTGTGGACACACCCAGAGGAGAAGGACCCAACAATGGCAGATCAGGACCCAGAGGGCTTTTATATAGAAAACCATAAAAATACTCTAAAATAATTAACAGGACACACTCGCCATAAACAAGAATACTGTATAAACTTCTAATGATGTCTCATTATGAAATAAGTTGTCAATTTGTACTATGGCGGGCAGCATAAATCACTAAAACACCACTTCTAGCTGTGACCCGAATTACTGAAGGTATTTAGTCTATTGTAAAGCCATCGGAGGGTCCAGACTGCAGGCATCTCCAACCCTGGTCCTCGAGAGCTACTGTCCAGAATGTTTTAGATGCATCCCTGCTCCAACACAGCTGAGTCAAATGAATGACTCATTAGCAGGCCTTTGCTAAACTTGATGGCTTGCTGAAGAGGTAAGTCAGTTAATTGATTCAGCTGTGTTGGAGCAGGGACACATCTAAAACCTTCTGGACAGTAGCTCTCGAGGACCAGGGTTGGAGATGCCTGGTCCAGAGTGATGTCTAACTGTTCACTACGCACTTCGCGCCCTTATGCACTTCTGCTAAGTGCACTTTGTGGAAGACCGTAGGGTGCAGTGCTGGTATTGGGACAGGGCCATAATGGGAATGATACGTCAAACTAACCGAGTCGGTCCATAGAACTCGATTGTTTTCCAGCAGTTACTGTTTACATTCTTTCATCGATGGACACTATTTCATTTTTCTTTTGCTCACAAGACATTGGTCTATCACAGATTTAATGATTTCATACCAAGATTCTATCTTGTTAACAATGTCATTCTCTGGTGTTTCAAGTTGCAAGTCCCAAAAAACAGTCCTCTGTTCAAATTGTATATAAAAAGGGCTCTAATTATCTTGAAAATTGACACTTTTTAAGAGATTAATGTGAGAACAATTTTATCTACACATATTATTCGAACTTAGCTTCTGTTCTGTCAATTTACTGACACAATTTACAATGTTTTGAAAACGTTGAGTTACTTTTGCAGCTATCATGATTTTAATAGTGAACGCTGTCAGTAAGTTTCTCTGGTTCCTGTTATTAACAGTTATAAAAATTCTCATGATTTTTTATCATTTTGAGG
>SSNP01000108.1:521343-552671 GCA_006937955.1 Pachypanchax playfairii
CTCTACAGGAGATCCTCCCCGTCCACAGCTAGAACCCTCTACAGGAGATCCTTCCCGTCCACAGCTAGAACCCTCTACAGGAGATCCTTCCCGTCCACAGCTAGAACCCTCTACAGGAGATCCTTCCAGTCCACAGCTAGAACCCTCTACAGGAGATCCTTCCTGTCCACAGCTAGAACCCTCTACAGGAGATCCTTCCCGTCTACAGCTAGAACCCTCTACAGGAGATCCTTCCAGTCCACATCTAGAACCCTCTACAGGAGATCCTTCCCGTCCGCGGCTAGAACCCTCTACAGGAGATCCTTCCCGTCCGCGGCTAGACCCCTCTACAGGAAATTCTTCCTGTCAGTCCACAGCTAGAACCCTCTACGGGAGATCCTTCCAGTCCAGAGCTAGAACCCTCTACAGGAGATCCTTCCTGTCCACAGCTAGAACCCTCTACAGGAGATCCTTCCTGTCTACAGCTAGAACCCTCTACAGGAGATCCTTCCCGTCCGCGGCTAGAACCCTCTACAGGAGATCCTTCCAGTCCACAGCTAGAACCCTCTACGGGAGATCCTTCCCGTCCACAGCTAGAACCCTCTACGGGAGATCCTTCCCGTCCAGAGCTAGAACCCTCTACGGGAGATCCTTCCTGTCTACAGCTAGAACCCTCTACAGGAGATCCTTCCCGTCCATAGCTAGAACCCTCTACAGGAGATCCTTCCCGTCCGCGGCTAGAACCCTCTACAGGAGATCCTTCCCGTCCGCGGCTAGAACCCTCTACAGGAGATCCTTCCCGTCCACAGCTAGAACCCTCTACGGGAGATCCTTCCCGTCCACAGCTAGAACCCTCTACGGAAGATCCTTCCCGTCCACAGCTAGAACCCTCTACGGGAGATCCTTCCAGTCTACAGCTAGAACCTTCTACAGGAGATCCTTCCTGTCTACAGCTAGAACCCTCTACAGGAGAGTCTTCCTGTCTGTCCACAGCTAGAACCCTCTACAGGAGATACTTCCAGTCTACAGCTAGAACCCTCTACAGGAGATACTTCCAGTCCACAGCTAGAACCCTCTACAGGAGATCCTTCCCGTCCACAGCTAGAACCCTCTACAGGAGATACTTCCAGTCCACAGCTAGAACCCTCTACAGGAGATCCTTCCTGTCCACAGCGAGACCCCTCTACAGGAGATCCTTCCAGTCCACAGCTAGAACCCTCTACAGGAGATCCTTCCCGTCCGCGGCTAGAACCCTCTACAGGAGATCCTTCCTGTCTGTCCACAGCTAGAACCCTCTACAGGAGATACTTCCAGTCCACAGCTAGAACCCTCTACGGGAGATACTTCCAGTCCACAGCTAGAACCCTCTACAGGAGATTCTTCCTGTCTACAGCTAGAACCCTCTACAGGAGATCCTTCCCGTCCACAGCTAGAACCCTCTACAGGAGATACTTCCCGTCCACAGCTAGAACCCTCTACAGGAGATCCTTCCCGTCCACGGCTAGGACCCTCTACAGGAGATCCTTCCCGTCCACGGCTAGGACCCTCTACAGGAGATCCTTCCCGTCCACGGCTAGGACCCTCTACAGGAGATCCTTCCAGTCCACGGCTAGAACCCTCTACAGGAGATCCTTCCCGTCTACGGCTAGAACCCTCTACAGGAGATCCTTCCCGTCCGCGGCTAGAAACCTCAACATGAGATCCTTCCCGTCCGCGGCTAGAACCCTCTACAGGAGATCCTTCCCGTCCGCGGCTAGAACCCTCTACAGGAGATCCTTCCCGTCCGCGGCTAGAACCCTCTACAGGAGATCCTTCCCGTCCGCGGCTAGAACCCTCTACAGGAGATCCTTCCAGTCCACAGCTAGAACCCTCTACAGGAGATCCTTCCTGTCCACAGCTAGAACCCTCTACAGGAGATCCTTCCAGTCCACAGCTAGAACCCTCCACAGGAGATCCTTCTTGTCCACAGCTAGAACCCTCCACAGGAGATCCTTCTTGTCCACAGCTAGAACCCTCTACAGGAGATCCTTCTTGTCTACAGCTAGAACCCTCTAGAGAAGAACCTTCCCGTCCACAGCTAGAACCCTCTACGGGAGATCCTTCCCGTCCACAGCGAGAACCCTCTACGGGAGATCCTTCCCGTCCACAGCTAGAACGCTCTACGGGAGATCCTTCCAGTCTACAGCTAGAACCTTCTACAGGAGATCCTTCCTGTCTACAGCTAGAACCCTCTACAGGAGATTCTTCCTGTCTGTCCACAGCTAGAACCCTCGACAGGAGATCCTTCCTGTCTACAGCTAGAACCCTCTACGGGAGATCCTTCCCGTCCACAGCTAGAACCCTCTACGGGAGGTCCTTCCCGTCCACAGCTAGAACGCCCTACAGGAGATCCTTCCCGTCCACAACTAGAACCCTCTACAGGAGATCCTTCCTGTCTACAGCGAGAACCCTCTACGGGAGATCCTTCCCGTCCATAGCTAGAACGCTCTACGGGAGATCCTTCCCGTCCACAGCTAGAACCCTCTACGGGAGTTCCTTCCCGTCTACAGCTAGAACCCTCTACGGGAGATCCTTCCCGTCCACAGCTAGAACCCTCTACAGGAGATCCTTCCCGTCCGCGGCTAGGACCCTCTACAGGAGATCCTTCCCGTCCACGGCTAGAGCCCTCTACAGGAGATCCTTCCCGTCCACAGCTAGAACCCTCTACAGGAGATTCTTCCTGTCTGTCCACAGCTAGAACCCTCTACAGGAGATCCTTCCCGTCTACAGCTAGAACCCTCTACAGGAGATCCTTCCCGTCCGCGGCTAGAACCCTCTACAGGAGATCCTTCCCGTCCGCGGCTAGAACCCTCTACAGGAGATCCTTCCAGTCCACAGCTAGAACCCTCCACAGGAGATCCTTCCTGTCCACAGCTAGAACCCTCCACAGGAGATCCTTTTTGTCCACAGCTAGAACCCTCTACAGGAGATCCTTCTTGTCCACAGCTAGAACCCTCTAGAGAAGAACCTTCCCGTCCACAGCTAGAACCTTCTACGGGAGATCCTTTCCGTCTACAGCTAGAACCCTCTACGGGAGATCCTTCCTGTCTACAGCTAGAACCCTCTACGGGAGATCCTTCCTGTCTACAGCTAGAACCCTCTACGGGAGATCCTTCCCGTCCACAGCTAGAACCCTCTACGGGAGATCCTTCCAGTCTACAGCTAGAACCTTCTACAGGAGATCCTTCCTGTCTACAGCTAGAACCCTCTACAGGAGATTCTTCCTGTCTGTCCACAGCTAGAACCCTCGACAGGAGATCCTTCCTGTCTACAGCTAGAACCCTCTACAGGAGATTCTTCCTGTCTGTCCACAGCTAGAACCCTCGACAGGAGATCCTTCCTCTCCACAGCTAGAACCCTCTACGGGAGATCCTTCCCGTCTACAGCTAGAACCCTCTACGGGAGATCCTTCCCGTCCACAGCTAGAACCCTCTACGGGAGATCCTTCCCGTCCACAGCTAGAACCCTCTACAGGAGATCCTTCCCGTCTACAGCTAGAACCCTCTACGGGAGTTCCTTCCCGTCTACAGCTAGAACCCTCTACGGGAGATCCTTCCCGTCCACAGCTAGAACCCTCTACGGGAGATCCTTCCCGTCCACAGCTAGAACCCTCTACAGGAGATCCTTCCCGTCTACGGCTAGAACCCTCTACAGGAGATCCTTCCTGTCCACAGCTAGAACCCTCTACAGGAGATCCTTCCCGTCCACAGCTAGAACCCTCTACAGGAGATCCTTCTTGTCCACAGCTAGAACCCTCTACAAGAGATCCTTCTTGTCCACAGCTAGAACCTTCTACAGGAGATCCTTCCAGTCCACAACTAGAACCCTCTACAGGAGATCCTTCCCATCCACAGCTAGAACCCTCTACAGGAGATCCTTCCCGTCCATAGCTAGAACCTCTACAGGAGATCCTTCCCGTCCACGGCTAGGACCCTCTACAGGAGATCCTTCCCGTCCACGGCTAGGACCCTCTACGGGAGATCCTTCCTGTCTACAGCTAGAACCCTCTACGGGAGATCCTTCCCGTCTACAGCTAGAACCCTCTACGGGAGATCCTTCCCGTCCACAGCTAGAACTCTATACAGGAGATCCTTCCTGTCTACAGCTAGAACCCTCTACAGGAGATCCTTCCTGTCTACAGCTAGAACCCTCTACAGGAGATTCTTCCTGTCTGTCCACAGCTAGAACCCTCTACAGGAGATCCTTCCTGTCCACAGCTAGAACCCTCTACAGGAGATCCTTCTTGTCTACAGCTAGAACCCTCTAGAGAAGAACCTTCCCGTCCACAGCTAGAACCTTCTACGGGAGATCCTTTCCGTCTACAGCTAGAACCCTCTACGGGAGATCCTTCCTGTCTACAGCTAGAACCCTCTACGGGAGATCCTTCCTGTCTACAGCTAGAACCCTCTACGGGAGATCCTTCCCGTCCGCGGCTAGAACCCTCTACAGGAGATCCTTCCCGTCCACGGCTAGGACCCTCTACAGGAGATCCTTCCAGTCCACAGCTAGAACCCTCTACAGGAGATCCTTCCCGTCCACAGCTAGAACCCTCTACAGGAGATCCTTCCCGTCCGCGGCTAGAACCCTCTACAGGAGATCCTTCCCGTCCGCGGCTAGGACCCTCTACAGGAGATCCTTCCCGTCCACAGCTAGAACCCTCTACAGGAGATTCTTCCTGTCTGTCCACAGCTAGAACCCTCTACAGGAGATCCTTCCTGTCTACAGCTAGAACCCTCTACAGGAGATCCTTCCCGTCCACAGCTAGAACCCTCTACAGGAGATACTTCCAGTCCACAGCTAGAACCCTCTTCAGGAGATCCTTCCTGTCTACAGCTAGAACCCTCTACAGGAGATCCTTCCTGTCTACAGCTAGAACCCTCTACAGGAGATCCTTCCAGTCCACAACTAGAACCCTCTACAGGAGATCCTTCCTGTCTACAGCTAGAACCCTCTACAGGAGATCCTTCCCGTCCACAGCTAGAACCCTCCACAGGAGATCCTTCTTGTCCACAGCTAGAACCCTCCACAGGAGATCCTTCTTGTCCACAGCTAGAACCCTCTACAGGAGATCCTTCTTGTCTACAGCTAGAACCCTCTAGAGAAGAACCTTCCCGTCCACAGCTAGAACCTTCTACGGGAGATCCTTTCCGTCTACAGCTAGAACCCTCTACGGGAGATCCTTCCCGTCCGCGGCTAGAACCCTCTACAGGAGATCCTTCCCGTCCGCGGCTAGAACCCTCCACAGGAGATCCTTCTTGTCCACAGCTAGAACCCTCCACAGGAGATCCTTCTTGTCCACAGCTAGAACCCTCTACAGGAGATCCTACCTGTCTACAGCTAGAACCCTCTACAGGAGATCCTTCCCGTCTACAGCTAGAACCCTCTACAGGAGATCCTTCCCGTCCACAACTAGAACCTTCTACAGGAGATCCTTCTTGTCCACAGCTAGAACCCTCTACAGGAGATACTTCCCGTCCACAGCTAGAACCCTCTACAGGAGATCCTTCCCGTCCACAGCTAGAACCCTCTACAGGAGATCCTTCCCGTCCACAGCTAGAACCCTCTACAGGAGATCCTTCCCGTCCGCGGCTAGAACCCTCTACAGGAGATCCTTCCAGTCCACAACTAGAACCCTCTACAGGAGATCCTTCCTGTCTACAGCTAGAACCCTCTACAGGAGATCCTTCCCGTCTACAGCTAGAACCCTCTACAGGAGATCCTTCCAGTCTACAGCTAGAACCCTCTACAGGAGATTCTTCCTGTCTGTCGACAGCTAGAACCCTCTACGGGAGATCCTTCCCGTCTACAGCTAGAACCCTCTACAGGAGATCCTTCCCGTCCACAGCTAGAACCCTCTACAGGAGATCCTTCCCGTCCACAGCTAGAACCCTCTACAGGAGATCCTTCCCGTCCGCGGCTAGAACCCTCTACAGGAGATCCTTCCCGTCCGCGGCTAGAACCCTCTACAGGAGATCCTTCCAGTCCACAACTAGAACCCTCTACAGGAGATCCTTCCCATCCACAGCTAGAACCCTCTACAGGAGATCCTTCCCGTCCAGAGCTAGAACCCTCTACAGGAGATCCTTCCAGTCCAAAGCTAGAACCCTCTACAGGAGATCCTTCCCGTCCGCGGCTAGAACCCTCTACAGGAGATACTTCCAGTCCACAGCTAGAACCCTCTACAGGAGATCCTTCCTGTCCACAGCTAGAACCTTCTACAGGAGATCCTTTCCGTCTACAGCTAGAACCCTCTACAGGAGATCCTTCCCGTCTACAGCTAGAACCCTCTACAGGAGATTCTTCCTGTCTACAGCTAGAACCCTCTACAGG
Source organism: Pachypanchax playfairii (assembly GCA_006937955.1). NCBI lineage: Eukaryota > Metazoa > Chordata > Actinopteri > Cyprinodontiformes > Aplocheilidae > Pachypanchax > Pachypanchax playfairii. The sequence continues at coordinate 527,692 of SSNP01000108.1, forward strand.
AGATCCTTCCCGTCCACAGCTAGAACCCTCTACAGGAGATACTTCCAGTCCACAGCTAGAACCCTCTACAGGAGATCCTTCCTGTCCACAGCTAGAACCCTCTAGAGGAGAACCTTCCCGTCCACAGCTAGAACCTTCTACAAGAGATCCTTCCAGTCTACAGCTAGAACCCTCTACAGGAGATCCTTCCTGTCTACAGCTAGAACCCTCTACAGGAGATCCTTCCCGTCCACAGCTAGAACCCTCTACAGGAGATACTTCCAGTCCACAGCTAGAACCCTCTACAGGAGATCCAGCCCATCCACAGCTAGAACCCTCTACAGGAGATCCTTCCCGTCCAGAGCTAGAACCCTCTACAGGAGATCCTTCCAGTCCACAGCTAGAACCCTCTACAGGAGATCCTTCCTGTCCACAGCTAGAACCCTCCACAGGAGATCCTTTTTGTCCACAGCTAGAACCCTCTACAGGAGATCCTTCTTGTCTACAGCTAGAACCCTCTAGAGAAGAACCTTCCCGTCCACAGCTAGAACCTTCTACGGGAGATCCTTTCCGTCTACAGCTAGAACCCTCTACGGGAGATCCTTCCCGTCCACAGCTAGAACCCTCTACGGGAGATCCTTCCCGTCTACAGCTAGAACCCTCTACGGGAGATCCTTCCCGTCCACAGCTAGAACCCTCTACGGGAGATCCTTCCAGTCTACAGCTAGAACCCTCTACAGGAGATCCTTCCCGTCCACAGCTAGAACCCTCTACAGGAGATCCTTCCCGTCCACAGCTAGAACCCTCTACGGGAGATCCTTCCAGTCTACAGCTAGAACCTTCTACAGGAGATCCTTCCCGTCCACAGCTAGAACCCTCTACAGGAGATTCTTCCTGTCTGTCCACAGCTAGAACCCTCGACAGGAGATCCTTCCTGTCTACAGCTAGAACCCTCTACAGGAGATTCTTCCTGTCTGTCCACAGCTAGAACCCTCTACAGGAGATGCTTCCTGTCTACAGCTAGAACCCTCTACAGGAGATCCTTCCTGTCTGTCCACAGCTAGAACCCTCTACAGGAGATCCTTCCAGTCCACAGCTAGAACCCTCTACGGGAGATACTTCCAGTCCACAGCTAGAACCCTCTACAGGAGATTCTTCCTGTCTACAGCTAGAACCCTCTACAGGAGATCCTTCCCGTCCACAGCTAGAACCCTCTACAGGAGATCCTTCCAGTCCACAGCTAGAACCCTCTACAGGAGATCCTTCCTGTCCACAGCTAGAACCCTCTACAGGAGATCCTTCCCGTCTACAGCTAGAACCCTCTACAGGAGATCCTTCCCGTCTACAGCTAGAACCCTCTACAGGAGATCCTTCCCGTCTACAGCTAGAACCCTCTACAGGAGATCCTTCCTGTCTACAGCTAGAACCTCTAATTTACCTTCATATTAATAAAATGTGATTGAATTGAATGTTAATAAAGAACAAATGTTCCAGTTCTGATATACTGAGGAACGTAAACATCATGTAATGATGGAGACACTGTGAAGGACATTGAAGAGACATTAATGAGACACAACAAACTGATCAGGTGATTCGTGTCTTTCAGTGTTTTGGTCACATGGTGGCAGCAGATCGCTGCAACAGAGAAGGTCCAAATCACATCTGTAAAGTTTCTATAGTGGAACGTTGAGGTTCCTGAACGTCACTGTGTGTGTAAATAACTATTTACCATCAAAATAACAACAAAAACATTTTAGAAATAAGTTAATAATATTTCTGATGGCGCCTCGTTTAAATCATTCTAAGTTTATTAGTTATCTGTAAACTTAAATGTAGCGCTGTTGTTGGAGGAATAATAAAAATAAACTGTATTACTGTTTTTATGCTGCATGAGTAATTCTTATCTAATATTATGGTATAAAATAATCTCACATTCATACAAGTGAGTTTGTCTTTGTGGAGTTGTTGCATCGTGTTGCTTCGTTTCATCATGAAACGTGAGACGTAAGTTTCACCTTCTGGAAACAGATTTTCATGGAAGTTTATTTGATGAACTTCTGAACTTGCTGCGAATGCTGGATTCTTATAAAGCTGCAATAAGGACGCCGTAGGAAACTGTCCATAAATGGAAGGCAGCGTGTCTGCAGCTGTTTGTACAGGTCATAGTGATCACTGCTGTAATCATGATCCATCCCTTTAGTTATGCTGAAGGACATATTGACCACGTTTCTTCACTTAAACTGTTTATCTTTCCATAGAAATGAAGACTGACCCAAATCCTTCTGTGTTTGTCTCTGTCCTCTCAGACCCCAGTGGGTCGAGACAGGAGGTTCATCTTGGTTCTGGTTCTGCTGGAGGTTCTTCCTGTTAAAGGGAGTCGTTCCTTTAGTTTGTGCTGCTCATGATGGAGGATTGTGATGAACTGATGATTCAACACTTTCTGATTAGAGACCTTCTGGCTTTTAGAATAAATGTAGTTCATTAACTCTGTAGATCAAAAACTAATAAAAAAACTTGTAAAATATAAAAGTGCTTCAATGTAGTAAAACAGTAAGATGTTATTTTTTGTTATTTCAGAATATTTTCCTGTGTACTTTTTAATTATGATGATACATAAGTATAAATTGGTACCTTTGGAAATACTATAACATTTATTTTTATCTTTTCACATTCCAAATAATCTGCCTGCAAGTCCATGAGCAGATTCTTCAAATCATGCACGTTAAGATGCACGTTAAATAACAAAGAATCTACATTTAAACAAGGATCCAATCATGTCATTTACATCTTAAATAATGTTAAATTTCTCTTTTTCAAACTTATTTTCTCACATATATCTTGAACTACCAAACTTCATGTGGACAGTGATGCTTCTGTTCTTCTAACCAACAAAACTCTCTGTTCTGGTTGTATTTAGTCAGTCTGATCGAGGATTCCTACATATTTTGACATCTTTTAATTTTGGCTGTTTTAACCCTGCTGTACGTCTGCTTGCAGACCCTGAGAAAAAAAACCTTCATTCAGTTAAAGTTAGAAGCCATATATTTTCTGATGGAGAACCTTGACTGAAAGTATTATATGAACTGTGTTATAATGTTCTGACTGACTGGACAGAGACAGTGGACACAGTGGAGATGGCAGGATGACGTCTCCTGGAACTGAGGAACCTGTAACCTAACCATCTTAATGCTTCTTTTCCTTTGCAGGTTCAGACAGAGGGTCAGAAGAGCAGCTGATGATGTCAGAGGTATAACCAGGTGAGAACTGGTCAACTTTCAAACAGATTAATAAAAACAGTTAACCAGGTAAGAGCTGAACAGATCAGACGTGAAACTTTAAGTGAGAGACAGACGAGAAACTAATAAAGGACAGACAAAAGCTCAGACCCATGTTTTACATGAACCCCAAACGGTTCAGGAACCACTTTGAGTTTAAATTTGGGTTCTAATTTCACTGGCGTTTTGAACATTTTGGGAAAGTTAAGCTTTTAAGAGGTTGTAGACTAAGAAGAAAGGAAAGGTTACCATCTAGTGGTCATAAAATTTATTTTTAGTTTTGGTGTTTTTTGTGTGAAAAACAATATTACATTTTGAAACAACATAAAAAAATGTTCAACTGTATTTTGTGCAAACTGGGAAAACAAACTTCTTTAATGTAATAAACAGTATATATCGCGTTCACTGAAAACGAAGGGGCTGCATCTTCCAGAAAAATCCATGATTTCTGTAGCTGTGGGAGGCCGTAAAGTCACAGAGAGGAGTCCACACATGATGAAGTCCCTGCAGAGTCAGAAGCCACAGATGGAGTGGGTTTCCATGGCAATGCACACTGATATTATTATGACACAAGACCTCATTTACACACTGGTTTTCTGCTTTACACTAAAGGGGGTGGAGACGTTAATCCAGACTTATTATCACTGAAAGAGTCAAAGAATCTGACAGATTTCATCAGCAGCAGACTGAGAATTCACCACACTCATTAAACCAGATCAACCTGATGTGTGTAAACGTTCCAGAGCAGATTAGCTGCTGACTTCCAACCGGAAGCTGGAGAATGAGACGAGAGGACATGCGTCGACGGATTCAGCTGGTGCTTATGGTGAGTTTATGTAACGCAGCCAGAAGATTAAGGTCAAAAGGCGACTGAGTATCTGCCTCTTGCATTTTAGTTTAAAGGATTAGTGACACAGCTTCAGGGTTTGACTGAATGGTGGAGGAGATCTATATGACTCTGAACTGACTTAGACTCTACGGAAGCCCAGAGAAGCCTTAAATTTTTATTTATCTTTTTTATTTAATCTATTTTATTATTTACTCTTATTTATATTTTTATTGCACTGACTTGGGAATGACTTTACTTATGTTGTACTTTGTATAATGACGTTAAATGCCATTCTTTTCTATTTTACTTCTGTAACTGCCTGAGTGGTTGAACATGAATGTTTACAGGCTGTTTTTGTGTTAAGTTTCATCTGATACTCGTGTGATCTCAAATCAAACTGCTGCCATTCCACAGTAAAATTTTAAATAAAATGACAGGAAGTCCTATTTATCTTTTTAGAAATAGTTGAGACAAAATGTTCGTCTTTGCCTGAGTCCTTATCTGAGACGTCCCTGTGTCCAGAATCCAACACAGATTAAAGCTCTGGACAGATTTTCTCCTTCGGGAGACGAACGCTTGTTTAAAAAAAAGGTTTCTACTGTTTCTGAGAGGCTGGTAGATCAGCTAAGAGTGTCCTGGCCCAGACACTTAAAATAGATCCTCACATCTACCAACCTGGGAACATGTTGCTACTTTTGGCATGAAGCAAACTGTGAGCTGGAGACTAGTGCATGAGTCATCAATAATCTGAGACAGAACTGCCAATAAAGAAAAAATGTCTTCAAACTTATACAAGCTGCACTCATTTATTTCCAGACTTTAGATGGTTTGTTTTATATCTACATCCATTTTATTCTTCTTTCTTTTCAAGAAAACAAAAACACACTTAGTCAACATTTATTAAAACACCCTCCTCCCAAAAAAAACAAAACAAAAAAAAAAAAAAAACATCCTCTGAAGTACAAGTGTAGATTACCACTGATTGGTTACCAAAATAAAACGGTTAACCCCTAAACAATCATAAACAGCAGAAAAACGTTCATAGATAAAAAATAGACCTCTGAGAAACGTCATACATTTTATAACAGCTTATCGTCAGTAGCCATGAACAATTAAACACGCCAACACAGGACACATTTCTCTCAGCAACGTGTTCATGGGGAATGAAGAGTCATATGGAGAGAAATATTGCTTGACATTAGGTTAAGATTAACTGGATAGAATGATGTGAATCAACAACAGACGTCAATCTTTGGTGTTTTTTTAAATAAAATGTACAGAATTTCTCCAACAACGTAGCTTCTTGCATATTTGGGTGTGTTCATTTGATCAGACAGCACAGGTTAGAATTTGCATGGGCTTAAAAAATACATTCTGTTAATAATAAGACTAAAAGAGTAAAAAAACAAAAAACAAAACATTGCACTCGTCTCGTCTCATCAGGCACAAAGGGCCCCGGGTTTGAATAAAGCTGGTGCAGGATTGCAGTGAATAAGTTTAAGTTTCTGCTTCTCGTGTGACTCAAACAACTGATTTAGACTCTTGTTTCTCACATGTCACCGTCCCTTTATAACAGAAACATCTGTGCTCATTTTGTGTCAAAACATGCAAATTTAGTGAAAAATGAAGATGCTTAAAGGCAAAAAGTTCTAAAGCTCAAACTGGGTGTGAAGCCCCGCCCATTCAATCAGTAGATACTTTTACTGGTAAGTTTTATCTGTTTATGAGGTCGTCGTACAGCAGACCTAAAGCCAGCGGTGCATGTTGGAATGATGCTTTGACATGTCAAAGCAAACAAACAGAGACAACCCAAAACATTTAAATTGTTAGCATGTACTTAAATCTATCAGATCACCCGCGATTCATTTACATTATAAAGCAAAAAGATATTTGATGGAAACAGCTGATCCTCGTGTGGTACACAAAACTCAAATCAGTCTCTTCTAAACAGGTAGAAGCTGAAAATATGATGGAAAAAAGCCACTTTCTGGGTCTCCAGCAGCTGTTTGTCTTCAACACACAAATATTAGGGGCAGATGGAAGGGGGAGGGGCTTAGTTCAGCCTAGACCACCCCCAGTTTCTCCAGTCTGTTGATGTCTGCAGGAATCACATGGAGGATGCAGCTTAAATCCCAAGTCTATACGAACAAAAAAAAAACATCCATCTTGTGATGGATGGTGTTCAAGGTGGGAGGGTTTGGGGGAGCAGGTGTATTGGTGTTGGGAGGGGAGAGGGGTGGGTGAGGGAGGTGTCAGGAGTTGGTAGCAATCACTCTTCATCTGAGCTGCTGTTGTCCAGAGAGTAAACCATGAAGGCCAGATCAGGCCGGGTTGGTACCATCGGATTACCTGGTTTCACCATCTCAAAACCCATGTAGTGAAACGTCTTGATGATGGTTACTGACGGGGAAACGAGAGAGAGAGAGAGAGACGGTGAGACAACAAATACTACAACAACAACAACAAAACCAACCTCCAGGTGTGAACTCACAATCTGATCCTTATTTATGGGAATCAGACAAACTTAAACATTTCTTTTTTTATTTATTTCCAAACAATGTTTTACAAAATAATATGTCACTTCTAAAAGGCTCCTTGTACCCTATATACACAAAATAAAGTCAAAGTTGTTTATGAGTCGAGAGGCGATTTTGAGAGGGAAAATACTTTAACTGTTTTGGACCATCTGGACCAAGTGGCCTAAAAGAAAGAAATTCATAAAGCTCATAAAAGTTCTCTAAACAAACAACTTTTAACACACCCAACAGTCTCAAGACGAACAGAGCGGACTGGGCCAACCCACAGCCGCCATGTTGAACAGGTGTGTATAGCCTATATAAGGCCGCCTCAGTCCTGATTGGTCCGGCAGGAGAGGTGTGGCTAAATCAATGGATGGGGGAGGAGGAAAGCTTCCCGGGGATGATTGGCAGCTGAAGTGACCACTCTCCTTCTAGGATAGGCCGAGCTGTGATCCACCAATCCCGGACTGACACAGCTCTCCCAAAGCAAGTTATAACGAGGAAGCAGGCGAATGAATCGAATTTCTCGATTATATTTTGCATGTAGAGGGTAAAGGCTCCTTTCCACCCGGACACAAGAGCAGCGCGCAACGTTTTGCTCGTGCAATCAGCAGCGCGTCCCTTCCTACCGGGAACTCTTCACATGCGTAAATCACTCGCGCAGCGTCACATCCAGCTAGTCCTGGAAGATCACGAAATCTCCTGAGAATAGTGAAAACGCGCGTGATTTCGTCAGTAAACACAACAACAAGCAGGGAGAAAGACAACAACATGTATCCAGAAGGTATGTGGCTTATTTTCACCCATCACAGGTACTGTATTTTCTCGTAGTCTCGCTAACAGAAATCCGGAACGTGTCCTTTTATTTTGAAACTTCCGGGTACGTACATGTAATTTCCTGTCTGGTCCAAACTAAACTGCTGCACTTGATGTGTTATAGAAGCGTACCGCGTAAAAAATAGAACTGCTGCGTAATGCTCGTGACACAACGCTTCTGGGACGCGTCAGTGGAAAGGGTCTGATTGACTTTATTGGCGGCTATTAGCCGTGTATGACGCATCACTAACGTTTCTGGAAGCGTCTTCAACTCAGAGACAAACTGTAGTAACTGTATCTGTATATTATGTAGTAAATATCAACAGCTGTCCAAAAACACACCAGAAACAGAAAGACATGGTAAACACACACCTCTGTCCACACCGGTATGCCCGTTGTCATGGTGACTGGTAGCAGCTCTTTACACAACTAAACATGTGATGAGCAAACAAACATGATCCAAAGCTGATGGAGGTTTGTGTCTGTATTTTTATTTTTACTTCTGTCCAGGTCCATGAACAAGAACCCGACACCAAATCTGTCTAAACAAACTTCTTCATGACTGTGTGTCTGTTAAAAAGATGTCTGTATCTTCACACAAGTATAAAAAATCCTGTCTCAAGACATAAGCAGTGCTGCAAAAGTAAAATGAAAAGCAGGAGCTCTTACGTCGATCTTCTCTGTTTTTATGGAACCACAGGAAGACGTAGTTAACTTTGAGCTTCTCCTCTGCAAACTCCAGCAGGGCGGTCAGTCTGCAGACAGCACAGAGAAAAACAGAAGCAAGTTGGGGAGTGAGGGACGGGCGGATGATGCACCAAGGATTTTATTTTTTACATAAGCGGTGCAATTTTACATAATGTGAAAGTAGCTGCAAAGCTGGCTGCTGGCAGCGAGCCTGCAGAACTTAAGGTCACTCTGTCCGTCCAGGGATTACAGCAGAATGCAAAACAAGCTCCTGGAAATGGAACTTTATTCTAATCTTTAAATAGTGTGACGCACGTCTGCACTATAGTGTCCATTCACTGAGTGAGACATCTCAAACATACCCCTCTTTGCTTCCCTCCACCAGCGGACCAGCTGGGATCTCCAGGAAGAGGCTGTCCTCTGAGAGGGCCGTATCCCAGAAGGCCGAGCGGCGCTCACTCAGCTGGTACAGGAAGCGGAGGAGAGAGGGGTTCCCACCAACCTGAGCGGCTTGCGTCACTGTTAACCTGTCATCCTGGATCCACACAAGAAGGAAACAAAAAGGTTTAGACCAACACGATACTAAAAATATAACGAATACCAATAAATATGAAATATTTCCATTTGAATCATGTTGTTCTTTAAATCCAGACATGACGAGGAAGCAGAGAATCAACATGTGGTATGCAAGAAAAAACAAAGAAAACATCTGGTTTTGTTGTGTTGTGATAAGCCAGCTGAGTTTCTTTATCAGGTTAGAAACACTAAAAGGTATAAAAACCCTTCGGCTTTCTTTATTAACCAAAACTGGACTGACTTTGTGGGCTGAAAATGTGTGAAGACTCAGGCTTTAAAGTAGGGATGTCCAGATCCGATCACGTGATCGGAAATCGGGCTCGATCACGCAGTTTCAGACCCGATCAGAATCAGACGTTACCTCCCGATCAGGACTCGAACATATATGTATATATATTCTTATTAGTTTTTAACACATCCATACAACATTTCGTCTGACGTCAGTATCCGGGACAGATTCCCTCGCAACCCACAGCCGCCATTTTAAGAGGAGACGCGTTTCCATGACAACCGACTGCAACATGTGTGAAAATGTGAATGTTAACAGCCCTTTAGTCGACACAAGAGTGGAGAAGATGAGGACTTATAAAAGCCTCGATTCGAGGTAAGCTTTTTTTTTTAATTGCCTCGGTGGATGATGTTGTGTTAAGAATGTTGCCCCGTTAGCTCCACTAGCTTTGCTAGCCGCGTTAGCATGAGTCCCTGTGTTAGTTTATAGTCATATTAAATCCCTATGATATTATCTTAAACTGGTTCATGGAGTGGAGGTGATCACTTACTGCATGCAGACGACGGCCCATGTTCATGTCCCTCTGTCTGCAGTGTCTGCCGTTCTGATCAGCTGATTTAATTACATAACGTTTTATTTAATAACTGTCCGTCCACCGGTTCGTGTGCGTTCGGACTGTTTGCATGCTCACAGTACAGAAATGCGCTCTTGTCATGTTCGGTTTTACACACAAGTAACGTCATGACTCCCCACAGTGAAGAAGCCCAGGGGAAACCCCAGGACTCGCTGGAGTGGCCGCAACCGGCTGTCCCAGTCCCAGGACTGCTGGTTGTCCTGTCCCTTCAGCTAAATATTAAATAGGGTGAATTAAATGCAACATAAGGAACATCCTGGATCTGTTTATTTGCTCCTTTTTATTTATTTTTTAATGTATTATAGATCTAATCAGGACTCGGTATCGGCAGATACTCAAAATCAAATGACTCAGAATCGGACTCGAGGGCAAAAAATCTTGATCGGGACATCCTTACTTTAAAGGGTTTGTGTAAACAGATCTGCAGTGAACGTGCTGCACGTGCTCACTAAAGACAGATGAGCATGTTCATGACAGTTATGACTGATCCTAAAATCTGTAATCCTCGCCGAGCCCGTCACTCATATGTCTGAGCCCTGATGGAACACAGAAGAGGACACCAGGTGAATGAAACAACTCGTGCATTAAATCCACAGCAGCTGCAGGTGACAGGAAGGCAGATTCGCTTTTTTCTAGCCTAAAAAAGCGACTGTACAAAATGAGAGAAAAACTCGTTAGAGCTTCTGTATTTAATGTGCATTGAGTCAGAAAGGTCCCTGAAGGATTAAGCTCTTAACACGGTCATTATAATTACTACCTCAGAACAACATGTACCAGCTCTTTTCACATTTTAAATCCATTCACATTTATTCAAAAATCAATCACAAAAACGTGAACATATTATACAGTTTTCTCCCTCAAAGGCTTGAAGCCAGTTGCTTCTGATTGGTTACCTTCTGGAAGGGCAGCACACCTTCTGTTATAATGTCTGTTTCTTCAGGTTGGCAGTGAGTCTTTGCCTCATATGGAGGAGTTTAAGTATCTGGACATCTTGTTCATGATGCAGGATGAAGCAGGAGATGGGACAACAGACTTTGTTCATTTATAGCCTCAGTGATCAGGTGGAGCTCCATCATCCGGAGGAGCTTGATGCGGCTCCTCCTCATCGACAGGAGTCAGCTGAGGTGGTTCAGGTATCTGGTTAGGATGCATCCTAGATTCTTCCCTATGGAGGTTTTCCTGGTGCGCCCCACTGAGAGTAGAACCCCAAGGAAGACCCAGAACCTGTTCGAAGGATTTTATATCCTCTCTAGAGGGTGTTGCTGAGGTGAGGGAGGTCTGGGTTTTTCTCCTGAACCTGTTACCCCCACAACCTGACTTTTGGACACGCAGAAGAAAAATGATGATGAAACTGGGTTATTCTTACCTTGTGTATCAGCACGCTGTGAAAGTGATCCCTGACAGTCCCTCGCCCACCCGGGATCTTTAGCTGTGGGTGAGGGGCATCAGGAGCACCACAGAGGCCCCGGAGCCTGAGGGATGGAGCCGGGCATCAAAGAAACCGATAACCAAGAACTGCAAGAACAAAGAAATAAAGTATATGAAATAAGTTGATGAATAGTAGATTTTAACATTAACGATCTAAATAACCCACATTTACTAATGAGCTTTAAAGACCTTCATGTTGAAACGAGGCCACATCAAACAGTAACTGTTGTGCCACGTCAACAATGTTTGGTGTAAAAGTCATGACTCATAATCAGTTTTTTATAAACATAATAAAACAACAACTTATTCATGTGACTGTGAAAGTCATCAGAATAAACAAGTTCAAAGTTCTTCCTCAGGGGTCTATTCCACCAAGCGAGTATACTCCATAAGCCAGGCTTATCAGGCCAATCCTGGCTTACATTTCTCTATTCCGGTTCCACGAAGGAGGCTGAAGGAAACCCTCACTCATTCACCATGGCAACATATGCTGTTGGACTAGCCTGCTCCCTTGCAGGCTAATGTTGAGGCCTATTCTAGCTCCATCTCTCTGATTGGACAGGCCATGTGATGTCACATAGTACGTCCCCTTTTTGTTCGTCTTCTTCTGCATTTTGTTTCTCGCGTTTGACAAGCAATGAAGTGGTGGATTAGCGCCACTGCATGTAGCGCAACACCCAGCAGGACTAGGATGAGCCTGTTCTTCCCCTCACACAAACCAACCGTTACCTTTATTTGCTCGTGTCATTTTATTATGTTGGACATGTTTCCAAATAAGTAAAACACATGAATGTGTGCAGGTATATAGAGGTGAGTGCAGGTGTGTGCAGGTATATAGAGGTGAGTGCAGGTGTGTGCAGGTATATAGAGGTGAGTGCAGGTGTGTGCAGGTATATAGAGGTGAGTGCAGGTGTGTGCAGGTATATAGAGGTGAGTGCAGGTATATAGAGGTGAGTGCAGGTGTGTAGAGCTGCGTGCAGGTATGTAGAGGCGAGTGCGGGTGCGTGCAGGTGAGCATGGGTGTGTGCGGGTGCGTAGAGGGGAGCGCGGATGCGTAGAGTTGCGCGCGGGTGCGTGGAGGTAAGCGTGGGTGTGACTTTTAGATGTTTAAATTGTTTTTACATAAAAACAAAAAAAATATCAATTGTAAACTACAATAAAGCCATAGAAATGTCTGGGTTTATGTATGTAAAGTGTTAAAAACTAAATGTTATGTAATAAGGATTTATGTTTTTTTAAATTTTATTTACTAAAGAAGTTTGACTCTCAAACTGTATTGCACAACAATTAAGAACAAAACATCTAACATGTATTTCCATCTCTGCAGGTGACACAGATTCTAATATTTATCTATTGAAAAAGATATTTTCTTTACCAGAATACTAACAATACCTTATGTATTACAAGACTACCAGCTTGTGGTGGGTAGAAACTACTTATAGATACAGACGCGTCGCAATTCTGCCAGGTTGTTGTTTACATGGTTAATCTGTATTTTGATGTTAGAAACTATTGTTGCCTCCAAATGGACCCCGCCTCTCGCCCGGTGACCGCCGGAGACAGACACAAGCTCCCCGTGACCTTAAACAGGAACAGTGACTGAGAGTGCAACAGTGATGAGTCTGTATCAATTTCTCTCACTAAAATTTAACCTGAAATATGAAACAGCTTCGGTTTTAATGTCAAATTTAAGACAAACACAACATTTAAATACCTGATGGAAACACTGTTCTGAACATGATTGAGTTTACTAGACCTTTAGAAACAATTTGGCATTTGCACGTAAACAAACTTGAGGTCAGCAGAAGATGCACACTGACTGTAACTGTAGAGCTTTAACCCTTAAACACAGCCATGCATGTTTGGTTATAATTAGATATTTTAGGATTTCACGCAGCCCTCGCCCCTCAGTGAGGATGTCATGTGGAAAATCTGCTTGTTTCAGTCCCTTCACTCTCCTTCACAGGCTGTTTGTTTAGAACAAGCCCTAAACACTGACAAAATAAAAGATTTATTATCACACTCAGAGAGTCACTAATGACTTGTGCATGTGGTGGGAGGCACATACCATAAACAACCACATGATCTGTAAACACCTCTGCAAATAGCTTTGTGAGACTTTCGGGAACAAGCATCTTGCGTTTTGAGTTTCAGACCAGGAGGACTGCCAGCAGACATTTTGGGTCAAACATGATGGAGGTGAAGGGGGAGGGGTCCTCTTTATTGACCTTTATTGACTTTCAAAACAGCTGATTCGATTCTTAAGTCAACCAGGGCAGATATTACATGTCCACATTAAAATGTTTTGCAATAACTTTTTCTATGTGACAAAAAATACCAAATATACATTTAATGAATAACAAAGTTAAAAATTTAAAAGAATGAAAACGATAGTGCTGCACATAGTAACTATGAGCAGCTTTCTTAATTTAGTTAAACAGGTACGATAAAATTGGCGCAAATCGTAAAGAAATCTGTACTTGTTCAATTTCTTTGTTATAAAAATCCCTCTTGGTGATGGCGACACATTAGAAAAGGGCATTTAGGAGTTGAGCAGCAGGGCTGCACTCATGAAAATCAGAGAATTCTGGAATGTAGAGGAGGAAACGACGTGCAGGTGATCCCGCCCCCAGTAAACACCTGTGGGATCACCTTGATTGTGCCACTTGTGCTATAAAATCCTCTTTACCACCTTTAAGTTATAAACATGCTGCAAAGAGTTTTCTGGTTGCAACAAACAAAAAGTTTCAAACAAATTGAAGAGATGCTGCAGCAAAATGTAAAACATATTTAGAAAAATGTGTAATGTGTTCCATGGTTCATTTAACTTTTAAAGAGGCCCTTCCATTAAAAACGGTTTTTCTGAGGTTTCTGTTGAATATTTTAGCTCCACAGGTGTTCTTACCTTCATAGTGGGTGTGAAAACAGGTCAACAACTTCTCTTTCAGTTTTTATCTTTCAAACTACGCAGGTGGCGATAAAACCCGAGTCTGAACGGCCTGTATCTATTTTGTCACAACTCCTTTGTTTGTTAGTATTCGGCAGCTCCCGCAGTTGAAATCATGCCTAGCATGCTGCTGGCTAAAAGCTGTTAGCATAAGACGTAGCAAACAGGAAGACACGACGTCTGACGCTGCCATGCGCAGCGGGGCAGGAAACAGTGGGTTGTCATTTTTAGTCGTTTAGTGGACAAATCAGTCGATGCCGTCTTGATCGAATGACATTCTTATTGGTTGATCAGTTGCATATTTTTTTTCCTACCAATAAAGAGATTTTCATTGAATTACGCCTTGATATTTATTCCTTTATAAGCAGTTATACTATATTTTAAATCTGATTAGCTTGTGTTTAATTTAGGCTATTTTGTAACAGCTCCACAGTTTAGCGCTCCGTAGAACACTTGGGAACCGCACCTGTGTCTGGCTGCACGACGCATGGATGCTGCGTCGCACTCAGTAAGGAATATAGGTAGTTTTAGTGTATTCAGTTAGAACGCTACTTGTTTTGGCTGTAGTCAACAAAATGTCTGGAAGTTTTAGCAGTTATATTTGTTAGCATGTGGTCAGGTGCGCGATTGTAACTGTAACTATAGGCCTCGGACAGAGCTCCGCACTTTGCAGTTAAAAAGAAAAAAATAAATCACAATTTTCAAAGAATTGTTTTATTATTAAGGTTTTGTGTATTACCGATGTCTTTTTTTGTTGTTTTATAAATGATCTATGACAATTACTTAACAAATGTTCAATCAAAATGCAAAACACCATGTTCTTTTGCTTTTTTAGTCGACTAATCGTTATGGCCAGGACTTTGGTCGAATAAAGATTTCTATGGTGGACAACAGCCCAAACCTAGTGATTGTATTGCAAGATGTATCTCTTGCAAATGAACATCAATACATCAGAGTGAGTTTTACATGTTAGACATCAGTTTGCAGCAGTAGGTTAAGAGGGTAATAAGGACACGAACGGCAGAGCGGCGTCTAATTTTCCATGTCACGTTCCACAGAGGATCATTAACTACTCGCATGTCTGCTTTTTCCAAGGGGGACGAGGAGTGCCACCGTTTCCCTGCCAACCAGACAGGTAACCTGAACAACCTGATCTGCACAAGCCAAGTGAGAAAGCAGAGTAAACCAAGGCCGCGATGCCCGGCCTGCGGCTGCAGCCGTGCATGTGCCTCATCTATTTTATTTTAAGGAACCTTTAACATCCATTTACAGATCTAATCCCTAAAGAAGCTAAAATTAGCTCAAATTTAGATTACATCGACTCTACTGAATGAGAAAATGTGTCGAGTGTAGCAGCTTTGATTGCACAGAGGGCAATTTATTATAGGTAGAAGTTGGGGATTTTCAGAATAAAAGGCGGCCATCATCTGATATAGTACTTGTATATCTGTTTACTCGACTAATCGACGAGTGACTTGATCAAGTTCTCAAGTACTAAGATATCTGAGAGCTGCAGTGCTAAACTTTGTTTTTAGGCAAATGTTATATGAAAGTGTGTTTTTCAAAACAGATTGTGGCTGGTCAAACATTTGAGTGGGTAGTACCAATTTTTAATTTCCATCTCCGCTTCATGCCATAACTTATATCATGTACCAGCATCCTGATGGTGTCTGAGAGAGCAGTGGCGACCAGGGTGTGATGCGATCCAGGTAGGATTTACAAGCTGTTGGTGTAAAAAGGGTGGTGGGGGTGTAGGTGATCATTTGAATCTGGAACAATTAACCTAACAAGCACCAGAGACCCTAAGAGAAAACCCATATGTGCACGGAGAGATGAAGAAGGAGCTTCAGCCAGGTTTCAAACCCAGGACCTTCTTGCTGCAAGGCAACAGTGCCACTGCACCACCGAGCAGCCCGATGCAGAGCTAAAGTGACACCACTAGTCTGTTAGTATGATTTGGGTGTCTATGTAGGCTGTGCAATTAGACCCTAAGAGAAATCTGTAAGTAATCACAGTAAGTGGAAACTATCTATCATGGACTTCATAATTATGAAATATCAGATGTGGATTAAATTAACAGGACAGGACTGAATAAACTGGATATGGAACATTTGATGAAATATGGACTAAAGAAGCCAAATAAGGAGTAAATACCAGATGTGAATTAAATCTCGGACTGGGATTGAAAATTGGACAAGGACTAAAGAATATGGGAAATGGATTAAAGAACTCGGACATGGACTAAGCTTCAAAACAAATTGAAGTGGCTTTTTATGTATTTTTTCTTGTTCGAATTGTAATGGTTTTATACATGTTGCTGTTTTAATTTGCATTTACTGCTGGACCCCAGAAAGAATAGCAACAGCTTGAGCTGCGCTAATGGGGATCCTATCAATAAACTAAACTAAACTAAACTAAACTCAATGTCACTGTTGGTCTTCATATCTACTGAACGACAGCCTAACCACAAGAGGCTAACGTTCCCGGTTAAATGTTACTGGTTAAACGGGTTTGTCTTCAGGATGATGCATCCAGCACTGCTTTTCCAAAAAGAAGATGCCAAAATTTATTTCAGTGAACTTATAATGTTATGAAAGTGTTTTTAAAAGTGTAGCACGTGGTGCGTTTGACCGGACCTCTTATTGTGAAAGAACTATTTCCTGATATCACACTGACTTCCTCACGGTTTTAGTTTCTGTGTTTCATAAACACAGGACTACGGCTGATGGAGGTTTTTCTACGGAGGTCACAGATTGAGACAAGATCAAAATGAAATGAGGCGGAAATTTATCAGTTGTCAGATTTACACACAAACACACACACACCCACAAGTGTGTTTTGTTATCCTTATGGGGACCGTCCATTGACTTCCATTGATTTTAGTAACTAGATTTATACCTAACCCAAACCCTTTTCCTAACCTTAACCATTACTGATCTATAACTAACCCTAAGACTAACTAAAACTCTATTCACACCATACCTATAAACCTAACCCCTAACCCTAAAAAGGGGATTCCCCCCCATGGGGACCAGGCTTCGGTCCCCACAAGAACCCTCGGACCCCAGAAAGATATTAAAAGTCAGGAAACGGGTCCCCAGGAGGTCAGAAATACAAACCCACACACACACACACACACACACACACACACACACACACACACACAGTCATGTACTAATCCGTTTAAAATAAAAAGCTTCACATAAATATCTGCATGAAGTGAAAGTAAAAGCACCCGAGATCTCCAGTTTCCATTGAAGAGCCTTCTGAGCAGACACAGTGTGACGAGGCCGGGTATGAAGGTTAAAATCATGTAAACAAGCCAGTGTGACAGAGTGAACTGAAGACAACAAGCAGGATGCTGATGAGGTTCAACATGTGAAGACCTGCAGCTCTTGTTCCATCGTTCTGATTTGTCCATTAGCAACAATACTCCTACATTTCCCATGATTCTTTTCATGATGAAGATATCATGCTGTTTACACCTGTGCACCGTTAATTCATTTCCCTCCACAGGACACATTCAGGGTCAGGGAAATTAAATGGGAAATTAGAGGTCATTGTTGTTTATTATTTTCTGCATTTCTCATTTCTTTTATATTCTAGTCAGCACAGTGAAAGGGCGCCAGGTTGACCAGTAAACTGTACTTATATGATTTTATATTGTACAAAGTACCAGCGTCGTAGAACACCCGGTGAACTCGTGAGTTTAGGATGAGGATTTAACGATCTCTGTGTCGCAGAGAGACGTCAGTGTCTCGTTCTGTTGAGGGGAGGGGGGGGAGGAGTCATAGAGGATCAACTCTTCTACTCCCTGTTTGCTCTGAGAGGTGATACAGATGAAGTGTTAGGCAGTATGAACGGCCTGAGAGGGAGAGGCTGCTGAGGCAGAGTTCTGGCAAAACGTCAAAAATCCCAAAGCTCAAAGCAGCAGGAAGCTTTCTGACACAAAACCAAACTCCAACACTGTCATTATGGTATTTGTCATTGGAAAAACACACACAAACTAGATCTGATTGTAAACAATCTCCAAAAAGTGGAGGAGCATATATTAGGTTTTAAAGAGGCCCTTCCATTAAAAACAGTTTTTCTGAGGTTTCTGTTGAATATTTTAGCTCCACAGGTGTTCTTACCTTCATAGTTGGTGTGAAAACAAGTCAACAACTTCTCTTTCAGTTTTTATCTCTCAAACTACGCAGGTGGCGATAAAACCAGAGTTCTCCCGAGTCCGAACGGCCTGAATCTGTTTCATCACAACTTCTTTGTTCATTAGTATTTATCAGCTCCCACAGTTGAAACCACACCTAGCATGCTGCTAGCTAAAAGCTGTTAGCATAAGACGTAACAAACAGGAAGACATGACGTCTGACGTTGCCATGAGCAGCAGGGCAGGAAACAGTTTACCTTGCTCTCATAGGCTAGTTTATTAGCCAATCAGAGTCCAGCAAATTTGAATAATGAATATGAACGAGCTGCTGACGAGGCAGCCTGACGGAAGGAGCCGGAACCAGCCGAATTTTAATGCAGACAGATTGAAAGGTCTGTTAATCAGTGTTTCCTGATGTCTTTTAGATATAAAATGTTTCATATTACTGATTAATACTTAAGAAAAAACCACAAAGTCATGAAATGTGCATGAAATGGCCTCTTTAAAGTCATGTGACACATTGCTGTGTGTGAGACAAACAGGAGAGCTGTGGACAGTCTCCAACCTGCAGACGTATGAAGAGCAATATGCCGGACAGGAAGTGGAGACAGAAACAGGAAAGGCACACGTGCCGTGAAACCCGAGTGCAGACGGGACACAATCCTTTCAAAACACACCGCGGAGGACAACAACACGTCTCACACACACACAGACTGTCATTTTTAAATGTTCAAGCACTTCAGTAAAGTTTGAAGTGACCCGACAAACTTCCTGTCTTGAAAGCTCTAACGCTTTAGCATCCTGCAAAGGGAAAAAACAAATCAAATATCACAAGCTTGTATAAACATTTGAAATCTCAGTTTGTTATTAAAAAAGTTGCATCATTTTAAGCAGTTCAAATTCAATAGTCTAATTTATAAAAACACTAAGAATAAAAGACGGAGTGTTGCTGAAATTCAGAAACTTTTTGGTCAATTTGAAGAACAGAAAGAAGAAGTGAGAGAAATGTTCCACAGCAGCATCTCGTCATGACCAACGATCAACAGAAAAAAAGATAATAAAGTTAAAAAAAATACCCATTAGTCATTTTAAATCCAGTTCTGATCTAAAAAGGTTTTTATTAACATTTGTACAGACGTCAGTTCAAATTAGTTTCAATTCCTTCATGGAACATTTAATCCAGAGTCTCCCAGCAACCCTGAGGGCGTTCATCTGTTGTTAAAGTGGTGCTCAGCTGCACTCAGGTAGCTCAGTAAAGATCATTAAGTCATCTAATGCCAAGCGCAGCAGCACACAGATTCCACTGATGCTTGAGAGGTGAACCAGCAGAAAAAAAGGTTATGTAACCAGGCTGATGCAGGCCAGTAGCTGCCAGGGTCACAGCTGATATGATTCACAGCTGATATGATCCATGCTGCAGCTCCCCTCAAACCCACGTTTACCCACGAAACACTCAGGAAGATGTTACTTCCTGTTTACCAGCCAGAACCCCCAAAGGGCTTGTAATGATTATGCAATAAGACCCCAGTGTGTGGTTACATGAAGACTCACAACAACATTCAGTGCAAGGTGTCGCAGGTCATTATTTCATATCTGTGGCTCTAAATTAAAATGTTCTATGTTCAAAGAAACATTCGGCGACCTTCTGACCCTTTGTCTTATAACTATAAATAGACTCTGAATCATAAATTAATCCCATTTTGAGCAACTCTTTCAAACTTTTCTATTCAATTGTAAATATTTTAACCCAAAGAAATCAGAAATGCTGGAACCAGGAACTCTTTGTTACAGCTACTAACTGAGAATTTGTTTTTTGTTTTTTTTTCATACAGAAAAGAGTTTCTCCATGAATTATTCCAGTAAACTCCAGTATTCAGATTATCTTCGTTTATCTGGATTAATCGATGAACTCAGTCATTTTATTTACAAGCAGCATGAAGAAGTGAAACACTGAAACTAGTTCCAGGAAACAAGTTTAAAGCTGAAAACAAACGATGGAATTTGCAGGTTTGGAAACAAACTCCAACCTGTGAAAGTGTCTGAACCCTGAGCAACATGACATCCACCAAACCCTGCAGGACAGGCCAGATGTTAACAGCTGCACAGCGTTTTAAACTAACACCTTTAAGTCTGTTTGCAAACAAACCAGCTGCGACTTCCAGCTCTTTGCTATTCTCACCCTTTCCCGCTACTTTCTACCATCGAGTTACAAACTTCCCATAAATAAAGAAGGAAACTCTGACAACAAACGCTGCTGGACGTTTGTTTTGTTTTCCGCTTCCTACCTTTCCTCTGTGTTCAGCATGGCAGCTTCCAGGAAATGCGTCTCTTTACGTCCCGTTTCACGACCAGCGCGATCACTGTTCAATAAAATCTCTAGAGAAATGTTCACTGTTCGATCCCCGTCGTGTCCGAGTGGATATTTGTTTCATAAAGATGCGGTTCGGTTCTACTCGCTGATCAACTCCCGGGACTGTGAAGCTGCAGCCGCTGTACTCAGGCTTTTATATGCAGCAAAGCATCATGGGTAATCTGCCTCGAGCGCTTTCAACTCATAAAAACTTCCGTCAAAAATATGAGATAGATAGATAGATAGATAGATAGATAGATAGATAGATAGATAGATAGATAGATAGATAGATAGATAGATAGATAGATAGATAGATAGATAGATAGATAGATAGATAGATAGATAGATAGATAGATTAAGCCCCGGCACCAAACAAGTTATTGGATTAGTAACAAGATACAAGCTGGGCTACTTGATCACAGGTTTAATGTTGGAAGGCTGGCTCGCCTGGGTGGGTGAAGGACAGGGGTCGGTACTTCCTGGCTGCTTTCATGGAGTGGCACCTTAGTGAACAGTGTATGAAACCGACCAATCACAACACAAGAATCAGTAAGTGTGTTGGTAGAACTGGAAACTGTCCTTCAGCTAAGTATCTTATAGGAACTAATGACAAAGCAGAACTCACATCTCAGATGATTCAAAAGTACACTCTCAGAAATAGAGGTACGAGACAGAATGTTGGTTTAAAACTTCAACACATGGCATAATTTTACTGTTTTAGTGGAAAAACTTCATAAGGTACAAAAAAGGACCTGAACTAAAGGAACACCCCCAGCGACAAGAAGGGTACAAATTGTTGTCGCTGGGGGTGTACCCTGTAGTCCAGGTCCATTTTTGTACCTTATGAAGTTTTTCCACTAAAACAGTAAAATTATGCCACGTGTTGAAGTCTAAAACCAACATGTAAATCATAATATTGAAAATGATGGATGAAACTTAATAAAATTGAGATTAACCAGCCTTGGCCAGGGTTGCAGGTGCAGTTGAAATGGTACAAATTTGTACTTTATATCAATTTGAACCCTCAAAGGGGCATTTCTGGCCTTTTAAAGACCAATATTGTACTTTTGAGGGAACAATTTACCTATAGGTACAAAAATGTACTTGTCTCGTACCTCTATTTCTGAGAGTGTAGAACATCTGATTTTCTATATCAACATTTACTCCTTTAAGTCTTCAAACAACTGAGACTTACAAAGTGTAACAAAGAATAAAGCTTGTTTACAACGTCTTCAGTGATTGTAATAAGAGAATGTCTTGTCCAAAAAAAATTAAGCTAAAGACTAAAGTTTCTTTAAAAACAAATCTGATATGTTTTAGATTGTTTTAGATTGTTTAAAGAGGCAATTTCATACAAATTTCAGTTATTAACCTGTAATATGAAATATCTAAAAAACATCAGGAAACACTGATTAACAGACCTTTCAATCTCTCTGCGTCAAGATTCATCTGACTTCGTCAGAATTTGGGCTGCAACTCCTTAATAGTCATTATTTGAATTTGCTTGACTCTGATTGGCTAACAAACTAGCCTATGAGAGCAAGGTATACTGTTTCCTGCCCTGCTGTGCATGGCAACAGGACACAAAACCTCTTCCGGTTACATACGAGTTTATGCTACAGCTTTTAGCCAGCATCATGCTAGGCGTGGTTTCAACTGCAGGAGCTGATGAATTCTATTGAACAAAGGAGTTGTGATGAAACAGATACAGGCCGTTCGGACTTGGGAGAACTCGGGTTTTATCGCCACCTGCGTAGTTTTTAGAGATAAAAACTGAAAGCGAAGTTGTTGACCTGTTTTTACACCCACTATGAAGGTAAGAACAGCTGTGGAGCTAAAATATTCAACAGAAACCTAAAAAAAAGAGTTTTTAATGGAAGGGCCTCTTTAAGATAATTAATAAGTTCATTGTTCAATTTGATTCAGATTATACTGCTAAAACAAAACTCCTGTAATTTAGGAAGAAATATTAAAATGTTGTAAACTGCACAGTCACAACACAGATCTCATTCCATTCACGACAAATTTTGCAGATTTCCTCCTTCAGTGATCTGTGGTGATGGTTTTTCCAACAGCAAGTGATAAAAAGCAGTTGAAACCAGTGATGCTGTTGAGACGGTGCAGGTGACCTGGTGTTTCACTCTTCACTCTGAAGACAGACTGTGTGAGCAGCGCTGGACACTATATCTGATTGTAAGATGAAATATTCAGCAGGGTCGTGGGGTAAAGGTGAGTTTTGATGAAGGAAACTCTACTAAAAGATGCTTGTATCCCTCACATGACAGTGTCTTTAAAGTTAATTTTGTGAAAGTCTTATTTTGCTCATTTACTGGTGAATATTTACTGGTCCAAATTTCTAATTTATTTGCCTTTAAGCTAATTCAATCAACCTCAGAAC
The DNA here is from genome assembly GCA_006937955.1 of Pachypanchax playfairii. Lineage (NCBI taxonomy): Eukaryota > Metazoa > Chordata > Actinopteri > Cyprinodontiformes > Aplocheilidae > Pachypanchax > Pachypanchax playfairii. The sequence goes on from SSNP01000108.1 coordinate 550,506, forward strand.
TGGGTCACCAGCTAGGGAACCAGTCCTCAGGTTTCCTGCAGATAGCTGTAGATTTATAACAGAGTGAAAACAGCAGTAACTTGATTTAGTTTGTTTCTGTGTGATTATCTTTCTCTCACATCACTTTGAAGGAATTTTGGCCCAATTTTCTTTATAATTTTGCTTTAGTTCATTGAGGTTTGTGGATATTAATTAATGCACAGCTCTCTTAAAGGTACAGAATGTAGGAATTTTACAGTGAAATAAGCTGCAAAACGCTGCTATGGGACGGAATCATTATTTACACGTCCAGACTTCCTGGTTCCATAACGAATCACATGTGAGTCTGCAAAGCTGCCAAGTCTTCAACACAAGCAGCTGTAATTCAACAACGACCAGCAGCGCTGTGGTTTTAATGGAAGCTGGTAAAAAGAAGCAACCCTGAGGTAACTTGTAGTAAACCTAAGAAACCATGACATCCTTCCCAAAAACTGAATAAATACAAAAGAAATAAAATGAGGATCAACATTGGAACTGGCAACCCGGCAGGAAAACCGGGGGGGGTGGCTGTGAGTGGCTGAGAGTGGACAGGTTTGTTTTTCTACATGAACTCCAGGACTCGGATTTGGCGACAAGGTCTACTTCTTACCTTTGAGGACCCACAACATCATTTCAGTCAGTTTGAAGTCTGGACTTTGACTGGGACTTTTTTCTTTTCTTTTTTAGCTACTCTGTTGTAGATTTTCTGCTGTTTGGGATCAGTGTCTTGTTGCATGAATCAAATTGGTACCAGCCTCAGCTGTCAGACATCTGGACAAGAAGCCCAAATCATCAGCCCGCCACCACCGTGCTGACAGGTGTTACAGGACATTTCTGCTGATATACTTTATTTGTTTTTTTTAACAAACAATGCAGTGCACTGTGGGTACATATCTATAATTTGCATTTATAAGTTGTGATATTCTTGTCAGTTGGTTCTTCTAACTCTGCTGTCAGGACCTTTCATTAAACCTGCTAACTGAGTTTGAGCTGAAGCTTTTGAGTTTTCTATATTTTTCTGAACTTTAACTCTCTCCCTGGGAAGATCGACAGCTGTCATTGATATTTGTACTTGTTTTATAATCCTTAACAGATTGATGGGCTGCAACTTTTTAAAGGTTTTTGCTGATTATTTCCATCCTTTTCCTTCTGTTAACTTAAACCTGCTCCAGACAAGCGAGCGGATAAAACTCCATTTTGGCTTTGTTTAATAAATATTAACACATCTCTGTTTTGTTTTTACAAACTTGCAATTAGAACTGAATAATTGTTAAACTTGATAAAGAACAAATCATTTTTATCATGTCTAAATAAAAGGATGTTTTATATGTTTTGGGGATCATTTTGACATCAGTTTGCAATTATTATGATTTTTTTTTTAGTTTCCCAATATAATTTTGGGTTTTATTACTATTATCTGAAAGCTTTTGTTGGCTTTAAGTTACTGTTTTAATTTTATTTTATAATCAATCTTTTTATGATGATCTTACATCTTATATAAAACCCCAAAAAATGAAGGAGGTGAAACTTTTATTTTCCTTTTATTTCCTTTTATTGTACAGTACAGACCAAAAGTTTGGACACACCTTCTCATTCATGAGAAGGTGAATGAGAAGGTATTTGGTGTTTTTGTTGTTTTTGTTGCAAAAGTTTCTTCCCTCTTCAGATCTGAACACTTTGCACTTGGCATGGGGATATGTGTGTTTTAGGCAGGGTGGGGGGGCTAAATAAGACTTGTAGGAGCCATTCATGGTTTTTGTTGTTTTGGTATGTGCACGCACATGGTGTCACGTGCTTCTGCACCACAGATGATTGGTTGCACCATGGGTATGTCGCACCTATTGTTTGGTTTTTTGTGCAGGCCTGCGTTATGGCGGTGGGGTGAGCTTGGGGAGAAACTTCTGTTCACCGCCGTCTCATCAATTCACACCTAAGAAAGATCTGCACTGTCTGTGAGGTATTGTTTGGCATCCAATCACCATCTACCCGAGTAAGTGCCTGTTTCCTATGATTTACGACCTGGACAATAAACGATCAGCCTGCGCGTCATCAGTCAAAAAACCCATGTCTTAGCCTGCCGTGGCGTGATGAATACATCTTCAAACATACGCCACAATAAGACTCAAACATCACCTAGACCACTAACAT
>SSNP01000108.1:554845-568433 GCA_006937955.1 Pachypanchax playfairii
GGTCTTTCTGGTCCTGTACTAAACTGGTTTAAAACATACTTGGAGAACAGGAAGTATTTTGTGTCAGTAGGTAATTTTACATCTGAGCAGACCAGAATTACTTGTGGAGTTCCCCAGGGTTCCATCCTGGGGCCTCTTCTGTTTAACATCTACATGCTCCCACTGGCCCAGGTCATAAAGAGCAATAATGTTAGTTACCATAGCTACGCCGATGACACACAGCTATATATCACAATGTCACCAGGAGACCGAGGTCCTGTACTGGCTCTCAGTAAATGCGTTGAGGAGATTAATGACTGGATGTGCCTCAACTTCCTTCAGCTGAACAAAAATAAAACTGAGGTGATTGTTTTTGGAGCCAAAGAGAAACGACTGCAGGTCACCACAGAGCTTCAGTCAATACACCTAAAAACCACCAACCAGGCCAGAAATCTGGGTGTAGTGATGGACTCAGACCTAAACTTTGAAAAACACATTAAGGCAATCTCTAAATCAGCCTATTATCACCTGAAGAACATCTCTAGGATAAAAGATTTAATGTCCCAACAAAACCTGGAAAAACTAGTCCATGCATTCATCTTCAGTCGGCTTGATTATTGTAACAGCATCTTTACTGGTCTTCCTAAAAAATCAGTTAAACAGTTGCAGCTCATTCAGAACTCTGCTGCTAGAGTTCTCACTAAAACCAGAAAAGTGGACCACATCAGTCCAGTTCTGAGGTCTTTACACTGGCTGCCTGTCCGTCAGAGGATAGACTTTAAAGTTCTATTGCTGGTCTATAAAGCTCTGAATGGTTTAGGACCAAAATACATCAGTGACCTCCTGACCCAGTATGAACCTACAAGACTCCTCAGGTCTTCTGGATCTGGTCTTTTATCAGTTCCCAGAGTCAGAACCAGACATGGAGAAGCTGCTTTCAGCTTCTATGCTCCACATTTCTGGAACAAACTCCCAGAAAGCCTCAGATCAGCTGAAACACTCAGTTTATTTAAATCAAGGTTAAAGACCCACCTGTTCTCCGCTGCATTTACATAAAGTTTTATTAGAAAGTCCAAATCCACACAGTTGCTTTTAAGCTGTCCTTTGTTCTAATTCTGTTTATTTAAATCATGTTTTCATTCTTTTACTTATGCTTTTGTTTCATGTAAAGCACTTTGAATTGTCCTGTACATGAATTGTGCTATACAAATAAACTTGCCTTGCCTTGCCTTGCCTTGCCTTGCCTTGCCTTGCCTAACATGATTAGATCTGGCCCTGGATTTACAGATGTGTGTTATTTGCATAGTTCCCAGAACAAGAATGTTCTACGCTAGCTACAGAAGGTACGTGATCCAAACCTCATGTTGATACTCAGAGATGTTGCGTTCACGTGTTTCCTGGCACCACACACTGTTACAATGTGCGTCTCTGGCTTCCCTGCTGTCACACTCTTTGTTGTTCAGTCCAGAGGGAAGGTCTTGTTGTCTCCAGGTAAACCTGCTGGTGTGATGTAGCTGTTCTCATCTTCACAGACTTACAGTCGTTACTCATGTTTAATTATAATGAATGAGTGATCTGTTAATAGTCAGCGAGTTGGAGACACTGCTTTGTTGCTATAATGTTAGATGGATCGGAAGACGAGGGCTACTCCGGTGTAAACAGATATCAGGATACATTCAATCTGTAGACTCAGCTTAGAGGTGGAATGCTTCTGGATACATTTTTATAAAAGTTTAAAACTAAATCTGTCCTTATAGCCCACTGTTTATCAAATGTGCTATTTGCATAGAGAATAGCTGTAATCCCAGGTGGTCTCTCAGGACAAATGTGGATGCATTGTAATTCCAGGCATGAACACATTCATATAATCCAGTCAGCTGAGGTGCAGAGTCAAACCAAGTGTGATCACCCTCTCATGTCTGCAAAATAGCTGCGTCACCAGCTAGCATCCTTGTCAACAAGGTGGGCATAGCTGTGATGGCGTTGAACTCGAAGGCATGCAGCAGGAGACAAGCAGGTAAAATCTAAATGAATTTTTAATGCAATTATACAAACAAAACTATGTTCAGATGAAGAGCTACATGAGCAAAAACTCTGGAGAACCTGACAACAAACAATGTTACAGTGTTACATCGGGTTCTGGAGCTCCTACAAATCTGTGGACTGCAAAGGTAAAGCAACACAAAAAACAAGCTGCTGATAAGGCTTGACAGTGACGCTGGATGAGAAGGTGGGGGATGCGTGCTGTAGTGTGCTATTTAGATACAAGACAGGGACTGATCTGAGTCACCCAGGTGAGGGTGTCTGATGTAAGACTTATGACACTCCGTGAACCCATCGCTAAAAAATATGTCCAGGATGAACCACATGCAAACCTGGATTAATGAGAGAAAACACATTACACCTAGAAAACCCTGAATCATGTCTTCGCTTCCTGTTAAAAAGGCCATTTCATACACATTTCAGGACTTTGTGGTTATTTCTTAAGTATTAATCTGTAACATGAAACATTTTAAATCTAAAAAACGTCAGGAAACACTGATTAACAGACCTTTCAATCTGTCTGCATTAAAATTCGGCTGGTTCCAGTTCCTTCCGTCAGGCTGCTTCAGCAGCAGCTCGTTCATATTCATTGTTTGAATTTGCTGGACTCAGACTGGCTAACAAACTAGCCTATCAGAGCAAGGTATACTGTGTCCTGCCCCGCTGCGCATGGTAACGTCTGACGTCGTGTCTTCCTGTTTGCTACGTCTTATGCTAACAGCTTTTAGCCAGCAGCATGCTAGGCGTGGTTTCAACTGCGGGAGCTGATGAATACTAATGAACAAAGGAGTTGTGACGAAACAGATACAGGCCGTTCGGACTTGGGAGAACTCGGGTTTTATCACCACCTGCGTAGTTTGAGAGATTAAAACTGAAAGAGAAGTTGTTAATCTGTTTTCACACCCACTATGAAGGTAAGAACACCTGTGGAGCTAAAATATTCAACAGAAACCTCAGAAAAACCGTTTTTAATGGAAGGGCCTCTTTAAGATGTTTGGTTTTATTTTTGGTTTATTTTATGACTTGATGAAGAATTTAGCAAAAAAATTAATTTCCTACTTTTTTTTGTCAAACCAGTCTTGTCTCAGAGGGACAGCAGAATTTGGGGATACACGCCAATCCTGCTCAGGATAAACTGACCGAGTGCAGACCGAGCTGCTTGTTGTAAAAGAAGCTTGTCTCTGTAGCTCTGAACTTTATTGCATAAGTCTCTCTGTCCCATTTCCACCCAGAGATCCACCGTGCACTCTCCAGACGGGATGAGAAGACATTTAATGGACCTCAACAAGTTTCTTACTTCTGCATATAGCCCATTCATATGAAACCAAATGGATGCATTTGGGTCCACTTTAACCCTTTTGCGTGTGCATATCAGATGAAATAGAAACATGTCTCCACATCCACTGCTTCTAGAAACATGAAGAGATAAATATTTCATATTGCTTACACAATGTCCTCTAGTTAGCATAACCCTGTGAAGCTGCTGTTACCCAACGAGAACGCAGCTGCACTTATTTATTCAGGCAATGTTTAATCACATCCACAGAAATATGCATCAAGGCCAGACCTTAGTAGGAATTAAAATTTCAGGGGTCCTAGTGTTAAGATTGATGTTGTTACTAACCCAACTGTCTTGCTTTTATTTGTCTTCAGTCATTCACCTGATCTCTTTACTTGTTTTTTTTTTCCCTGTGAGTTTTTTTATCTGTCCTGTTTCCCCGCCTACTTAGAAGAATAGAAAGAAAAGAATTATACTTCCAGTGTCACTCCTGCTTCCACTAACGTTCTCGTTGTGTTGTCTGATCTCTCCATCACCGAACTCCACCTGGAACGAGAAGCTTTTACTTTTCTCCTCAACACAATTCCTTCTTTTAGGAGCAGAATCCAGCTGTTATCCATCCAGCTGCTGATACTGAATCTCCAAACTATTACTTACCTGTTTCCATGTTCTTATGCATATGAAGTCCTACTAAAACCAAAATGTTACAGTCCTACAAAAACACACTGAAAGGTCACCCTTTCTGTAACAACACTCCGATTCATTAAATTCAGGTGTTCCAAGTCAAACAACTAGCCTGCAGACTGCAAACAGCTGTAAAGGAATGGGGCTTAAAGGAGCTCAGTGAATTTGGGTGTGGTCATGTGTGGGATGTCACCTGTGCAGTGTAATCACAACAAGGCAGACTGTGAGCTACAATCGTATGTTCTTCTAAACGAGCACGCTGGGAGACTTTCATCAGTCTCAATGCAGCCTGCTGGTTCGCGAAGGTGCAGGGACCGTCTACAAATTACAACACTGAAAATATATAACAGAGAAATATTCAGTTGCTTCATCTAGGACAGGTGTAGCGCCAAGAAAATTGTTACAATTTTTCATGCTAGATTTCTTGGATTAGAAATAGAGATTTTTCTTTTTTTAACAGCCTTAACGCTACGGGGACGCCGTCATCGTCGACGATGCCAGGGACCTTGTTGTGTTTAATCGAACATAGCTTCCAAACCATAAAAGATAGAAACTTAGTTTTTTCCCCCTCTAAATTGGGAGAATCCAAGCTTTCAGACGGTAGTTCCAGCATCGCTCTAGCCCATTCACAAGGGATACAGTGTCATGTCAAAGTCGGTGTTCCAATCAGAGCCTTTGTCTTTTGCGCATGACGCGCGGTTGTCAAATTTTTTTTTTCTTATTCATTGATATTTAGTGTGGGTTTTTCTTGAATAAAGTGTGATATTCTAATTTTCACCTAATTCTTTTTGTATTTTTTATTCTAATACTCTTTATTTCAAGCAAAGGAGCCTCATTTACACAGCAGTTTATGATATTTCAATTCAAAATAAAAAAACAAGGTATAGGACATTATGGGGCATTGAAAGGTGGTGTTTTAGCAGCATTTAAACAAAAAAAAGTTGAAAGTTTATTTCTCCAAAAAACCCTTGGTCCCCAGAGGGTTAAATAAGTCAATCTTTAATAAGATCAAATTTTAATGTGTATGGTTGTAAAAAAGCCATTATGAATATTAATTAGTTCTATCAGCTACATAAATTAATTTGGATTAAGGGCTGTTTTCAATCCAATCATGTTTTATTGTTAAAATGGGTCAAATATATACCATTGCATGTTGTAGTACCACACAAGACACAGTGCACATAACCATCTTCCCTTGATCTTACTACAGCTCATAATTTGGGAAAATAGGCTTAAATTTAATTTTAGTGTCTTTTTCATCACGTAATAACCGCATTATAGCATCAGTCTCAGGTTTATATGAACGATGGTAATCTATTACTGGTAAATGTGCAGCCTGCACATTTACCAGTTTAGTAGTAGGTTAAATATAATTTTAGTTTATGTGATTTGAGCAGGTTATTAAAGGAGAACAAAATATTTATTTCATAGAGGAAAGAAATAGAAGAAGCTGTGTGTGAATGCATGTGTAGCTTTTGTTTTATTTTTTTATACTCTTACATCAATAGGCAAACAACCGAAATCACTCTTGGCGTTTTGCAATAATTGGGTGGTGGTCTGGGATGATATCAAAATTCCCAGCCTGAATTATTGTCTCAGTCTGCTCCTGGGTGGGGGACACCCTGGACAGATCACCAGTCCATCGCAGGGCCACACAGAGACAAACAACCACTCACACCTAGGGATAATTTAGAGTCACTAATTAACCTCATTCATATTTTTGGACTGTGGGAGGAAGCCGGAGTACCCGGAGAAAACCCACACATGTACGGAGAGAACATTCAAACTCCATGCAGAAAGGACCCAGCCCAGATTCGAACCCAGGACCTTCTCGCTGCAAAGAAACAGCTCTACCAACTGCTCCACCATGCAGCCCAAGAGTGATCAATAAAGGAAAATATTATTATAAAATATTTCACAGTCAACCATTAGTGGTATTGCACCAAAGTGGAAATACAGCTACAAAGTTGTAGAGCACGTAAAGCCAGTGAAGTCAGCACATGCTGAGACGTGCAGGGTCAATGGCTAGAAATGTCCAAACTTTGCAAAGCCTTTGGATCAAAAACAATGTGTCTAGAGGATTGTGGTTTTCATGTATGAGCAGTGGGTGTAAAACACACCACCTCTGGGCTCTAGAGCAGTGGACATTCTCTGTCCGTTTCCAATAGAATTGAATGAAACTTTACGGACAATCCTCAGGGAAATTAGTTTTCCAGCCACAATACAACACTGTCAATACTACACATTTGAAAAAAATCCTGCCAGTTAGTTCTTCTGCACCCGCCTGCCATATGCGGTATTGTACAGTTTAATTCCCCTTAGAATGAATGAGTCTCTGAATCTGTTGGTCCTGATCCTGGGGAGGAGTAGACGTCCGATGCTCGTGCCTCTCTGGGTATGATTGACTGCATGCAAAGGGTGGTAAGTATCGTCCAGGATAGCCAGAAGTTTATTTAGTGACCTCCTTTCCACCACTGTCACCAGGGGCTCCAGCTTTGTCCCCACCACAGAGCTCGCCCGCCTGATTAATTTATCCAGCCTGTTCACACATGTCTTGGATATTCTTGCACCCCAGCATATCACTGCATAGCATAGCAATGGCTGAGTCTGGGTGTTTCCAGGAGAACGGGACTTACCTGACTCTATTGTGCAAAGTGTAGGATTTGGTGGAGGGGGATTACAGTGGAAGCTTGTTTTTCAGAGGTTGGGCCAAACCTTTGCATCCAGCACAAGGATTAATTGATGGACATTCTGGACAATTTCACACTCCTGGTTTTGTGGGACCGTTTTGAGACGCCCCCTTGCCGTTCCAACGTCACTGTCCACCAGTGCATAGAACAGGTTCATACAGACATGGTTGAGTGAGTTTGTCATCTATATTTCTATTCTTGTAGAAGCTTCAATGTGAACACGTTTATAAGAAAACTGACACAAACCGGTTTCCACGTCATTCTAAAGTAAAACAATAGAGACCCAGCAGCACTTCGTCTAAATTAGAGTGCACTCACAGTGGCCTTGTTTTCCATCTTCCTGTGTGTAGCTGTGAGCAAGCAGTTACTCTGTAAGGAAGGGCAGGAGATCGTGGGAACATGCATGTCACCACAAAGTTCTGAAGACAGCAAAACTCTGTGAGCTGCAGTGGAGAGGAAGAGAAAGCTGGAAGGAAATTGAACAATGAAGAAAATGGATGTGACTCTGCTACTCAGCTACAAACTGGGTGGGAACCAAAAGGTCTGTTGTACTAGATTCAGAGCCAGACTTTGTAAAACTCATTGACAAAAACAAAAAAAGCTCCAGTTCCCACAGGGACTTTTCCCACGCTGTTGCTTGTGTTGTATATTTAGACTTTAGACTGATCTGTTTCCTCTGTGTGTTTGTATTTCCTTATCTTTGTGGACGTGACTTGGATGTTGTTATTTTGAACTTGATTTTGGCTGGTGCTGGTCTCTGATAATTCTAAGGATCAAATCAATCTTTTCCTTCACAAAACCTTTTTTAAACATTTGTTTGTTTTGTTAGGCTTTCAGTTTATTTTATTTTTATTTTTTTTTCATAATAACTTGAACAAGTCATTTTAATGTATAACTCCGGGCTCATACTGCCTACGGAACGGCTTCGGTCCGGATTCGGTGCGGTTTTTCCGCAAGCTACCACTCGCATCTGCTCCAGATAGGGAGTGCGGTCAGCTCCGGTGCTGGGTGCGGAAACGTCACTCGTGAGAACAGAAGTTCACGTGGGTTATCGTTTTGTCGGGACTTCACACGAGAACACGTCCATTATTTAGCAAATGTGTGAAAAGGTGTTGTGCTGCAGGCTTTCGGGACCCTGTGTCACCGGGTGTGATATAATGTTTACATTTCCTATTAGCGCGTGTGCTGTCTAAAAAGAAGAGTCAACTTACAATTGTTCGTACACTCGTTTATTTTGAAAAAACACCAGATATTCAAGCCACACTTCCTGTATAGCTCGTCAGATTTAATCAAACTTGACGCGGATCCTCTCCGGCGTCCGTAGTGCCTTACGGCCCCCGTAACCGGACCCGCACCGCGCGGAGCTAATGTGAGCCTTCAAAAGGGATTTTAATCTAACGGAATACCTGCGGGGTCCGCACCGGACCGGATCTGGATGCAGTGTGAGCCCAGGGTAACTAGATGCATTTCACAATCACAATAATCTAAAACCCCATTTTAGGGATGAAACGATACCACTTTTTTCAAACTGATACGATACTAATACTTGGATCTGAGTACTTGTCGATACCAAGTACCAATGCTGATACTTCTACCACACAAAGAAATGCAGTGAATTGGTTTTTATTTTCGTCTCTGCTTGTTACAACAAATGATGATGAACTTGATAAACAATAAAATATTAATAAAAAGAACCACAAAACCAAAATTTCATGTGGAAAATTAACATTATATGTTAAATTATTTCAGAGTTTCCACATTTTAAGTTCAGTTCATGGTATTGGTTAACTAACCGATACCGATACAAGTACATCAGAATGGTATCGGCCCTGATACATCGATACCAGTATCGGTATCGGTTCATCACTACCCCAGTTGGGGCTCTGAGTAAAATGTAAATAAAAACAGAATACAATGACTTGCAAACTTCAAAAACTCATATTTTATTGCCAATAGAACATAGAAAAGATCAAATGTTTAAATTGAGATATTTTAGCTTGTTTTGGAAGCAACGCAGCTCAAAAAAGTTGAATTTGCTGCTTTAATTTATTTCCCTCCATCCTCTCTTTTCTTTTCTGTTCTCTTTCACTGCAGGTATGATGGAAGGCAGTTCTCTGCTGACTCCACACCTGGGTGGAGTTTGGACAGCAATCCCCAGCAGTCACACCTGTGTTCACTTCACACCTCAAGAAATGTTTGGTGTTTATACCTGACCTCGACCAGAGCTCAGCACCAGACTATTGTACCACAACTAGTGGGCTCTAGTGTTCTTTTCCTCCAATTAGTCTGAAGTTTGTTTACTGTTTAAATTATCTTAGTTTATTCTGATACTTTTCTCACGTCTGGTCCCCTGCTCGTTCTTGTTCCTCGGTCTCTTGAACTCCTTTCAGCCTCATGTTCACCTGCAATGTAACAAAGTCTGAGTAGATTCTCAGTCAACAGGACAAGTTTTTTATCTGATTTTGGAAAACGTTTCATCTTTCATCATCAGGCTTCTTCAGTTCTGATCCTGGTTTGATTGTTGGATGAGCAGCTGTCTTTTAACTCCAACTTGAATAGAACTGCTTGGACAGACTTTTTCCACTTGAATATTATAACAGAAATTAGATTTAAAGCCTCATTTCACTTTTTTTTGTAAAATCCAAATCTGAATTTTTCATTTCTCTTCTGACATCATGTGTTGAACTGTTTTTGTCTCCTTTCTTTTTGTTCCTTTGCTTCTTATGTGTCGTAGTGAGCACGTGTCTGCTCCACTTCACATCTCATCTGGATCCTGTTCTTCCCTTCTGAGGCTTAAAAAGAACCAACGACAGCAAAAAGAATGTGGAAAAGACTCTTAATAACTCTGAAAACTGCAACTTGGTTGAATCTGAAACTATCATCTCGTGTCCTTCTGAGCTCTCGAGTCCTCGATCCTGCTCAGACCTTTATCTATCACTGCTTGTCCTGCGTAGTATCAGCACACTGAGTTCAGTTTAAAAGCATGACAGTTTCATCAGGAGAACAAATAATCCCATCATCATCATCATCATCATCACCTTGTGGAAAGAAAACATCGGACTCAAACTCACTCCTCAGACTTACTGTCACAGAGTCAGACGTGTGGATCAGAAACTGTCTTGTTTTAACTGTAGCTTAAAACCTGCATGTACTCAGTGTCAGTGTGAGAGGAAACACTGATCAGGAGAAGAAAGGCAGGATGTGAACATCTGTGGATGACTCACCTCTGGCAGAATTTGTCCACGTTTCTTGTTGTGATACTGTCCAGTGTCCCTTTAATCTCTCTGACAAAGACTCTGGCTGTAGTTATGCTAGATATGTCCGGCCCGTCATGGTTCTTCCAGCAAGCCCAATAAGTGAAGAATAACACAGTTTCACTGAGCAATCCTCAGTTGCCACAAACACGGGCAAACCAAACAACAGAGGGTTTAACCCGGACCACAGTTGTGCCAACTGCAGGGAATTCTTTCCATAGTTTGTCTCTGGTGAGTCATTCAACGCTTCAGTGAATCTGGGCAAAACAAGAACTTTGGAGCAGAGCCCTACATCTATTTTAACATTTAACTTGGGCAGGATTATTGGCAGCTATTTAATAAAGAAACCATGTTTACAAAAACAAAACAAAAACCCAGTTTCAAATCAGCTCCAGAGTTGTTTGTTTCCTGCGTGAGAGTGAAACCACGTCCATCCAACAAAACTACCACCAGATTGGTTCTCCAAGTTTAAGTCAAAAGCCACGTTTGCATTTTGGGATATTAAACTTACCGAACCAGTCGTTGGTTTAACCCTTTAAGACCCCCAACTTCACCTGAAAAAACAATCTATGTAAACCCCCACCATCATCATTCTCTGGGTCTGATTTAAGGAAATACAATAATGAAGCAGTGTTGATATCACATGAGCTCACAAATACTTTTCAATGTCCATGTAAGTGTCAGGTTCTTTAAAGGTTTGTATGTTGGACCCACGTGCAGTGAGGAGGACAACAAAACTGAAGTATAAATAAAAGTTTAATGAGAACCAAAAATGCTGACAGTGCAGCAAAACAACTTACATGGGGATGAAAAGTCCAGAGATGAAAAAACACTAAAGTAATCCATGGGGGAAAATATATCCAACAACGGCGCGGCGGACGGCCAGCGCAGAGGCACCTCAGAACCTGGAGGAACGCTCCAGGAGACGGGACAAGACAGACTAAGGTTGGGGACTACAAGGTTTGTGACAAAGAACGACTAAGACTAGGACATACAAGTTGCAACAACAACCCGACACTGACTAACAGACACAAGAGGTTTAAATACAAACACCAAACTGATTACCAAACTCAAAACATCTGAGGACATAGGGAGAAACAGGAAGTACAGACATAACCAAAATAAAAGCAAAACAGGAAACTAGATGACTAAGGAAAATAAAAGCATAACATGACCTAAGACACCAAATGAGAACAAAAGGAAAAACGACTACTGAAACCCCCCGTACAGAACATAATAAAACAACCAAAACCCCAAGACCTGACAGTAAGATGTAAATCAAGAGCTGCTTCCTGCATTTCATCACTTTGGTTTCCAAATTTAGACTGAAGCTCATAAAAACATTCATATCTGCTGTACAACAACACAAAGCAGCACAAAGTCATAATGATTCTAAAAGTTTTATTTAAACAGACGGTTCATGTAAATAAATGGGACGTGTTCTTAACTTAAATCAAAAGTACGTATTTACATGATCTAATTGTGCTGCTTCATGTTCAAATATTCATTTTTCTTATACATTTTCCTGTAATTAGTAATTTGCTGTATGAAAAAGACATCATAATTGTGTGCAGGTGAATGAATGACTCCAAACATTCAGCATGGTAGGTTCCTGTTTACGGGATCTCGCTGATTTCAACACATAACATGTGCATGCATGAGTTTTTACCCGGGACTCCGGTTTCCTCCCACAGACTAAAAACATACTGTACATGTTAACGAGCAAAGCCAGATTTGACCTTGGTGTGAGTTTGTGTGTGAGAGGTTGTTTGTCTTCACCACCGGGTCGGTCTGGATGGAAAATAACATCAGAACATGAAAACAATCTTGTTTGATCAATAATCTGTACATTTTTCCCTCCATGGGTGACGGCAACATGTCCCTGTGGTTTAAAGCTATAGTGCGTAACTTTTACATGTCCGTGAATGTCCGTTTCAGCCAAGCCACTATTAGAGGAGATGACACAATGCAGATTAAGCCGATCGGCTCCTCAAACATCTCACGGTATTTTTCTTTATATATCATTTTTACTTTGCGTGTCAACCGGCGACATTCCCTCGCTGGCGCGCAGGAAATTACGTCTTTTACGTCACAACAAGAAGGGAGGGGGAGGACGAGCGGAGAGTCTCGTAGCAGGAGGCAGAGTGCAGGCAGAACGGGAAAGCTACATGGTGGAGAAGCCAAAGAAACGGCCGAGACACACTTATCTGGAAGTTCTTCCAAAGAGTCCATCTTTTTTCAACAGCTGTCCTTATTCAAACAGAATAAAAATGTTGTGGAATCGCGAATCACAGCGGCAGAGGGATAGCGGTTGGGGGAAGGGGGTGGACAGCTGGGCGTACGTCATATGGAAGCGCCAGCTTCATTGTTGTAATAACACAAAATTCCGCTAGGGGGCGACAGAAGTTACGCACTATAGCTTTAACGATCAGCACTGTCAAATTCAAGTCACTTCATTTCAAAATGATTGTTTTTTTTTAACCTTTATAATAAAAGTTAACCCTTTTAAACCTGATACAGTCGTCAGATGTTGTTAAAATGTAAAGTTTGCTTTGCATAAACTCCAGAATGTTCTGAAGATCAGATGAACTGCAGGGTTCTTCTTTGCCATGATGTTACCACGTTATACACGATGGCGCTCCGGGTCAGAAGAATAAAGTGATAACTAAGTAGGAAATAAAACATTTAACTTTCTGGTCCATGTCCAGGAAACTCCCCAGACCTTAATCCAGTTGAGAACTTGGGATCAATCCTCAAGAGGCATGTGGACAAACAAAAACCCAGTAATTCTGATAAACTCCAGCATCGATTATAAAAGAATGAGAATTAGAATGAAGTCGACTGACAACAGGATGAACTGCGGAGGACTTAAAGCGGTACTGAATAACTTTTCTCCAGCCGTGTCTCAGACAGCCGTTGCTCAAACTGGTGTTCTGCAGAAATATGCTACCTGTTGAGATGTGCTACACGTGTCGTTCTACAGTCTTGACTTTATTAAACAGATTTATCGTTTATTTTTGTTTCTATATTTTTCCACAAATACATTTTACCAAACAAATAAATTCTCCCAGGACAGAAACACTAAATATGATGTTATTTTTACTTTCTTTGCATCGTCAGAGCGACAGGCAAATGTTTGGACACACGCAGAGGAGAAGGACCCAACAATGGCCGCCAAGGACCCAGAGGGCTTTTATATAGAAAATATCAGGGAAGGACCATAAAAATATGTTTAAATAATTAACAGGAAACACTCACCATAAACAAGAATACTGTATAAACTTCTAATAACATCTCGTTATGAAATAAGGTGTCAATTCATACTATAGCTGCATTTTTCATCAGGGCAGCATAAATGATCAGAACACCACTTTCTGCTGCGACACGAATTACTGAAGTTATTTAGTCTATTGTAAAACCATCAGAGGCGCACAGTCAAATATGAAGCTGAACATGTTTTTCGGTGAGTATCCACTTAGACAAGTTTCAAAATTGTAGCTTTAAAGCAGAACTAAGTAAGTTTTGCTCTCGCTCTCCCCCTACTGGTCCCCTGTGAAAGCTCACTGTCGTAACGTTCCCCCGCCGCCGCCGCAGACCCCCCCCCCACCCCCTCCACCCCGCCGCCATCCCCCCAACAACAACGCGCAGAGAACGCTTTT
>SSNP01000108.1:568463-630263 GCA_006937955.1 Pachypanchax playfairii
GTTTTAAAAGTTATTTTGTACTGCTTTAAAAACAAGGTCCAAATACTGTATTTACATGAATGTGATGTAACTGTCAATAAAAGAATTTGAAACTTATGAAGTGATTATAATTAAACTTAACACAGAAACAACTGACACAAAGTTCTAAAAACACTGAAGCAGCAAACTGAAAACCAACATTTGAGTTATTCTTAAAACTTTTGGCCACGACTGAAATATGTCTGATCATCAGACTCTGATGACATAATTATCAAAAAATTATAAATTAGAGCTTTAGAAACTGACCTGAACAAGACATGGTGATTATTTTCTAGACTTCTTTAGCCTTTTATTCCCCATGACCACATTTTTGCAAACAAAATTCACAAAAGGTTTAAAGAACAGTTCAAAACTTTGTCCCTCCTTCCACAATAATCAGAAAAACAAACACATTACTCAACAATCAGTACAACCCTTATCCCAATACATTTACCCAATAGGACTGTTCCCATCATCTCCATGTTTTCACAGATGGTTCTAAAAATATCTGTATGAGAGAAAATTACATAATATAAAGATGGTTGCAGTAATGGTGTAAGCTGTTCATATTTTTGTGGTGTTTCAGTTCTTCCACTGCATTTCACTCAAAATAACCACATGAGCAACAAACTCCACACAGAATAACAATGATTCAGACTTCAACCCATTTGGAACATATTTATCAGAATCAGTTTATTTACAAGTTTTATTGCACAATACAAGGAATTTGAGTTGGTTGAAGATGCAGAAAATAAAATAAACCAAAGTAAGAATAACAAACATAAGAACCAACAACGTTTACACGTCCAAAGCATTTGTGCAAAAATGCAAATGTCTGTGTTTCTTTAAAGAAACTGTAAGGTGAGACAGTGTGAAGGGGCGGGGGGTTAGCATGTGACGAGGAAGAAACTGTTCAGGAGGTTCTGGTCCTGATGGACTGAAGTCTTCTTCCAGAGTCTGAAAGATTTTATGTCCAGGTTGAGAAGAATCAGCCATGATCTGTCCTGCTGGCTTCAGAATGCTGGAGGTGTACAGGTCCTGGAGGTGTACAGGTCCTGGAGGTGTACAGGTCCTGGAAGTATACAGGTCCTGGAAGTGTACAGGTACTGGAGGTGTACAGGTCCTGGAGGTGTACAGGTCCTGGAGGTGTACAGGTCCTGGAAGTATACAGGTCCTGGAGGTGTACAGTTACTGGAGGTGTACAGGTCCTGGAGGTGTACAGGTACTGGATGTGTACAGGTACTGGATGTGTACAGGTCCTGGAAGTGTACAGGTCCTGGAGTGTACAGGTCCTGGAAGTATACAGGTCCTGGAGGTGTACAGGTCCTGGAAGTATACAGGTCCTGGAGGTGTACAGGTCCTGGAGGTGTACAGGTCCTGGAGGTGTACAGGTCCTGGAAGTATACAGGTCCTGGAAGTGTACAGGTCCTGGAAGTGTACAGGTCCTGGAGATGTACGGGTACTGGAGGTGTACGGGTCCTGGAGGTGTACAGGTCCTGGAGGTGTACAGGTCTGGGAGGTGTACAGGTCCTGGAGGTGTACAGGTCCTGGAAGTATACAGGTCCTAGAAATGTACAGGTCCTGGAGGTGTACAGGTCCTGGAAGTGTACAGGTCCTGGAGGTGTACAGGTACTGGAGGTGTACAGGTCCTGGAGGTGTACAGGTACTGGAGGTGTACAGGTACTGGAGGTGTACAGGTCCTGGAGGTGTACAGGTCCTGGAAGTGTACAGGTCCTGGAAGTATACAGGTCCTGGAGGTGTACAGGTCCTGGAAGTATACAGGTCCTAGAAGTGTACAGGTCCTGGAGGTGTACAGGTCCTGGAGGTGTACAGGTCCTGGAAGTGTTCAGGTCTTGGAAGTGTACAGGTCCTGTAGGTGTACAGGTCCTGGAGGTGTACAGGTCTTGGAAGTGTACAGGTCCTGGAAGTGTACAGGTCCTGGAGGTGTACAGGTCCTGGAAGTATACAGGTCCTCGAGGTGTGCAGGTCCTGGAGGTGTACAGGTCCTGGAAGTATACAGGTCCTAGAAATGTACAGGTCCTGGAGGTGTACAGGTACTGGAGGTGTACAGGTCCTGGAGGTGTACAGGTCCTGGAGGTGTACAGGTACTGGAGGTGTACAGGTCCGGGAAGTATACAGGTCCTGGAGGTGTACAGGTCCTGGAAGTATACAGGTCCTAGAAATGTACAGGTCCTGGAGGTGTACAGGTCCTGGAAGTATACAGGTCCTGGAATGTACAGGTCCTGGAGGTGTACAGGTCCTGGAAGTATACAGGTCCTGGAGGTGTACAGGTCCTGGAAGTATACAAGTCCTAGAAATGAACAGGTCCTGGAGGTGTACAGGTCCTGGAAGTATACAGGTCCTAGAAATGTACAGGTCCTGGAAGTGTACAGGTCCTGGAAGTATACAGGTCCTGGAGGTGTACAGGTCCTGGAGGTGTACAGGTCCTGGAAGTATTCAGGTCCTAGAAATGTACAGGTCCTGGAGGTGTACAGGTCCTGGAAGTGTACAGGTCCTGGAGGTGTACAGGTCCTGGAAGTGTACAGGTCCTGGAGGTGTACAGGTCCTGGAGGTGTACAGGTCCTGGAAGTATACAGGTCCTGGAGGTGTACAGGTCCTGGAGGTGTACAGGTCCTGGAGGTGTACAGGTCCTGGAGGTGTACAGTTCCTGGAAGTATACAGGTCCTGGAAGTGTACAGGTCTTGGAGGTGTACAGGTCCTGGAAGTATACAGGTCCTGGAGGTGTACAGGTCCTGGAGGTGTACAGGTCCTGGAGGTGTACAGGTCCTGGAAGTATACAGGTCCTGGAGGTGTACAGGTCCTGGAAGTATACAGGTCCTGGAGGTGTACAGGTCCTGGAAGTATACAGGTCCTAGAAATGTACAGGTCCTGGAGGTGTACAGGTCCTGGAAGTATACAGGTCCTGGAGGTGTACAGGTCCTGGAGGTGTACAGGTCCTGGAAGTGTACAGGTACTGGAGGTGTACAGGTCCTGGAAGTATACAGGTCCTGGAGGTGTATAGGTCCTGGAAGTATACAGGTCCTAGAAATGTACAGGTCCTGGAGGTGTACAGGTCCTGGAAGTATACAGGTCCTGGAGGTGTACAGGTCCTGGAGGTGTACAGGTCCTGGAGGTGTACAGGTCCTGGAGGTGTACAGGTCCTGGAGGTGTACAGGTACTGGAGGTGTACAGGTCCTGGAGGTGTACAGGTCCTGGAGGTGTACAGGTACTGGAGGTGTACAGGTCCTGGAGGTGTACAGGTCCTGGAGGTGTACAGGTCTGGGAAGTGTACAGGTACTGGAGGTGTACAGGTCCTGGAGGTGTACAGGTCTGGGAAGTGTACAGGTCCTGGAGGTGTACAGGTCCTGGAAGTGTACAGGTCCTGGAGGTGTACAGTTACTGGAGGTGTACAGGTCCTGGAGGTGTACAGGTCTGGGAAGTGTACAGGTACTGGAGGTGTACAGGTCTTGGAAGTGTACAGGTCCTGGAGGTGTACAGTTACTGGAGGTGTACAGGTCCTGAAGGTGTACAGGTCCTGGAGGTGTACAGGTCCTGGAGGTGTACAGGTCTGGGAAGTGTACAGGTACTGGAGGTGTACAGGTCCTGGAAGTATACAGGTCCTGAAGGTGTACAGGTCCTGACGATGTACAGGTACTTGGAGTCTGTGATCCACCTGCAGGTGGAGTTGGGCACATGCTACTGGGCTTGTTCTGTAGAAGATCTAGGATGATTGTGTTGAATGCAGAGCTGAAGTCCACTAACAGGATCCTTGCGTAGGACCCCAGGGGGTTCAGATGCTGGAGGATGTGATGCAGGGCTGTTTACAGACCTGGTTGCTCTGTAGGTGAACAGCAGGGGGTCCAGATGAGGGTCTGTGATCTGTTTGAGGTGTTTGAGGTGCTCAATGGTCTTCATGACCACAGAGATCATAGCAACAGGCCTGTTGTCATTGAGACATGTGTGTAATGTTTATGTGAGGTGTAACTCAAATGATAAAGGATGATTGACAGGCAGGGATCTAAACTACATAACTGCTCAAATAAAGACACAAAGGTGTGGGGAAACACAGAACGCATACAAGCAGGAGGCTTGTAGTTTATTATAAGCCTGAGTTGTTTTCAGACAGAGGGCAAGTCCCTAGAACTGCTGCTGGAGTCTCTTTGAATCCAATCGTTGCTTTTATCTTGAAGGTGAATCAGGAAGAATGACAGGAAGGAACATCTGAAGTCCAGCTGGTTTTGGAGTCACTCTAAGAAAAAATATAAAATTTACTATAACTGTCAGTTTCACAGATCTCAAGCTGAAGCTTCTCATGGTAAAAACTAGTAGTCATTTATAACACATTCTCTGAGAGCTAACAGATCTCACCATGTTGCCTGAAATTGTACATGTTACAGATTTGACCAAAACATATACACTGATCAAAAACTTTGAAGAAACACTGAAAGTATCAAGTCAGTTAAACTTCTGGGACACTGATCTGGTCAGTAGCAGCTCCTGGAGGATAAAGGAACTGAACTGGCTTCAGGATCGGCCCTGGCCTGAATGGTGCCCTAGGTGAAAGGAATTTTGGCGCCCCCTACCATCCGGAACAGAAACAACACAACTCAATAACTAGATTACGTTGCAATAAATATTTATTTATACTGTATTAAATGAATAGAACAGACTATAAATGGAACTGTGCAATAAAAAAACACTCAAAACAGTATTAACAGTAAAAAATTACAAAAAGTAACAACAGAGAAAAGGCTGTTACATAATTATAACTGGGATTTGGTGCCCCCTCCAGCAGATGGCGCTCTAGGCAATGGCTAGAATGGCGGAAAAAAATCCTGAGGACCATGTTGCGTTACTGCAATGACGCTTCAGCAGACTGAACCAGTTTTTCACAATAAAGTTCTGGGTAATTTGAATTAAACCCTCTGTGTGCACCAGGGGTGCACATAAGTGGTCTGCATGTGCGCATGTGCTGTCAAAATATAAAAGTTGATTTGTCAGCCTTTTCTATAGCCAGGTGTGTGATATTCTCTCATTAGCCCAATTACAATGTGCAGATAAAAGGTCCAGAGTTCATTTCCAATGTGCTATTTGCATTTGTAATCTGTTGCTGTTAACTTTCAAGATGAGATCCAAAGCACTGTCACTATCAGTGAAACAAGCCATCATTAGGCTGAAAAACAAACAAGCCCATCAGAGAGATAGCAGAAACATTAGGCTTGGCCAAAAGAACTTTTTGGAACATTCTTAAACAAGAAGGAACACACCGTTGAGCTCAGCAACACCAAAAGACCCAGAAGACCACGGAAAACAACTGTAGTGGATGACTGAAGAATTCTTTCCCTGGTGAAGAAAACACTTTTCACAACAGTTGGTCAGGTCAAAAACACTCTCCAGGAGGTAGGTGTATGTGTGTCAAAGTCAACAATCAAGAGAAGACTTGACCAGAGTGAATACAGAGGGTTCACCACAAGATGTAAACCATTGATGAGCCTCAAAAGCAGGAAGACCAGGTTAGAGTTTGCCAAACGTCTTCAATGCCTCTTTCACACCTGGGTTGAATGGTGTAGGTGTGGACTCATTCCTACTTTGTTCAGAGAAAAGAGTAAAAGAGTTTTTTAAGGCAAAGAAGTGGAATGTTATGCAATGGCAAAGGTAATCACCTGACCTGAATCCGATTGAACATGCATTTCACTTGCTGAACACAAAACCGAAGGGAAAATGCCCCAAGAACAAGCAGGAACTGAAGACAGTTACACTAGAGGCCTGGCAGAGCATCACCAGGGATGAAACCGAGCGTCTGGCGATGTCTATGTGTTCCATACTTCAGGCTGTAATTGACTGCAAAGGATTTGCATCCAAATATTAAACAGTTAAAGTTTCATTTACTGTATTTTCTGCACTATAGGTGCATCGGATTATAAGGCGCATAAGGGACCGTACACACTGTTTTATCCAATGTAGGTACCGCTCACGTTGTGGTTTCGGCTTTGGGAATGAAAAGAACAAAACTCCTCTGGATAATCTATCAGGATATCCAGTGTCCAACTTGGAGTCAGTGTTTACCGGAGCTACTCGCATAGTAACAGTTGCTATGATGTGTGATTGGACTATATCTGCTTTTGGGAGGGGCTGGTGAAAGGTCAGTTGAACCGAGACCTACGTTTTTAGGCAGAGTCGAGTTCAGTTGTTTGATCTGAATCAGAGTTAGATTGCGCGTTCACACCTCACCAAACAAACCGGACTTTCTGGGCAAGTGAACTAGAGTTCGATTCAAGCAGACTAATTAGGACTGGTGTGAATGCACCCTTAAACCCTCTTAGTGTATTAAAAACCTGGGTGTCCTTTTTGACTCTGAGCTGAATTTTATTCCACACATTAAAAATAAAACAAAAAAACGGTATTTTATCATCTGAAAAATAGTGCCAGAGTCCAACCATTTCTTTTTCTGCCAGGTGCTGATGCATGCTTTTATTTCCAGTAGAATAGATTACTGTAATGCTCTGCTCTCTGGTCTTCACAAAAAATGTATTTCTAGTCTACAGCTACTCCTCATTTGAATATTGCTTTTTGCGCCAGTTAACAATTGCGCAATCAGTCTTAGTAGATCACCCGCAAATTAGGAACATGCCCTTGGTGCAAANTTTTTTTTCCTCATTTTGTCTCTCATAGTTGAGGTATACCTATGATGAAAATTACAGGCCTCTCTGATCTTTTTAAGTGGGAGAACTTACACAATTGGTGGCTGACTAAATACTTTTTTGCCCCACTGTAGGTACCGCTCACGTTGTGGTTTCGGCTTTGGGAATGAAAAGAACAAAACTCCTCTGGATAATCTATCAGGATATCCAGTGTCCAACTTGGAGTCAGTGTTTACCGGAGCTACTCGCATAGTAACAGTTGCTATGATGTGTGATTGGACTATATCTGCTTTTGGGAGGGGCTGGTGAAAGGTCAGTTGAACCGAGACCTACGTTTTTAGGCAGAGTCGAGTTCAGTTGTTTGATCTGAATCAGAGTTAGATTGCGCGTTCACACCTCACCAAACAAACCGGACTTTCTGGGCAAGTGAACTAGAGTTCGATTCAAGCAGACTAATTAGGACTGGTGTGAATGCACCCTTAAACCCTCTTAGTGTATTAAAAACCTGGGTGTCCTTTTTGACTCTGAGCTGAATTTTATTCCACACATTAAAAATAAAACAAAAAAACGGTATTTTATCATCTGAAAAATAGTGCCAGAGTCCAACCATTTCTTTTTCCTGCCAGGTGCTGATGCATGCTTTTATTTCCAGTAGAATAGATTATTGTAATGCTCTGCTCTCTGGTCTTCACAAAAAATGTATTTCTAGTCTACAGCTACTCCTCATTTGAATATTGCTTTTTGCGCCAGTTAACAATTGCGCAATCAGTCTTAGTAGATCACCCGCAAATTAGGAACATGCCCTTGGTGCAAAATTTTTGCGGCGCGCGCAATTTTGCACTCTTTACTTGGAATTTTGATAAATCAGGCCCAGAGTGTCTTAATGGGCCTTCTTATTTATCTGAACTGCTTTTTAACCATGAGCCCTTGTGAACCCTAAGGTCCTATAGTACAGGCCTTTTAGTTATTCCTAGAATCAGGACTACAACCTACAGCGAGGCGTCATTCCAACATTATGGAACAGCCTGCCGGAGAACCTCAGGGCTGCAGAGACTGTTCATGTTTTTAAAAAGAGGCTCAAGACATACCTTTTTAGCTTAGCTTTTAAAGTGCAACTTACTGCCAAATCAACTTTTTTTGCTGATAAACTCTATAAATGAGAGTTTAATAGTCATGTCTACTCTTTTGGGTCCTGTTTTTGGTATTTTAGCACATTTTTATACAAATATTCATTTTATACCAAAAACCGTTTGTGGAGCGCCCTCTTCAGGTTAAAACGTTTCACTGCACGTGAATTTGAATCCGACATTGCTATTGGCTGAGACCTTATTTTCTCTAAAATTGACATCAGGATTCTGCCGCTATGGAATATAAAAGAGCTGGGTTTCAGCCACACCTCCGCTCAGTAGTGACTGAGTTTGAACAGGAAGTGTATACGGCCGTTATCAGAGTTCATTTTAGTGTTTGTGACTGTGAAAACATGTTTTTAGCACATTACTGAATGGTTGTCTTTTCACGCTGGGATACTTTGATTTATTCAATTCAAGTTTTCAAGTTTATTTGTATAGCACATTTAAAAACAACCACAGTTGCCCAAAGGGCTTTCCATCAATGCATTAAAACAGTCAACAGTGCATCACAATAGTAAAACACTCAAATATTGCAACAGCTCAAGACATCCTGATCAACTAGTTTTTAAAAGCCAGGGAGAAGAGGTGAGTCTTTAGTTGAGACTTAAACTGTCCTAAAGACTGAGAGGACCTGACTGACAGAGCGAGTCTGTTCCATAGCTTAGGAGCTGCCACAGAAAAGGCTCTGTCTCCTCTAGATTTGAGCCTGGCTTTAGGCACAGCCAGCAAGAGTTGGTCAGCAGACCCCAGGGACCTGGACGGGGCATAAGGCTGCAGGAGCTCAGTTAAATAAGAAGGACCAACAGAGTTCAAACATTTAAAAATAAACAACAGTATTTTAAATTGGACACGAAAGCTGACAGGGAGCCAGTGCAAGGTGCACAGGACAGGACTGATATGCTCCCAGCGTTTGGTTCTGGTAAGGAGGCGAGCCGCAGCATTTTGGACACTCTGCAATCTCTGAAGAGAGGCCTGGTCTAACCCGATGTACAGAGAATTACAATAGTCCAAACGTGTGGTCACAAAGGCATGTATTGCCTTTTAAAAATCAACACGTGGAAGACAGGGCTTTATTTTGGCCAAAAGTCTTAAGTGAAAGAAGCTGGACTTTGTAACCGCAGTGATCTGTTTATCAAATTTGAAGAGGGGCTCTACAATCACTCCAAGGTTTCTCACAGATGAGTGGCAGTAGGAGGACAAAGGGCCGATCACACTGTCCTGACCATTCCTGTCCTGATCTTGAGAGGGCACAACAATGTTTGAGTTACATGGACTAATAAGTGACTTCAGAGTATTGAAAAGCACCTGAGGTTTATGAGAATTACAAGAAACAAGGTTTGACAAAAAGTTGCATTTTGCTACTTTAACTGCCCTCTGATATTCAGCAAGATTGTTTTTCAATATTTGTAAAGATATTTCGAGGCCGTCTTTCTTCCACTGTCTCTCTGCGAGGCGACAAGAGCATCTGAGCGCTCGGGTTGACTCGTTTAGCCAAGGCTGTGTCATAGGCTTTGTGCGTTTAAGCCTAAATGGGGCCACTGAGTCCAAAACATCCAAACAGACACTGTTAAATAGAGAAAGCAGACTGTCCAGACAGGAGTCAATTAAGTTGTCACCACACATTTCCACACTGAACGCCCCGGAAAACAAAGACGCGGTCTGTGGATTTAATGTGTGCATACGGCGTGCCGGGGCTCAAAGCTGGAGAATGAGTCTGTCGGTACCTGCCGACAGGTATAGCAGGATTTGTACACAGTTGCTAGTCCTCCACCTCTGCTGGTGGTCCGTGGCGTGTTCATATAAAAGCATTCAGGGGGTAAAAGCTCTGAAAACGGAATAGACTCACCAACTTGAAGCCACGTCTCCGTTAGCAGCATAAAATCCAGTTCGCGTGACGAGAAGAGATTATTCAGGAGAAACGTTTTATTAGCAAGTGATCTAGTATTCAGCAGGCCCATGTGCAGAGTTTTGATATTTTGGATGTTTTTTGTTAGTTCTCTGGTCCTTGTCTGAGTCGTCTGTCCTCCTCAATGTCAGTTTGAGCTCTTGTTTTTTCTAATTTAGATTTTTGGTTTTGTTTTTAAAATACCCTTTAGGTTTTTTCTGCCCACCTTCAGAGACACAGTCTGTTGTTTCCACATCTCATGACAGCCCTCTGCTGATCAGACTGAGACTTTCTAAACTTTGCCCATCTCTGTGGATTCATGTTGTACCCACCGTTCATGAGTTGACGGGATTTTTTATTTTGAAACATCTGTCACATGTTGAAGCCAAAAGTCCAACAGGGTTGATTGCAGTATGATACTCGTACATTCCTGCTGTAGGAAACAGTGAGACTCTTGTGAAAGTCCCTTCTATTAAAGAACAAAAGACCACAATGGGGATTCATAT
This sequence comes from Pachypanchax playfairii, assembly GCA_006937955.1. Taxonomy (NCBI): domain Eukaryota; kingdom Metazoa; phylum Chordata; class Actinopteri; order Cyprinodontiformes; family Aplocheilidae; genus Pachypanchax; species Pachypanchax playfairii. Next base: position 578,644 of record SSNP01000108.1, read on the forward strand.
AACCTGAAATTTATAAAAGCATTAATACATTTTAAAATGAATTTAAATCACCTTGTAAAAATTAGACAAATATTCTGAGCACAATCACAGGTTAAAGAAAGGCGTGTCCTGTAAGTAGAATCAGAAAAAGTCAAAGGAAATGATCATCTATTTCAGCTTGGAACCTGAGTGACAACGATGTGATGTGAAAAGTTACTGAAACAAAAAATATTTGTTGAGACTGAAGACAAAAAGTTGAGAATATAATTAGAATCTTAAAGGTGTGATGACATCACTGTTTAAACTGGCGTAAAGCTATTTCATGTAGTACATATGCCCGCATACAGTGGGGCAAAAAAGTATTTAGTCAGCCACCAATTGTGTAAGTTCTCCCACTTAAAAAGATCAGAGAGGCCTGTAATTTTCATCATAGGTATACCTCAACTATGAGAGACAAAATTAGGAAAAATAATCCAGAAAATCACATTGTCTGATTTTTAAAGAATTTATTTGCAAATTATGGTGGAAAATAAGTATTTGGTCACCTACAAACAAGTAAGATTTCTGGCTTTCACAGACCTGTAACTTCTTTAAGAGGCTCCTCGGTCCTCCACTCGTTACCTGTATTAATGGCACCTGTGTGAACTCGTTATCAGTATAAAAGACACCTGTCCACAACCTCAAACAGTCACGCTCCAAACTCCACTATGGCCAAGACCAAAGAGCTGTCAAAGGACACCAGAAACAAAATTGTAGACCTTCACCAGGCTGGGAAGACTGAATCTGCAATAGGTAAGCAGCTTGGTGTGAAGAAATCAACTGTGGGAGCAATTATTAGAAAATGGAAGACATACAAGACCACTGATAATCTCCCTCGATCTGGGGCTCCACGCAAGATCTCACCCCGTGGGGTCAAAATGATCACAAGAACGGTGAGCAAAAATCCCAGAACCACACGGAGGGACCTAGTGAATGACCTGCAGAGAGCTGGGACCAAAGTAACAAAGGCTACCATCAGTAACACACTACGCCGCCAGGGACTCAAATCCTGCAGTGCCAGACGTGTCCCCCTGCTGAAGCCAGGACACGTCCAGGCCTGTCTGCGGTTTGCTAGAGAGCATTTGGATGATCCAGAAGAGGATTGGGAGAACATCATATGGTGAGATGAAACCAAAATAGAACTTTTTGGTAGAAACTCAACTTGTCGTGTTTGGAGGGGAAAGAATGCTGAGTTGGATCCAAAGAACACCATACCTACTGTAAAGCATGGGGGTGGAAACATCATGCTTTGGGGCTGTTTTTCTGCAAGGGGACCAGGACGACTGATCCGTGTAAAGGAAAGAATGAATGGGGCCATGTATCGTAAGATTTTGAGTGAAAACCTCCTTCCATCAGCAAGGGCATTGAAAATGAGACGTGGCTGGGTCTTTCAGCATGACAATGATCCCAAACACACCGTCCGGGCAACGAAGGAATGGCTTCGTAAGAAGCATTTCAAGGTCCTGGAGTGGCCTAGCCAGTCTCCAGATCTGTCAAACAGCTTGTCAGAGTGGCCATGAAAAGCTAGGTTGCGCTCTGCCAAAAAGCTTATAATTGCAATTAATCTTGTTAGAACCTCTTTCCAGTGATTTACTTCTAGAGAAAGAAGATTTTTGCTAACTTGATCTATTGCCGTGTTTGTCTGAAGTTTTTCTAATAGGTTGTGCCAAGCATCCATGTTTGCAATGTGCTCAGATGACTTTTCATGCTGTCTCAGGTGAGCTGAAAGATTCTTCCAGTCATTAAACCCATCCCCACTCAGCCGATTGCTCCTTCCTCTGTTTCCAAAAAGGCGACAGCAAAAACAAATAACATAGTCCTTCTTTTCACTGTAGACAAGCCATGTTCTACTTATCTGTTCTCCATTTTTCATCTGGATGTAGTAGTTGCTGCTGGTAAATCTGTGATCATCTTCATTTCTAGGGAAGATACTGTCCTTAACCTGAAGTGGTCCTCTCTGCACTATTGAGCAGCGTGCACCATCAGACAGCTGTTTTGGCCAGAGTGCTGAGTCATCTTCAAGCAGAAGACTGTGCTGCTTGCTTAGCAGAGTAGATGATGTTGCTGGACTTTCAAAATCTGGTGGTACATCACCCTCTAAACTTGGCTGGATAGTTTCAGGTGTCTCATTCCCACAGCCCATCCCTGTCTCATTCTGAAAACAATCACACAGAAAACACAGTATAAGGCTTTTGCCCAGCAGTGAAATGTAAATATATTTACTCAATTGATAACGTCTAAATTTGAGGATTTCATGCAGCTTCAATTTAGTCTGCTTCACTGTATCTCAAAGGCAAATCCTGCACTTTTTACTCCACTACTACATATTATTTACATTGCTGGTTATAAATTTCAAACCATTCCTGCATTGTTTTGGGCTAGCTGGAAAATGCATCATGACAGAGCAGAAAACAGGCTTCATGCCATAAGAAAGATTAGTGATGCTACAAATAAATGACAATTGCTTAAACTGCCCAACAGTAAATAAATTAATCTAAAATAAGATCAAGCCTAAACATTCCCAGCAGCAGCAGTACATAACAACACGTATCAATATTAGTACAAAGCTCATCATTTAGATAACATGCTCAGTTTGTATTGTTTTGAATACATAACCTGACACATTAAGAATTAAACACCTCCTAAGATTACAAGTAAAATCAAATCTCAACCGTTTTGATACTCACTAGATGTTCATCTCCATACGATGGACCCTCAACAGGTGACAACAACAAAGTCTCTGCACTTGCTGCCGCTGGTTGTGGGTTGTTGCTGCTGGTACTAGCAGCTGCAGCACTCTTAAATGGCATAAGGAATATAAGAAATACTTATCAATAAATTGGGGGGTGATGTCAACAGTTTTGATATTGATACTCACTAGTTGTTCATCTCCACGCGACAGACCCTCAATAGGTGTCGCTGCATCTGCTGCTGTCGGTTGTGGGCTGCTGCTGGTGCTAGCAGCTGAAGCACTCTTAAATGGCATAAGAAACACTTATCAATAAATGTGTGTGTGTGTGGGGGGGGGTCGACAGTTTAGATATTGATACTCACTCGTTGCTTATCTCCACATGACAGACCCTCATTAGGTGTTGTTGACGTCGCTGCAACTGCTGCCGCCGCCGGTTGTGAGTTGCTGCTGCTGCTAGCCGCTACAGCCGTCAAGAAGTTTGTCATTTTCGGTAACTTCGATAGAAGTTTTCTGCTTTCCTCCTCTTTTCAGCCCCGCTGGAGTAACTTCTTTTCATCTTCTCTAACTTTTCTCGTCTCTACTTTTCTCACCACGTCTCGTCTCTCACTGTCTCACCTGTCTGCGGCTTCCTGGATGCTGCTTTTTTCTCATGGGCAGTGAGATGGACTGTTCCATTGTGCTGTAGACTGAAGGGGGGCCCCCGAGACACACACACATAATACAATAAGCATTCTGCAGTGCTGGCATTTTAGCGAAAGGATTTAAATAAAAAACGTAATCAATGAGCGGAAATAAGTAATAACTGTATAATTATTTAGTTTTACGGGGCCCTCAGGTAACTTGGGGTCCTAGGCAACCGCCTAGTTTTGCCTAATGGTAAGTCCGCCCCAGGGTATGAGGACACATCGTCCACAGGTGGGGGTTTTGCTTACAGCCCAACACCGTGCAGGACGTTTGGTAAATTCACCACTGGTGTCCTGAACTCTTCACAGATGAAAGCAGGTTCACACTGACGTCATGTGACAGACGTGACAGAGTCAGGAGATGCTGTGGAGAACGTTCTGCTGCCTGCAACATCCTCCAGCATGATGGTTTGGTAGTGGATCAGTAATGGTGGGAGTGGCATTGCTTTGGGGGGCTGAACAGCCCTCCATGTGCTCACTAGAGGTATCCTGACTGCCATCAGGTACCCAGATGAGATCCTCAGACCTCTTGTGAGACCATGTACTTGTGTGGTTGGTCCTGGGTTCCTCATAATGCGAGACAATGCTGGACCTCATGTGACTGGAGTTTGTCAGTAGTTTCTGCACGATGAATGTATTGATGCTATGGACTGGCCCCGCCCCTTCCCCAGACCTGAATCCAGCTGAGCACATCTGGGACATGTCTCGTCTCGCTCCATCCATCAAACGCCACGTTGCACCACAGACTGTTCAGGAGTTGTGTGGAGGCCACGCCCACTGCCGAGCCTCATTTTGACTTAAGGACGTTACATCAAAGTTGGGTCAGCCTGGAGTTTTTCCACTTCGAGTGTGTGACTCCAAATCCAGACCTCCGTGTGTTGATACATTTGATTTCCATTGATAAGTTGTGATTTTGTTGTCAGAACATTCAGCTGTGTAAAGAACAAAGTATTTTAATATTTCCTTCATTAGGCTCTAGGGCAGGGGTGTCCAACTCCAGGCCTCAAGGGCCAATATCCAGCATGTTTTAGATGTTCCTCTGCTTCAACACACCTGATGCAGATGAGTGGGTCATTAAAAGGCTTCTGCTGGACTTGCTGAGATGTTGCAGATTGGAAACAACAACAAAACTTTATTTATAAAGCGCTTTTCAAACAGAGTTTATCAAAGTGCTTTACAGATTTAAAATGACCCCACAACCCCCCAACCCCCCCCTTTAAAAACCAAAAATAAAACCCCCAACCCAACCCATCGACCATACACACACACACACACACTTGGAGCACAGCACAGCACAGATGAGCCAGGAAATGCCATCATGGGAGCCATCTGCATCGGTAGCAGCAGCAGCCAAGGCACCGACCCCGTGCGCCCAGAGGAGGGAGGGCTGGTACCCCCACCTCCACCCAAGCACTACCTGGTGGCACCCAGGAATCAGGTGTGTTGAAACAGGAAACCATCTAAAACATGCAGGATAGTGGCCCTTAAGGCCTGACTTTGGGCACCCCAGCTCTAGGGTGTCTTATTTTTGTGTTCCTTTTATTTTATATATTTTTTAAACCGAAGTAGTAAATCAGACTGAACAGCAGGTCAGAATCTTGTTCCAACATTTAACTTCACTGAGTTTCCTTCACCAACGCCGGAAACTTTCTTTTTAATCTGTTTCTAACTTGTGATTTGTTCAGCTTTACCTCAGAAACATGTTTTTTTACCATGAACACTCCAAGTTCCAGAAAACAAAAGGACTCACATCAATCTAACAAAACTTGAAATATTTATTTCAAATTTGCATTTTTTTTTTCTTACAAAATACCAACAATGAACTGTTAGTGCACCCTGGAATGTTTGTTGGTAAATGGAGCCAGACTGACGACACATGAAGCTCCTCCTGTTCAAACAGCAGCCACCCAGTGAACAACATCTAACCTCCCTCCTTTGGACCGCACAGCTATTAGTGATAAACCTGGGGGGGTTCCCTCCACACCCCCTCCCCATCCAGTCCAAATGCCCTCATTCTCCGTGCAGCTGCGTTCTACTCCTTGGCAACTGCAAATGGCTTCTCCACTTCGATTTTGCCACAGTCATGAATAATGACGTCTTTAAGAGGTTTGTCACGACCGTCCGTCTTCGTGTTCTCAATCTTTGTTACTACGTCCTAAAAGGTGAAAAGAAAAGGACGTCAGGACGGTCCAAACATTCAGTTTTCAAATATACTAATTCAAACAGTTCCTGTAACGATGTGAACGTGGTGAGACACGCCCACATCACCGCAACAAACTGCTGCGTCTTCATAAGAGAAGCAGGAAGTGATCTTGAGGCCTTTATTCAGGTGCTCAATAGTCCGGAGATTTCGGTAAATACATGAGCTGATTTTCTGTTTGAGAAATGTTTTGAATGTGAAATTTTCCGTTGATTTAGTTGAAGTGTGATCAGACCAACAAGCTCCCAAATTTAATTATTTGAATAAGATTCATGTCAAAACATTTGCAATTTAACGCTCGTGTGTAAAGCGATTCTGCTCTGATGGAGCCCAGTGGCTGCACTGACTCTCCTGTGATTGGTCATTTCCAATCAGCCACGCCCACATGAGGAGGTCTGATAATTATGGAATGCATGAAGGAACACGCATTATATCAGACTGCTGGCTTTCAGGTAACCAGGTGACACTTTGCTGGGTTACTAACAGTCACATGACCGCCGGTCCAGTCTGCAACAGGAAATACGACGCAGCAAACACGAGGAAGAACATTTTGGGATCGTTTCCTCACGTGTTCCGAGTCACAAGTTCAGCACTTTGATAAAGGAAAAGTTGAGTTTTGTGAAAGTGGGAGGAACAAACGTGTTGACTTGTAATACCCACCATCCCTTCAAGGACCTTTCCAAAAACAACGTGTTTTCCATCCAACCATGGCGTCTGAACGGTGGTGATGAAGAACTGGGAGCCGTTGGTGTCTTTGCCAGCGTTGGCCATGCTGAGCCAGCCGGCGCCATAGTGCTTCAGCTTGAAGTTCTCATCAGGGAAACGGTCTCCATAGATGCTTTTACCTTTATGTAGAAAAATAAAACATTTCAACCTGAATGAGACACTAACTCATCTAATCCAGCTTGTTCCCTCCGATATGGTCTTTGTACTTTAACTGATGACAAACTGTTTGTTGTTTCTGATGGTGGACGATCCATCGCTAGGTGTTTTACCTCCAGTTCCATCTCCTCTGGTGAAGTCTCCACCCTGGATCATGAACTGCTTGATGACTCTGTGGAACTTGCTCCCCTTGTAACCGAATCCTTTCTGTTTAAATTAAAACTGTTTAAATACCTGAAGCTTCTGAAATGTATTCAAGATATTTTCAAAGGAGTAAATTTGTTTCAAATAAAACAATAAATTTGAGGGCCCCTCCTCACCTCTCCTGTTGCCAGGGCAACAAAGTTGTCAACAGTTTTGGGAACGGTTTTTCCAAACACACCGATTACAACCCGTCCAACATCTTCATCTCCAATTCTGATGTCGAAGAAAACCTGGAAAAAAGTACAAGTTCTGGTTTATCGCCAATAAAACAGACACTTTAGGTGGGTCAGATCAGGGCAAAGACAGCTGGACCGGGGGCCTTCGACTGGGGCCCAGACAGCTCTACGAGGACCCAGACGGCTCTACGGGGAACCAGATGGCCAGGCTGTGGTACATTCCTCTATTCAATGCTGATAAGCATTTATTAACTAGTCATCACTAAATTTTGATTTACTAAGTTTCAAAACAAAAACATCCAAAATAATCATCAATAAATAAAACTATATATTCAATTTACATATGAAAATAAACCAAATATATTTAGAGTAAATCTATTTATTCTCACATAAACATCCTCCTGAGCAGACCCGGGGCAGCCAGACTTAGGCCAGGCAAAGCCATCGGGCCAACTGCCTTGCTAAAGGGCACATCAGCACAGCCAGAAGGAAACATGGATTTCTAACATGTTATTAGAATGAACGTTGCACCAGATCACAGCTGGATTTGTTTGACGTTTTTAACTTTATTCATCATCCATGAATCCAAAGAAACAGGCAGCAAGTTCAGTAACACAGTTACTTCAGACCGGAACCAGTTATCCGGTCTGGACATCAGATTATTCCCTTGTAACGGCACCGGCTTTTAAACTAATCCTGTCACATGATGTCACGTGATGTTACGTGATGTTACATGATATTACATGATACTACATGATATTAGCAGCAGCAGCTTCCAGCAGGACATGACAGTTTGTGTGTGACGTGGCTCTGCAGGCAGCTGCTATCAGCTAGCTCCGAGGCGCTGATATTCTCCGGTGCTCCCTCTTACCTTGGCAGTTACTTTGGGGCCTTTTTTCTTCTCGTCGGCTGATGAGCCGTTTGGAAAAGCGAGAAAAATCAGAGATCCCACAATGACCGTTACAGCTACAAGGAACTTCATCCTTCTTTCACACAGTCTCACCATCAACAAGAAGGAAGGCTGAACACCGCGGAGAAGGCCTGCTGGAAGTGTTACCTTTATATCACATCCGCTGTGGGTGGAGTGGCGCGTGGGGTGGGGACAAAGACCTCCGGAATCCAGGCGGGAGTAGATCCAGCCGCAAGCACCAGTCTCGTGCCCCACCGCTCTCATGCCCGCCAGTTACATATTCCTTCCGGGTCACGTGTCTGTTGAACATAACGTGCCCACAGCTGTGTTTTTATCACCTTCTACATTAACTTTACTTCGTCCCTCACGTGCCAATTCGTACTCTGTCCTAACTTTATCACCTAACACAGTTACCCGTGACCTCACCACTTTGCGCATGCGTGAAAGCTCATCCCCGGACATGAACACCTGGGGGCATCAGAGTGGTGTTGAGTGTCTGGACAGTCCGCTCGGAGATGGGCGGGGCTTTGTCGTGGAATGAAGACGCACGGGACTCTAATTGGATAACTTACAGAGCCAATAGCCAATCAGATGCAAACCCGTAAGCGTTTTTTTTAAAGAAGCATCTCGGTGCAGTTTCTATTAGTAGATCTTTATAATCTGATCATTTATTCTGCCGCAACTTCTTCTTCTTTTTTTGTAAAATCACGTTTTCTAACTAATATGAATTTCTAAAAATGAGACCAAAGAAACTTTGGGTATTAAAAGTAGCATGGAAATGTCCGGCTCGGGGGTTTTGATATTCTTGTGCACATTGTTCCAGGGTCAATCTGTGATGTTTACAAGGGGTTTGTTTAATTAAGAGGCATTCTCTGCTTTGTGCTTTGAGTTTTTCCTGTCATCTTATTTTGAAGGTCCTGGTTTCCTGTTCCATCTATTTCTGGTGTCTTATTTTACTTACCTGTCAGTCATGGTTTTCTGTGTTTTTTTTTAGGTTCCTTCTTTCTGCTTCAGACCCACCTAAGTTTTAAAAGACCCGGCTCGGGTGGATCCACCCTGTGCACCACTCCTGTGATCATTAGATGAGAGGCGGAGCTACAACCCAGACGGATTAACCGTTTAAAATTCTCGCTAAAAAATAATTTTCCCTTTCAGACAAAACATTTTCTGAAACAAGTTTTTGGATGAATCTTGACTCAGAGACAAACAGGCCATGCCTTCTTTCATCCAGTTTAATGACAATCTATGAGTGAATGAAACTTATTACAAATATTAAAAACATGACAAACTATGAAATGAATAAAGTTGAACAGATTGTACTTGCAAACAAAAACAAAGGTAAGGGAGGGGTCAAAGGTTTCCCTCTGTTACCACCTTTACTAGTGCAAAGAATCAACGTGAAACCAAACGCTTGGGATGTTTTTGCATTAAGACTAGATTTATTGCGCGGCTTTAGTGGCCGGTTGAGGTATAAAAACATCATCTAACATTGTGATAAAGAAGTTCGTCACACAACGTGTTCAGATTTTCCATTTTCATCGAGTCTGAAATACAGGCATGATTTAGGACTTTCCAGTCGATTGTTTTACATGAATGAATCTTATAAACTCAAACTAGCAAGCTGCACAGAAACAGGACCAATAGATTATGAGCTACATCCCGACTAACAGCTTATTTTACCTCTAAATTTCTATAGAATTAGCTGGAATCTGAAATTTAATCCACAGAAAAGAACCTGCTTTAAAACAGTTTTAATCTGCTATTTGAAACGACATCATTGGAACATTCATCTATAATATAATCAATCTGCTAAGGAGTAAATAAATACAAATATTGGAGTTGTATATTTGGAGTTTTTTCAAGTTTTCTTTTAAGTATCAGATCTGCAACAAGACTTTCAGGATAATTACTTGGGTTTTAGATAGTTTCCACAGTACATGATCTGGTCTGTGAGTAAAGTATTGATGACGTAATGGAATCTGTTAAAGGCACAGTGTACTGAAGCTCTGCAGGTCAGAGTAACGTAGATGTGACGACAGATCTCTTTGGAGTGTAACGATGGCTTTGAGCTCTGCACGGTGCACGAAGTCCAGCACTGGAGTCCAGTGGGGGGGGGGTTAAACCTTCACCTCCACTCAATAGGTCTTTGGGATGAAGGGACCTGAATCAGGACACAGATGCCTGAACTGGTTCAGAAAGCTGAGAGTTACTGTTTGTTCTTCTGTTCAGCCTCAGATCCAGCTGGACTGAGTCAAGCCTCAAAGATCTGCTGGGTCTTAAACTCGGAGTAAACCAGTCCCTCTGCTGAGATGGCGTCCCCGAGCCCTACAGTCCGAAGAGGGTGTTTGCAAACGAGCACCGGCGTCATGTGGAAGGTGACGTTCCCACGGTGCCACACCGTGACGGGTTCTGCAGGGTTCAGGGAAAGACGAGCTCGTGGCTCAGTATGAGAGCTGTAAAACTCCAGCGGCGCCTTGAGCTCCACCTTCTCAACGTCTACGGCGTGGAGTCCACAGGCCTGACTGCTGGCCACGCGCGCTCCTGCCATCACCGCTGCCGCCTGGTTCCCCCAGTACCCGTCCACGGTAGCCAGGATGTGGTAGGCCAGCGTGTGGAAGTGAATGCGGGTGAGATCGGCCTCCGCAGACGAGTCACTGCGGCCGTGCTGCTCGAGGATCCACAGGATGATGTCGCTGACCTGACCCACATCTGGGATGTCCTTCCACGCAGGCAGAGCTGCATGAGGACCTCCTCCAGCCTGAGACAGGAAGAGCAACTCCTGCTCGTTCAGCCCAATAGAGCTGACAATGGGCATGACCTGCTAACAGGAAGCAGCAAAACACTTTATTAAATATACAGCACTGCTCTGGGATCAGTCCTGTTCTGATCTTCCCACTTACCTCCTGCATGATACTGTTCATGAAGTCTTTGTCGGTCATGCTCGCCAGCTCCAGATGGATGGGAATGTCTTTAGGGATGTCAGCGATGGCGGCCACAGCCTGCGAATTACAGCCAATATGATATACACAGACGATTCATACAGTAGGAAAGGTTCAAAAGCATATTGTTATTAAACCTTCAGGCACCAACGTTACAGTTACCTCACCAAATAAACTGGCTGTGAACGGATATTTAAAGATCCACTCCGATGAAAAATGTGGTTTTCATGTTGTGAACAACATGTTAACATGTTTCTGATGCTAGAGGACGTATCTTAAGAAAATTAAGCTCAAAATTGCATTTCTGAGTATTTCTGCATTCAAATCGCTGGAAATTAGTAGCAGATACAAAAATGTGTCTAAAACAGACTGGAATTGTGAGGTAGAAAATCCACTGGGCGGGGCCACAAGCTCCTGCTCAGAGCTAGTGTGAACAGAGATCTCTCAGCAACAGGGAGGGGCGGGGAATCCTACATGCCAACGGCTTTTTAAAGAGGTCCTTCCATTAAAAACCTTTTTCTGAGGTTTCTGTTGAATATTTTAGCTCCACAGGTGTTCTTACCTTCATAGTGGGTGTGAAAACAGGTCAACAACTTCTCTTTCAGTTTTTATCTCTCAAACTACGCAGGTGGTGATAAAACCCGAATTCAAACGACCTGTATCTGTTTCGTCACAACTCCTTTGTTCGTTAGTATTCATCAGCTCCCACAGTTGAAACCACGCCTAGCATGCTGCTGGCTAAAAGCTGTTAGCATAAGACGTAGCAAACAGGAAGACACGACGTCTGACGTTGCCATGCGCAGCGGGGCAGGAAACAGTATACCTCGCTCTCATAGGCTAGTTTGTTAGCCAATCAGAGTCCAGCAAATTCGAATAATGAATATGAACGAGCTGCTGCTCGAAGCCTGATGGAAGGAGCCGGAACCACCCGAATTTTAATGCAGACAGATTAAAAGGTCTGTTAATCAGTGTTTCCTGATGTTTTTTAGATATAAAATGTTTCATATTACTGGTTAATACTTAAGAAATAACCACAAAGTCCAGAAATTTGTATGAAATGGCCTCTTTAAAGACTGTAAAAATGTTAAAATCCATGTTTCGTGAGAGCCAATAGTGCGTGATGTCATCGGGTTGTCAGTGATGTCACAATAAGCATATTAGATCATGGTATTTTTTTATTTTTAGAAATTGGGGTCAAACTCTAAATTTCTCTCATTTCCAGTGTCACTTTACTCAGACCATTTTTAAGTTACAGGATTTTGAAAATATGCTGCTCAAAAAAAGAATTTCATAAGAAAACTCCGGCGCCAAAAAGATTAAAAACTGTGTTTCAACTTCAGATGTTCAACAGCTTCGCTTTGAAAACGTCAGAGTTTTACAGGTTTGAATCTGAAAGGCCGGTTCTGGTCCGTCCACCTGAAGAAGACTTTCAGGTCCAGCAGTGAACGAGTCAACATTTCAAACAGTCTAAACGTTTTTCCATTATAGATCCAACAATTCTGTTTCATTACAGTCATCTAGTAACAAAAAAACTATTTACTTAGACATGTATAATGACACTTGGAAACAGCCAGTCTGGATTTTTCATTAGACCTAAACTAAGATGGGAAACCCGTCACTTACTGCTGGATCAAGCTGATCCGGAACACGAGTTCCCTCTTCAATCCACTCACCTGTTTCAGTCTGTCCTCCCACAGGTCTCGGCCCTGACCCTCCATCATGTGGAGCCCAGACAACACCACCAAGTCGGGCTGGAACTCCTCCAGACTCGCCACGAAAGTCTCCAGCGAGCTCATCTCCCCGTTGGACACGTCGTGGGAGAAAATGAAGCGGTTGGCCTGAGGGGCCTGAGTGGAACCCCAGCGTTCACCTGCAGACAGAGATGAGGACGGTGACCAGAGTGAGACGGATTCGCTTCAACCTGCGGCCTCCGCTCCTCTTTACCTGCTTTGTACTCCAGAATGAGGTGAAACTCGTCCATCTCCTGGAGCGACTCGGGGGGAACAACAATCTGCTCATCCAGCATCTCATGGAGTTTAGGACCAACCGGACCGCATAACAAAACCTGTTCAACAAAAAGATTTCAATCAAACTGTAATTACCTTCATCAGGACGCCATGTTTCTGTTGCTTTTAGCAATAAAAAACTAACATTCCACCCCATTTAAATTTGTTTCTGTGTATATGAGTTTATGACAGCTGTTTGAACGTGTGCACGTACCATTAAATTAGGATATGAGGCGAACTTCTGACCAATGAGAGCAGCGTTTCCACCCACGTACAGCTGAAAAGACAAACAAATCAAACTCATCAGAGAGAAGATCAGCAGAAACAACGAGACTGGACGAGGTGTTGCGTGATGCGGTCTTGCCTTCGCACCGGGGTACTCTGCTGCTGCTCGTGCGATCCTCTGAAACGCCTCGCTGTCACTGAAGAAACGCTCAGCAGCTGCTCCACGTCCCATAAAGTGGATGAAGGTTTCCTTCAAGTCCTCTTTGGAGTGCAGGACTTCGTGATCGAGGCCGGTACCGGGATCCACAGCCAGAGCCTGCAGCAGTCCCACTCCAGAGACGACCACATCCACGCAGGCGTTCACCCTGATCCACCACATAACAAGGACACTGTTAATAACATGGAGAACCATCCTGATGTCATCACAGGTTTATCAACGTACTGAAGACAAACTGCTTAATTTCTCTGGGATTCAACTCAGAATTAAATGTTAAACAGATAATTTGGTTATTTCTCATCTAAAAACTGGATTTACACACACTGGAAAACTTTTTTTATTACAATTTAGGTTCGTGAAAGGGGAGCCACCATGCTCGGACTCGACCCACACTGTCAGTGGAGGACGGATATATTTGGATTACTGATCCTGGGAACCTGCTGATTTGAGCTGGCAGTCACCTAACGTATCAACAAATTGAAAAAAATGGAAAGTATGTAACCTTATCTGGCAGCACTCGGACTAACAAGCTGGGAGGGTCTGGTTTACATACTGATGTGGTTAGGATCTCACTGGAAGGATGGGTGTCATCTTGGAGAAGCTGCAGGTTCGGTTCAGTGTGGAGGAGGGATTGATTGGCTGTTTTTCATGTGATTTGGTCTATTTTGGCTGTTTCGGATTCTCAGCTGGAATAAGTGCACCATATGGACTGAAAGCGCTGCTAAATTCTACAGTCTGTTCTAACTCGGCTTTATCTCTGTTTTGGCTGGGACGAAGGTCAACACTGCAAACTCCCCTGAGGAGAATGCAGATGGGACACTCGGTCCCCCTCCCCTCCCCTTCTCACTCCAAACACTCAAGCTGGAAGACAGACTTTCCCAAGGTCAGAGACTTCTTGACAAAAAAACATCAGAGAGCGTTGCTCAGCGACAGTGTTTACATTCCTTAACATATTTCTCAAACACTGATTGCATTTACATCCTTAATGATCTCATCGTGTGTGCGTGGTGTCTGTTCACCCCCTGCTAAGGAGTTTTTTTGTGCTTCCATCCAGTGCACCCCCCCGGGGGGCACTGGGTGTAAGGACCTATTTTATCTCCTCGGACCCCAATGTAGTCTTATTCATCTTTCTTTTTTCTAACACATAGGTTGATGTTTGCTTATGTATATGTATGTATTCTCCTGTGTGATCTTGGCTGGCCTCAGCAACGTGCCCCGGGTACACTGTGACCCTTGGCAGCCTGGAGAGTAACGGTCAAGCTGTTCTCTGTATCTCCATGTAATTTCCACCCGTGGGACAATAAAGTATTTTCAATTCAAACCTTTAAATTTTAAGTTTGGAGCCTCTGAAAGGTGGAACTGGATGTTAAGTGAAGCAAGAATTCATTAAATGACAGTTTGATGTGATAAATTGGCTTTTTAAGACAAAACATTGTCTAATCATCGAATCAAAACCTAAAGATTTGACTTTACATATGCTTTTATCTCACCATCACCACCTCATTAGTTATATGGCATAAGGTCACGAGTATAATTCATCAACAATTCGAAACAAACATGTAGAACAGTCAGCGAGTTAAAAAGTTACGAGTCTTTTCGACTTAACACCAAAATTAACAAACAACAGATCAATGTTTCTGTAGTAAGTAAACAAACTGTTTTAACAGCAATAAATACATCTGGAGTTTGAATTCATGCAGTTCTAACTTTCTAATCTGTAATCTGACACAGAACAGATACTCTATATGTTTTATATAATCTGGCAGTTTACAGATTGCTGGTTATACAGGATAACACTCGTCTGACAGCGATCTTACGCCAAACACTTTCTTCCTGTATAGACACACCCGTCTTTGATCGGGTTTCCTTCAGTCTCAACCTGAAACACAGCAACCTACCTGACAATCCCCTCCCCCCCTTCATGTGTCATGAAGGGGGGGAGGGGAATCTGTTCCACCCTGTAACTCACCCCACTGCCACTCTGCTCCACTGCCGGCTTGGTAAAGTGATCAGAGTCTCCCAGGCAGCAGCGATCACCTGCTCCAGGCTGTTCTGGCTCTGAGCGGGTGTGTGGAGACTTGGCAGGCCGATGTACTGCAGGATTTGCTCCGGCAGGTCCGGTCTGCCGCTGTAGAAGTAGCCAACAGCTAAAGCCAGCAGGAGGGCTGCCGAGGCCTTCCTCCACATGATGCTCCCACACACTCCTGCAACAACACACACAGAAAGTCTCATTTTTACATCCACCGTTCAAACAGCAACGAGAATCAGAAGGTCGCTGAAAGCTCAAGACACAATTTAACTCATTTAACGACACAACCCACAGAATATGAATTAGAACACTTATTTCTTTATATAGATCCATTTTTATCTGTGTAACATTTCTACAGCCATGAATAGTCATTAAGAACAACGGGAAGTTTTTTAAGCATCAGAAAAGTCAAGAACTGCTTCTCATAGTTCTACAAAAATGGGTCAAATTATGTTAGTAGTAAAATGATTAAAACTAAGAAATCAAAACTATAAATCAAATATAACCACGTTGTTAAACCTGTGTGATTAAAGAGAAAGCAACAGGTCGTGTCCTGTCGATGACGCGTTCGAGTTGAGGTGGAATACAAGCACAAAGGAATCAGAATCTGACCAATAGGATCGAAGGGTGCGGCTGTTGATGAATCCTGTTTTATTCAGAACCAGAAATGTCTTAACTGTGTGCAAGCAGGTTGGAACTGGTGGAGGAAAGTATTAGGAGTGATGTGGGACAAAAAGAGTCCCAGCAAGAATGAAAGGAAAAATGGAAAAGACGGTGGAGAGACCAGCCATGTTGTCTGGTTTGGACATAGTACCACTGAGGAAGAGACAGGAGACGCAGCTGGAGGGAGCAGAAATGAAAATGTTGATTTTCTTTAGGAGGGATGAGGATGGACAGGATCATGAATGAGTCCATCAGAGGGACGACACATTAGATGTTATGAGATAAAGTCAGAGAGACTGAGATGGTTTGGACATGTCCAGAGGAGGGACAGTGGGTTTATTGGGAAAAGGTGGGAACTACCAGGCGGTCTAGAGGAAGACCAAAGAGGAGATATATGGATGTAGTGAAGGAGGATATGAGGTTGGTTGGTGTGAGAAGAAGAAGATGCAGAGGACAGATGGGGACAGAGGACATGCTGTGGAAACTCCTGAAGGAAGCAGCTGAAAGAAGTTGTTCAAATCTTGTCGCCAGGCGAATGTGTCGTTGGATTAGATCAGAGTTCTGCAAACTTTATCGCTGAAAAATCAATTTTCCATCACTCATAGTAAATTTAACCTATAAAGAGACACAAAGTCACAAACTGAGATCAAACAATTTATAGTTAAAGTATGAAGTTCCACCTTCATGTTTTCAAACAAACAAACATCAGATTGTTGTTCATGCTGCTGGAGATAAACACCCACCCACTCCAAGATCCTGCAAGAACAAACTGATATTAAAAACTGGTTCATGTTGGTCAAACCAAGAGCCACTTCAGAGAGACTGAAGGGCCACATGTGCCAAAGCCGCAAGTTGCAGAACCATGGGTTACATGTTGCATTGGCCTGCATGTTAAACTGCAGCTCTAACGTTATCGTCTCCAGTTTCACTCCTTCAATGAGTTTAACTCCATGAACTTCATGCTAACGTGGACGCATCGAACTTTCTGTTAGCTAACAGGCTAACAGCGTCTCTCTACCTGTCAGCTGCAGCAGCTTTATCCAGCACGGCTTACCAACTCATCCAATTTAGAGACCTGATGGCCCAACAGTTTAGTCCAGCTCGGCTTGATGATAGTAAACGTTTGAACAGAAGCTTTATAGTTGTTAGCGGAACGTACCGATGTGCAGGCGCCTGCAGGTTCGTTAGTCCTGGATCCAGTTTCCCGGAGATTTACAGGGAGAACATTTAGTTTGGGAGATCTAACGCTGGTTACAGAAGTGGCTGAAGAAGGGAGAGCCTTTAGAACTACTGAAGGACCATGAACTAGATTGACAGGAGCAAATCAAAGACCGCCAGCGTTCAGCAGACGCTTCAGTCCACCGCCCTGCGCAGGCGCAGTTTGTGGTCTAATGCTGCATTCAGGGAACATCAGTAGTTGGAAAAACGAGAATCTTTCCGTGTTACTTGCTCTCCCAGTGCTGGGTTTTCAATGGTACTGCTGTTTATTCCAGACACGCACAAACATGCATGTTGGTTAATAGGCGGTTCTTAAAAAAGAACCTGGGTGTGTGAATGTCTTTAGGTTTCAAGAGAGGTTTATTTAAGAACTATCTGATACATCTCATCCAAAGTCCTGAACGACTACAGGCTTGTTGCCCTGACATTCCACATCATGAAAGTCTTGAAGAGACTCATGTTAGTCCACCTAAATAAACAAACGCACATTTCAAGACCCACTGCAGTTTTCTTTTCACAGTGGTGTTGGAGTGGAAGACGCCGTCATGCACCTGCTTTAACAAACCCCACTGTCTGGACAAAGCAGGCAGCACTGTGAGGATCATGTTCTTTGATTTCTGAAATTATTTAACACAATAAAACCTGTTTTACCATGTATAAACCCCCAGAAGACACAGGTGGATGCCTCCACAATCACCTGTATTCATGACTATCTCACAAACAGACCACAGTTTGTGATACTGAAGGATTGTATGTCTGACCAAGTGATCAGCAGCATAGGAGCACCACAGGGGACTGTACTCTCACCATTCCTTTTCACTCTGTACACCTCAGACTTTCAGTACAGGTCACAGTCCAGAAATACTCTGATGACTCTGCAGCTGTTGGTGAATCAGAGACAAACCAGAGACTGAGTACAGAGAACTGGTGGACCACTTTGTGAAACGTGTAGAAACAATCATCTCATCTTGAATGTGAACAAGACAAAAGAGATGATTGTGGATTTTAGGAGGAGCAGCAACAT
Source organism: Pachypanchax playfairii (assembly GCA_006937955.1). Lineage (NCBI taxonomy): Eukaryota > Metazoa > Chordata > Actinopteri > Cyprinodontiformes > Aplocheilidae > Pachypanchax > Pachypanchax playfairii. Next base: position 596,730 of record SSNP01000108.1, read on the forward strand.
GTTAGCGTATTGAAAAACTCTAAGTTACTTTTCTTCTTTATTAAAATCTCAGTGTAAAAAACATCATACAAATGATGGAAAAACAAGAAACAAAAATTGATCAGCACCAAATTCCGTAAAAAAACAAACAAAAAAACACCACATGACTTTACAGAAAGGCTTTTAGACTGATGCAGTACACAAACAACTTTAGGGCACATGTTAACATCGACTGTCTTCATAAACATGATGTTTGCATAAAAAACAGTTTTTAAAAATTCAAGTTTAAACACTAGCATTGCATAAAATTCCATCTACCACACTACAGCGTCACAGAAATGATTAAACAACATTTGTGCATTTAGAGTTTATCTTTAATGTTTGAAACAAAGACTTCAGCTGAATTTTAAACTATGAGAGTGTAGAATGTTCTAGAAGCAGAATAGGGGAAGTATTGTCTCAACAAAGACTAGTTATGGGTTTGAATCCTGTTAAAAAAAACTTCTAAGAACTGGATTCCCATGATTTTTGTTTTGTGTGTTCTGTGTCTCAGGTCTCTGTAGAAGGTGTGGGGTAATGATCAAGCATTGAAACTGACCCGAACATTCCGGGGATAAAAACCCTGTAAAACTCCATCCACAACAATATCTGGGAGACCTGCAAGACAGAGATGAGGGTTTAATATATACAACTACACATGTGCTGCTTTTTTAAATCCTTGCTATGGAGCTAGAATTAGGACTTTAGTTTTGTATCTGTAACTTTTATTTCTTGTGACTTGTCAACATGTTTTTCTATTTCAATTTTTATTACTCCTGTTATTTTTAGTCAAGCATATTTATTTTAAAGAGGCCATTCAATAAAAAATGTTTTTTATGAGATTTCTGTTGAATATTTTAGATCTACAGGTGTTCTAACCTTCATAGTGGGTGTGAAAACAGGTCAATAACTTCTCTTACAGTTTTTATCTCTCAAACTACGCAGGTGGCCATAAAACCCGAGTTCTCCTGAGTTCGAATGGCCTGTACTTGTTTTGTTACAACTCCTTTGCTCATTAGCATTCATCAACTCCGGCAGTTGAAACCAAGCCTAGCATGCTGCTGGCTAAAAGCTGTTAGCATAAACACATATCAAACCGGAAGAGACTCGGTGCACTGTTGCCATGCGCAGTGGGGCAGAAAACAGGAAGACTTGCTCTCATAGGCTAGTTTGTTAGCCAATCTGAGTCCAGCAAATTCAAATAATGAGTATTAATGAGTTGCAGCCAAAGCCAGCCAAATCTTGACGCAGATAGATTGAAAGGTCTGTTAATCAGTGTTTCCTAACGTTTTTTAGATATAAAATGTTTCATATTACAGGCTAATACTTCAGAAATAACCACAAGTCATAAAATTTGTATGAAATTGCCTCTTTAAAGAGACTCTTCCATTAAAAACAGTTTTTCTGAGGTTTCTGTTGAATATTTTAGCTCCACAGGTGTTCTTACCTTCATAGTGGGTGTGAAAACAGGTCAACAACTTCTCTTTCAGTTTTAATCTCTCAAACTACGCAGGTGGTGATAACACCCGAGTTCTCCCGAGTCCGAACGGTCTGTATCTGTTTCATCACAACTCCTTTGTTCGTTAGTATTCGGCAGCTCCCGCAGTTGAAACCACGCCTAGCATGCTGCTGGCTAAAAGCTGTAGCATAAGACGTAGCAAACAGGAAGACACGACGTCTGATGTTGCCATGCGCAGTGAGCAGGAAACAGTATACCTTGCTCTGATAGATTGGCTAACAAACTAGCCTGAGTCCAGCAAATCGGAATAATGAATATGATGAATATGAACGAGCTGCTTCCTGAAGCCTGACGGAATGAGCTGGAACCACACGAATTTTGATGCAGACAGATTGAAAGGTCTGTTAATTAGTGTTTCCTGATGTTTTTTTAGATATAAAATGTTTCATATTACTGGTTAATACTTAAGAAATAACCACAAAGTCCTGAAATTTGTATGAAATGGCCTCTTTAAGCAACTAACCTCTTTTGCTCAGTATTTACTGGTGGTTGAAACCTAGTATAAGGTGCCGCCACCTACTGGTAAACAGTATGAACATAATCAAGTTTAGTTGCGAGCGGTGTGCAGACCTCTACCCTCCTCTCGCCATGATTGGATGGAAATTCGAGAAACATGACTTGTTGGTTAAAATCAGCCTCTCATTGGTTCTTCAAGGCAACCCAAAGATTTTTTGTAACTTGTGTGTTTTGAAGCCTGTAACTCAAAACCTGTAACTTGAAACTTAACACTTTAAACTTGTAAAATGTGTAAAAGTTACAGAACTGAGTTACAAGTACGAAAAAAAGTTACAAGTACAAAACTGAAGTCCTAATTCTAGCTCCATACTTTTCCAGTTCTGCATTACTAGAAAGAAACTATATTTTATATTATAAATATATTTTTCTTTGTGGAAATCTCTGGCAGCGTGTTGTTCCCCACCTGAGGAGCAGTCAGAGAGATAAGGATCCCGAAAAAATCCCAACACACGCTGATGTGGCAACTGGTTACTAAAGATAAAATAGAAAACAAAACTTATCAGTTTTGATGTACATGAATAATAAAAAACAATATTTAGCTTTTCAGTGAAATAAAAGTTAGACCTACTTATTCATTATTAGTATCATTTATTAAAGGGTTAGTTCAGATATTTGGAAGTGGGTTTCTGTGGAAAGGTCATGAAGCTTTTTGTATGACCTTCATTTGGAGAAAGATATTTAATTCTACTGAAGTTGATCAAATGACAGGTAAGATATTCTCTTCACAACATTTCTACAGAAACACACTTCAACACACTGAAAGTATTGTTTGATTGTGAGATAATGTTTATCTGTTTAAACACGTCACATTCTGGTATGTGCATGTGGACTGAATGCACCAGAAGAATAAAGGAGGAGGTTCTGTGCTTGTATGGACCCGTTCAGGCCCACAGGCAGAGACCCCGTCCTGTACGGTCAAACCAAATCTGAGGACTGGGTGTCATGTGGGTCCTGCTGGCTGGACTATGCAGGTGTTTTACATTGTTACATTGGCACTTTAAATAAGTGCCACCGTTTCTGAGCACAGAGATGCTGGTTTAGTGCTTCCAATGAGAAGTAGGAATAAAATTTACTGTCAATTCAGGATTAAATGTCCTCGTTTTGCTGTTTACTTGTTTCTTTTTGAAAATGTCAAATTTAATCTTTTTCCCTCATGATCTCCAAGTTATTTCCTCTCTCTCACTGTCACATCTGTTTTTTTCTCTACATATAACTCGCCTCTCAAACGCTCATCTGTCTTTGCTGAGGTGATTCAGAGTTGACTGAGTGCGACCACATGGGACAATGTGGCAATGTAGCAAAAATGCAACAGCAGAATGAACAACTCCATGCACAATAATGATAAAGAAAAGATTCACAACATGATTTCTAGTTAATAACAGCACAAACACCTTGACAGATATTTCTAACTAATCAAGAACAGCAGAATATTATCAAGAACAGCACTGGATCAACAAAACTAAAGCATTTAGAGTAAACGAATCCTGCAAAACGTGAGACGATAGTATTAAAAATAATTATACTTAATGAAGACACTCCAAACGTGTTCTGGAATGAAAGTCATGCCTTAGTCTTATGTGTGACATCACAAATACAAATTAATCATATCAAATTGTTATATAAACCTTCAAAACACTAGTTAAACACAGTTATTCTCATTTTAAATCAGTTGTTCCTTTTTGTTTGAATATATGAAACACATCTTGTCCATGAGGGGGCGCTGCAGCATGTTCTGAACTATGATTATTACCAGAGGACGTTCTGCGCTTCTAACGAGGTTATAATGATGAGTTTCTTCCCATTTTTAAAACACATTAATAGGCATAAGAAACAAGTGATTCGAGAATTATCGTATGTTCCTTTCTCCTTTTGTTGTTGAAGCATAAATAAGTCCATTTTTAATGTTTGTTTTTCATTTATGATGTGCTTTTACATTTGAAGCTGGAGCAAAATCAGCAAAACTACAAACCAGATTCTAGAAAAGTGGAGACACTGTAAAATGTAAATAAAAACAGAATGGAATATACAAAACAAACCAGATGTTGTAAACATGATCTGTGAAATTCTCATTGTTTCATTTGGATTCTTCTTTGCCTGATCTGGACCCACAAATCATGAGTTTGGAACTAAGATTTTGTTCCTTTCACAGAAATCTTGATATGATTTACTCTAGATGATGAAATGTTTAAATTCTTTACAAATTTAACATGGAGGAATGTTTTTCTCACATTGTTTCACATTTCTGAGACTTAGTTTGTCACAGATTGGAGAACCCCTGCCCATCTTTATGTCTGAGAAGCTCTGCCTCTCTGAAATGCTGCTTTTACATTGAGTTGTTTTACTGAACTGGTGCTAATTGACCCATCCATCCATCCATCCATCCATCCAACCTGCTTCTACCTGGTGTCGATCTCCAGCAGTCTTTGGGTGAGAGGCAGGGGACACCCTGGACAGGTCACCAGTCCATCACAGGGCCACACATAGACAAACAACCATTCACACATACACTCCCACCTAGGGACAATTTAGAGTTTCCAATTAACCTCTTGCATGTTTTTGGACTGTGGGAGGAAACTGGAGTCCCCGAAGAAAACCCACACATGCACGGGGAGAACATGCAAACTCCATGTAGAAAGGCCCCAGCCCAGATTTGTGACCCAGGACCGTGCAGCCCACTAATTGATCTAATTGGTCAAAAGTTCATCTAGTTGTATTTAAATTAGTTTTCAAGCCTTTGGTTGACTCTTTTCCAATTTTCTTTTAAATGTGTTGCCGCTATCAAATTATAAATGAGCTAAATGTAAATTATCTCAGTTTCAATATCTGTTATGTTGTTTATGCTCAACTGGTAATAAAATATGGATTCATGAGATTTGCAGATTATTCCATTCAATTTTTAATCTACATTTAAACACAGAATCCCAACTTTTTAAAAATTTGGGTTGTAAGATGTGATCGTTAAAGCAGCACTAAATAACTTTTCTGCTTTTTCCACCTCGTGGTTACACGCAGAATTAAAACTATCGTAAACAACCGTGTCTCAGACGGCCGTTGCTCGAGTGTAGCCTTGCTGATGTTTACTCTGGTTTTACCTTTTTCCCTGTCTTGCTCATGTTTTTTTTGCCTCACCTCAGAAGACATTACTCTTTTCCTTTTTCTCTCATGTTCCAACATGATGAGTATGAAAAGTGAACTCCGGTCAATGAGCCAAAAAGCTAACTGCTAGCCTTTATAGGAAGGAATGGCGACCGCTGCTGTAACAAACAGCTGTTGCCGTAAAGCAGCAAAGGAACCGCCCACATGGCCACGACCGAACGGAGCACAGAAGTTATTCAGTCTATTGTAAAGCCATTAGAGGTGTTCAGAGTGTCTAATATGAAGCTGAACATGTTTCTCAGTGAATATTCACTTAGACAAGTTTCAATTTAAAAGTTATTTAGCTTTAAATTGCTTTTAACTGTTAATGTCTAAGATTGTGTTTGGGTTGTGGCCTGTAATACAAACAATGAGAATTTTAAAAAAGCAACTTAAAGATTGTACCTATATTCCTCGCTGTCCAATTGATCCAGAGATCTGAAAAAGAAGAGCTCAGTTATGAGACATTTCCTGTACAGACACTGAAAAGAAAAGTTAAACTAAATTCAGATAAGTAAATAATTAATCTTTAGTGATGTACCTTTGAAACATGAAATAGTGACTCTGGATATAAATGTTACAGAATACATTTTTGGTTTTAAGTGAACAATACTTTTCTGAAAAGAAGAACTTTTTACATATATATTATTATTCAGAGGATAAATGGAAATTATAAGAAGTTGCAGACTTGTAGGTTCAAAGTAATGATGCAGCTGCCGTCACCACTGTGTAAATGTGCTATAAAATCCACCATGTAGCAGCTTTGCCCCAAATCTTAAAAGCAGGAAGACCTAAAGATGGCAGGAGGTGATGCATCTCAGAGATCGCAGGACTTACTCAGCGCTGCTGATCTTGGTTCCTGTGTGAAAGTGTTTCACATGTAGGAAATCCAGCAGCACCTGTGGCACATCCTCATTTTGATAAATGATCTCCTAACAAAGAAAAACATTTTTTAATCTACTGACCATCAGAAATACTGATTTTACAAGTAATTTAAAGAGTCCCTTCCATTAAAAACAGTTTTTCTGAGGTTTCTGTTGAATATTTTAGCTCCACAGGTGTTCTTAAAAAGTTAGAAAAAGATCTGTTTCATTTGTGCCAGACACTTTAACGAGGATTGTTTTCTAAACAAAAGTTTATTTGGCAGTGGATTAGTAACTAAGCTGTAACTTTTTCCTACATTATATTACAGAACCATGTCAGACTGTCACTTTTATGGAATTTCAAACAATCATACATAACTCCTGAAAAGGGGAAAACTCCAGATTGCAGCTTTAAACTAGCATCATCTCTAAGAAATGATGGCGTAACGTTTTGGTAAATGATTGAAAATGACTTGATGCATGATCTTACACAATATTATGATCTGCTAGCATCTTATCAATATCACATCATTTCGGTTCATTATCTGTAAAATAAAGTGAGTTATAGCCCAGTTTTGTGCTTAAGGTTAATTAGCTGTGATGGTCTTCTTGCATTGGACTAATGCCGTTACAGTTTTAGTTGTATATCACATGATTCTAGAAGTTTTTTTTTAATCTGTGCCGTGGTTCATGAGATAACAGTCAGGTTTGATTTTGTGATAAAGTTTTACATAAAGATTTTGTGCCATTAGCTCTCAAGTAAAAATCGCTCCCAAATCTGTTAGTTTTCAACCTAATTGCCCTGAAACACCTCCCAGAGGGCAATAGTTCAAACAAAGCAGATATTAATGTTTTTATGAACTTCAGTCTCAATTTGAAATAGGAAGTGACAAAAAACAGGAACGCAGCGCTTTGTTTAAAGCTATAGTGCGTAACTTTTACATGTCCGTGGATGTCCGTTTCAGCCAAGCCACTATCAGAGGAGATGACACAATGCAGATTAAGCCGATCGGCTCCTCAAACATCTCACGGTATTTTTCAATATATATCATTTTTACTTTGCGTGTCGACTGCGACATTCCCGCGCTGTCGCACATGAAATTACGTCTTTTATGTCACAACAAGAAAAATAATAAGAAATAGAACGCAGTGTCTCGTAGCAGCCGGCAGAACGTGAAGGTCGACATGGCGGAGAATCCAAATAAACAGCCGAGAGACACTTATCGGGAAGTGGATCCTACCACGAAAAAAAAAAATAATTCCTGGACGTTCGGCAGAGGGACTATTGGCTAAGAAGGAAAGTGACCGAAGGAGAAGGCAAACGCGAATTTGTATCGGCGTCGCTTTTCCTCGGTGGAGAGAAGAGATCTGGCTGATGTTCACGGGTGCACATAAGTGGTCCGCAGGTCCGCACACACTGTCAAAATATAAAATGCGCACCAGATGAAACCCAGAGCGCCGAAGTTCCAGCTGATCAGCTGATTCTGTCTCTATCTGTGTCAGTTTGTGTCTGTCAGTTTGTGTCTGTCAGTTTGCCAGTGTAACGGTTTTTCAGTCAGTCAGATCAGTGTAGCTGATTGCAGGATTCTGCATCGTGTCAAAACTGAAAAAATTCACTGAATAAGACAAATAGATCATTGTGGCCCCAACAGCTGACTAATAAATTTCAACACCAAACTGTTAAATGTAGATTAAAGTGAACAATCAAACCTGTAAACAATCCAACCTGAACTCTGAAGGTTTTTTTTTTTTTACCAGTATTTTTATATTTTACTGGTTTCTCTTGATTTTTTCAACAATGAAATGATATTTATTGAAACAAATATAGAGCCAGGTAAAGTAAACAGACTGAATTTGAAGCTTGATTAATACAGATACCGGTTGGAATAACAACGGCAGAGATAAAGCGGTGGCAGCTGGGCTTACGTCATATGGAAGCGCTAGCTTTATTGTTGTAATGACGCAAAAATTCCGCTAGGGGGCGACAGAAGTTACAGAAGTTACGCACTCCAGCTTTAAATTTTACATGAACAAATTAAAAGCGTTTGTGAGCTTGTGTTATCACTGATATAATGGTGAAATGCTGTGTAGCATGTAGTTTTAGCAACACTGCTTTATTAATGTATTTCACTAAATCAGACCCAAAGAATGATGAAATCACTCACACAGAATTAAAAGACTTGATGAGGACCAAATGTAGATGTTCTGACTCAGTGGGTTGGAAAGATTCATCTGTGTAGCTCGAGTTAAAACCATTTCCACTCAGCAGAGACATGAGTTAAACATCAAATATTATTTCTATCAACAACATGAGCTGTAATGAAATACTGCACAGAAAAAACTGAGACATGCACAAAGAAATCCTCTTATATGAATGTCTCACTCTCAACACAGACTGGAGTTTGAAATGAGCTGCAGGTCAACAGGGTCTGTGTAGATCTGAAATGAGCTGCTGTCATGACGAGTCATGAACATTACTTTTTTACAGCTGTAAACCCCCCCTCCCCCCCCCGCACGCACACTTCTTAAGTGTTCTTAATCAGCTGTCAGCATCAAAAATGTTTCTACATTCGATTTTACATTTTCTGCCATATAATCGATTTGTTCACATCTCACGTTTCTGCATTTTGTCACCTTCTGTAAATATGCCTTCCTCAAAACTGTGAAGTGATATTCCATAAATATACATAATTATTACTGGAAATCTACACATCCTGATTTATGCAGAAAATAGTCGTCAGGGCAAAAATGATTGATATGAAGCAGTAAAATAAAACAAACATCACTTGTCTGAGTCACTTTAAGAGACATTTAAAATGATAAAAGGGTAATAAGATGGGAAATAATCTTAAAACATCTTTATGCAGATTAATTCTTAAAGAGGCCATGCGTTAAAAATGTTTTTTCTGAGGTTTCTGTTGAATATTTTAGCTCCACAGGTGTTCTTACCTTCATAGTGGATGTGAAAACAAGTCAATAACTTCTCTTTCAGTTTTAATCTCTCAAACTACGCAGGTGGGCATAAAACCCGAGTTCTCCCGAGTCCGAACGGCCTGTATCTGTTTCATCACAACTCCTTTGTTCATTATTATTCGGCAGCTCCCGAAGTTCAAACCACGCCTAGCATGCTGCTGGCTAAAAGTTGTTAGCATAAGACGTAGCAAACAGGAAGAGAGAACGTCTGATGTTACCATGCACAGCGGGGCAGGAAACAGTATTCTTTGCTCTCATAGGCTAGTTTGTTAGCCAGTCTGAGTCCAGCAAATTCAAACAATGAATATGAACGAGCTGCTGACAAATCAGTCGAAGCAGCATGACGGAAGGAGCCGGAACCAGCCGAATTTTAACGTAGACAGATTGAAAGTGTCAGTGTTTCCTGATGTTTTTTAGATATAAAATGATTCATATTAGGGGTTAATACTTAAGAAATAACCACAAAGTCCTGAAATGTGTATGAAATTGCCTCTTTAAGATAAATTTAAAAAAAAACTGTTACATTACAAAGAATCTGCCTTACACAAAGTTTTTCTGTTCCAGCAACACGAGCCTCTTGTTTCTTGGTCTGTTTGATGTTACCTGGATGTAAGCTTCAAGTTCCTGCCTCCTCTGCTCCATAGGTTTAGTCCTCAGGTGAGTTGTCCTTTTGCTTGGAAAGTCTGGTGTCTGGATGATCTTCCTGAGCTGCGAGCAGCAGATAAACCGTCAACAACCATGAAACAATCCATGATTTACAGACAGTAAAACATTTATTATCTACTAAAGCAACTGCATAAGAGAAAGTAGGTTTCAAGTAAAAAACATCAGAAAATATCTTCAAAAAAAGAGGAAAATGTGTTTATACATGATTTCATCATTAAAATATCCAACAAGGACATTATCACATCCAGATACACACTTTTCTGTGGAGAGTGCCGAATTCACTGTTTCTTCTGAGCACATAATGTTTCCTCTCATTAAACAAGACTTCAACTCTGAAAACCTAAAAACAAAAACAGAATAAGGATCAAGCCAAAATAAAACAAACAAACATAAGTTACAAAATTCATAAAATGTACAAATGCACACAACAATAACTTGATAAACATTTACATTTTATTTAAAATAGATAAAAACATTGACACACACATCTTAGTAAAATCAGGGTCATAAATATAGTAAAACACAAACATACTGTATCACCATGTTTGTGCTAAGCTTTTTACTTTGTTCCATTACAGAGAACTGCTTCAGGGACGGAGACGAGTCTGCTTACAGACAGGAAGTGGATCAGCTGGTCTTCTAGTGCAGTCAGAACCATCTAAAGCACAACACTCTAAAAACTGTGGAGATAACAGTGGACATGAGGAGGATTCGCCACCTCTGCCTCCCATTATCATACACAACACACCTGTAACTATGGTGGACACCTTCAGGTTTCTGGGGGCCACCATCTCCCAGGACCTGAAAGGGACAGCCAACATAGCGTTGTGAAGAGGATGATGAGGGTTCTCCATCATGTTCTTCATCGGATCAATTCCCAGAACAGAACCAGTCTTCTTTATCAGTTTGTTCAGCCTCTTCATGTCACCTGCTCTGATGCTCCGCCCCCAACAGGTGACTGCAGATGTGATCACACTCTCCATAACAGACTTACAAAACATCTTCAACATCTTGCTGCAAACGTTGAAGGATCTAACCTTCCCGAGGAAGTCTAGTCTGTTCTGTCTCTTCCTAAAAACAGCACCACACTGTCTCCAGTTCAGTCTGTCCAGGTGAACACCAGGTATTTATACTCCTCCACCACCTCCACTTCTTCTCCATCATGGAAATGGGTTTTGGCATGTTGCTGCTCCTCCTAAAATCTACAAACATCTCCTTTGTTTTGTTCACATTCAAGATGAGATGACTGATTTCACACCAGGACACAAAAAGGTCCACCAGTTCTCTGTACCCGGTCTCCGGTTCATCTCTGATTCACCAACAGCTGCAGAGTCATCAGAGTATTTCTGCACTCTGACCTGTATTAAAAGTCTGAGATGTACACAGTGAAAAGAATTGGTGAGAATGTTTGTGGTGAAAACGGTGAGAGAACACCGTTTTTCTGGTGATGATTGTATTATTTCTCTGTTCTAGCTGCAGCACTTTAATTGTTCAGTTTTGGTTAAATAAACATTAAAGAGGCAATTTCATACAAATTTCATGACTTTGTGGTTATTTCTTAAGTATTAATCTGTAATAAGAAACATGTTATATCTAAAAACGTTAGGAAACACTGATTAACAGACAGGCTTCGGGCTGCAACTCATTAATATTCATTATTCGAATTTGCTGGACTCTCATTGGCTAACAAAATAGCCTATGAGAGCAAGGTATACTGTTTCCTGCCGCTCTGCACATGGCAACAGCACACTTTCTCTCTTCCTGTTTGCTACGTCTTATGCTAACAGCTTTTAGCCAGCAGCATGCTAGGCGTGGTTTCAACTGCAGGAGCTGATGAATACTAACAAACAAAGGAGTTGTGACGAAACAGATACAGGCCGTTCAAACTCGGGAGAACTCGGGTTTTATCGCCACCTGCGTAGTTTGAGAGATTAAAACTGAAAGAGAAGTTGTTGACCTGTTTTCACACCCACTATGAAGGTAAGAACACCTGTGGAGCTAAAATATTCAACAGAAACCTCAGAAAAACCGTTTTTAATGGAAGGACCTCCTTAACTTTAAATATGTGAGGAGGAATTTTAAAAGATCGTGTTTATTCGAAACTCCTGAGTACAGACACTTGTTACTAAAATGAACCTTTAAAATAATCTCACTGTAGATATAAACATCTGATGATCACTGATTTTTTACTTTCGTTTTTAACTTAGGGTGGTGGTCTTGGGAAGGAGGCTAAGGTTGCTGGTTCAATCCTGGCTTCCTCATGTCTTCCCAGGATTAAAAAAGTAACAGTTTATAGCAATAGGTTTTTTCTGGTAAAACCAAAGTCAGAATACAACAATGTTAATAATTAAGATGAATTATAATCCAACCGGACACAAACAGCTTCTTCAGAACAAAAACAACTACTTTTATTGTTTGGAGTATTTTTTCTCCAACAGTTAAGTACTTCTCTCAATATATTCCAACGCGTTACATCACTCAACATAAAATTTAATCTAAATTAGCAACAGCTGAGAGGCTCCAAAAGTTTAATACTGCTTCTCTCACAGCACTGGTGGAATCTTGGGTCATTCTTCTTTCAAGAATTTTTCAAAAATCTTCGAGTGTGTCTGAAAAACATCAGCTGCCTGTTTGGGGTCATGCCACAGCATCTCAATCTAATTTAAGCCCCAACAAGAGGTGGACTTGTTATGTTTCAAATCATTGTCCTGGTGCAGAAACCAAAAACGCTTGAGCTGAAGCTCACAAACTGACGACCGGAACATTGTGTCGCCTCATGCGTCATGAGAAATGATTTTCTGGAAACAGCTTTTTGTCACAGTCTGTTTTACATCCTTGTAAAAACAGGATGTCCTGTACAGTTTTAGAAGTACATAATAAAGTAAATAATCCCTGATCATCAGGTTATTTGGAAGGTTTTCATGGTATATGTTCATAGAAAATCTTGGACCATCGACTTGACCGAACTTCTGAACGGGCCACGAACACTAGATTCTGATAACGGTGCAGAAAATGGTCCAAAAATCATTTGTAGTGCGTTTGCAGCTGTTCGTACAGGTTATTGTGACCTTTACACACACTGAAGGTGTGCAAACTGCACAGGCTGAGAAACAACTGAGGTTTAAGGACTTGTTGGAACAGAAGAGTTAACATGTTCAACCTCTGTCCTCTCTGAAACGAGTGCTCTGTCCTCTCTGGAGCGAGTGCTCTGTCTGTCCTCTCTGGAGTGAGTGCTCTGTCCTCTCTGGAGCGAGTGCTCTGTCCTCTCTGGAGCGAGTGCTCTGTCCTCTCTGGATCGAGTGCTCTGTCCTCTCTGGATCGAGTGCTCTGTCCTCTCTGGATCGAGTGCTCTGTCTGTCCTCTCTGGAGCGAGTGCTCTGTCTGTCCTCTCTGGAGCGAGTGCTCTGTCTGTCCTCTCTGGAGCGAGTGCTCTGTCTGTCCTCTCTGGAGTGAGTGCTCTGTCCTCTCTGGAGTGAGTGCTCTGTCCTCTCTGGAGCGAGTGCTCTGTCCTCTCTGGATCTGTCTGTCCTCTCTGGAGCGAGTGCTCTGTCTGTCCTCTCTGGAGCGAGTGCTCTGTCTGTCCTCTCTGGAGCGAGTGCTCTGTCTGTCCTCTCTGGAGTGAGTGCTCTGTCCTCTCTGGAGTGAGTGCTCTGTCCTCTCTGGAGCGAGTGCTCTGTCTGTCCTCTCTGGAGCGAGTGCTCTGTCCTCTCTGGAGCGAGTGCTCTGTCCTCTCTGGAGCGAGTGCTCTGTCTGTCCTCTCTGGAGCGAGTGCTCTGTCTGTCCTCTCTGGAGCGAGTGCTCTGTCTGTCCTCTCTGGAGCGAGTGCTCTGTCCTCTCTGGAGCGAGTGCTCTGTCTGTCCTCTCTGGAGCGAGTGCTCTGTCCTCTCTGGAGCGAGTGCTCTGTCCTCTCTGGAGCGAGTGCTCTGTCTGTCCTCTCTGGAGCGAGTGCTCTGTCTGTCCTCTCTGGAGCGAGTGCTCTGTCTGTCCTCTCTGGAGCGAGTGCTCTGTCCTCTCTGGAGCGAGTGCTCTGTCCTCTCTGGAGCGAGTGCTCTGTCCTCTCTGGAGCGAGTGCTCTGTCCTCTCTGGATCGAGTGCTCTGTCCTCTCTGGATCGAGTGCTCTGTCCTCTCTGGATCGAGTGCTCTGTCCTCTCTGGATCGAGTGCTCTGTCTGTCCTCTCTGGAGCGAGTGCTCTGTCCTCTCTGGAACGAGTGCTCTGTCCTCTCTGGAACGAGTGCTCTGTCCTGTCTGGACCGAGTGCTCTGTCCTCTCTGGAGCGAGTGCTCTGTCCTGTCTGGACCGAGTGCTCTGTCCTCTCTGGACCGAGTGCTCTGTCCTCTCTGAACCTTGTGCACAACTGAAGAACTGTTTCAGTGTCAGAGACTCGACATCACCGAATAACACGAATGAACTTGTGTTGTAACTGAAAATGTGGCATCATGTTCAATAATAAAACTTGTTTTTTAATGCTGTTCTCACTTCTGACCTGCCTTCTTTAAAAAACAGAGAAACTTTCATTTGTTTTTATTAGCTGTTTTGTATAACTGAGTTAGTCTTTCAAACCACATTTAAACCCTTTGCGACTTCTAAAAGATGCTGTAGAAATAAACTTTACTTTCTACAAAATATCACTTTACTTTGTGCAACAATGAAGCTGTTTATCAGAGACGAGGAACAAGCCTCATAAACAAAGATTCATGCTCAAAAGAACACAAGGCAGATTTTTAAGTAATTAAATACTTTCCTCCTGTTTTAATGTTTGAGAACTTCATTTGATCCTGTTACTTGACTGATCTAACTCATCTTTTCAGCTCGGGACTCCCTGCACAGTAAACATGCCACGTTATAATTACGTCAAACACCTGTAGAATCCAGGATTTACTTTACATTGCCAGTTTGGTTTGCTCACACGATTCCTGTAGGTAACCAGACTCACCTGGTGACGTCAAAGAAAACATTCGGAGTTGGTCGTGAAAACTGATTCTTTAGCAGTGAGAATTTTGAAGTTGTTCAAATGAGCCAGCAGTTCGCTCACCTTTTTTCTCTTGCCCGGTTCATCCGCTTCCTCCACCAGCAAAGTGATCGAGACTTCAATCATGTGGAAACCGTCTGGATGCGCCGCTGGATCCACAGCTGCCTGGAATTTACTGTAAACACAAACTGACCGGACAGATTCAAGCTTTTTTTTTCTTCTTATTCCCACGCCTACAGGAGGAAAGTGTGAAAGCCACCTACCTTTTCCGGTAGGTTTCCTCCTGCGCTCCACCTCCACGCTGATCAGGATGAGCGGCTTTTAAAGGCGCAGTCCGCAGGCGCGTCGCTCGCTGTCAGACCCTCGGCAGGAAGGAGATTGTCTGCTGTTGTGGTCTCCTCTTTTTTTAAACAACAGTATTTCACTGCTGACATCAGTTCATTAAAGTTTTTTTTTATTGTATTCAGCGTCTTTCTTTATTCATTTACGGACAGTTGTGAATTTACAACAATTAAACTGTCAATGAAAGAAATTAAAAGATTTAAGTCCCACTCACTCAATTTAAGAAAAATGAATTTCACAAGAAAAAGGTAAAATTCCTATAAACCAACTTTAAAATCTATATTTATTGCCCACATGAGGAAGATAAAACTCAGTAATCTGTGTAATTCTGACTAGCTTAAATCTCAGAGTCTGAAGCAGTTTCAAATCCAGGTTCAATTCCTGCTCTGACTGAAACAGAAAGCAAAACAAAAGCAACAAACAAAGAACTGGACATAAAAAAGGATGTAAATCATGTCCACACAGCACACCACCGTCTTCACATCCTCAAACAATTAACGATCTAGGTCTGAAACCAGACCAGGGAAATCTTCCAACATCTCACACAGTGTCCAGCCGTTGTTCCACCATGCAACTTCTCATAGATTTTCCTCAGCAAGTGTCACATGCTCAGCGTGTGACTGTCATCATGGGATTTATATTTTCCTACACTGGTTGTTACTCAGTGTTTGTTTTAAGCAGTCAGAAGAGCTGACTTCAGCAGCGCTGTCTGAGATTACGTGACCTCATTGAGTCAAAGATCACGACTGAGTCGTCTGTCCGTTAAGATGTTTTACTACTGAATCTCTCATTCATTGTGTCTGAATTCCCACAGTCAGCAGATTAAAGCTACACATCAACAAAAGTTAGTCCAGGTCTTTGCTTGAAAACTAAACCAGAAACATTTGTCTCCAGAAGTTTCAGCACTGAAGTCCTTCTTTTTCCAAAATATTGACTTTTCTTGACATTTTTTTTTTGATGCAGAAGAATAAAATGATGTTGTGAGATTTTATGAAATGTTTGTTTCACCCATGTTATTAAAAAAAAAACAGACGACTTGTTATTTTCTTGTAATTTTAAAAGATCTGTAGAAGACTGCAATAAAGTTGAAGCCGTATTTTTATACCTTAAAAAAGACTTTTGTTACAATAAATGATTAATATGGAAGTGACACACTAAATGGAACAGAAGAGAAAACATTTATTTTAATGCTTTTCAGTGTTTCTTTGCAAATATTTAATGAACTAGGCAGACTTAACTGTGACTGCATGAATTCTATAACAAACAGGCTCAAACAGACATCCAGCCCATAATAAACTCTTTGTCTGATTAAGGTATTTAAATGACAAATTGAGGTATTTCTTGTGGCTATTTTTCAACTCTAAACAGAGCTAGAAAACAGATTGTATGATGTCATCCACCTGGAGGTGCTTCACCTAAAACAAAGAGCTCATGAGTTTCTTTTTCAATCAAAAAATCTGAAACATAATTAATCAGTTATTTGGTTAATCACATGGTTTTGTGTATTTTTTTTGTGTGTGTTTAATTGGTGGGATGATTTTACCTTCTTTCCTTCTTCCACTCTGAGATTTCTAAGCTTGTAGAAATTCACATGACCTTCACTGTCTCCTACCAGGACACAGTCTGACCCTTTAGCAAACAGCAGGGACATCAGCCTCACGTCAGGAGCAGCACGGTGCACGATTATTGGAAACAGGCTAAAATGACAGTTGAGAAGAATTTATTTACTTTTATTTATATATTTACTTTGAGACAGAGTTCAGAACTGACAGTCTGACTTACATGCTTGAATTTAGGTCCCAAATCTCCACCAGCTGCTTGTAGACTGCTGCGAACACGGTTGAGTGGTTCGGAGACCACTGGACACAGTACACTGTGCCCTGGACAGATGTGAAACTTATTGCAGGGGTAAAGATACCCTGCTTCCACAGCTGGATTGTCCCATCTGCAGAGCAGCTCAGAAACACATCTGGACTGAATGGTGACCATTTGATGTGAGTCATGGGGCCCTCGGAGAGAAACAGTATAAATGAAATAAAAATAAACAGTAATATGTTTATAATTTATATATTTGTATTGGTTTTATTGGACTTACAAAGTGTTTGTAGTAAGTCTCCTGAAAATGCTCTCTGTTGAGAAAAGAGCAATTGTAGATGAGGCCGTCCCATGTACCAACCAGACAGGTTGCAATATCCTGTAAGAGAAGTGCAACCTGGAGTATAAGTGTGTGAAAAATCGCTCCCAGGAAAAACATCTGACACCTGAGTCCAGAAAAAGCGCAGTTCTGGGAACAGCAGAGGTACTGCCAGAGCCGGCCCTGAGCATAGGCCACTCAGGCTATTGCTTAGGGCGCCATCTGCTGGAGGGGGCGCCAAATCCAAATTATTATCATTAACATAAAGTAAAGGCATTTCATCTGTTGTTACTTTTTGTAATTGTTTACTTCTAATATTGTTTATAGTCTATACTATTCATTTTAGTATAAATAAAGATGTATTGTAATATAATCCAGATTATGAGTGATGTTGTTTCTGTTCCAGACAGTAGGGGGCGCCAAAATCATTTTTCACCTAGGGCACCATTAAACTCCGGTGTACTGCGCAGAACCCTCGAGCTCCCAGGCCTCTGGTAGAGGAACTGAGCTTAGAGGAAAGAGAGACTGCAGTATTTTTATATTTATATATATGTAGACTTAACACAGAGGTTCCTCATGTGCCGTGAAGATCTTTAAAATCTTGTTAAAACAATTAAATAGGAGCAAAATCACTAACTGCACCTGAAATGAAGCTGCTTGATGTTATAAAAACATGTGATTGTGATATTGTTGCTGAATATTCTGATGATGATATCAGTAGTGATACATACATTTTCCTCACTCGACTTGTTGAACACCATCTAAACAAAGTCTCGGATGGCGAGCGCACATCAGATTAGCCAAATATTGGCGCTTGAATTCACGATGCCGCCCAAACAGTCCTGATTGCCATATTGCTGTTATACACACTGATAATAAAGGATATATTGTGCAGCCCTGATGTTAAGACCTTTTTACACTTACTGCTGACTGGAAGGCAGCACACAGAACAGGAGAAGCTGGCAGCAGAACATTATCTGTTAGATTTTGGTTTCTTTCTTGTTTCTTCTTCATACTGTGAAACTTCTTCGTATTCAGGTCTTAGAAACATGTTTCACATGAAAAAAGAGACTATGGTTAGAACAACTGTTGCAGAAGACGATCACACCTTCAGACCTGTGTAGATTATTACCGAAACCGCTGAGACCACTGCTACCGAGGAGCCACTTGATGATCCTTCCATCTGTTGACACAGACACAAGAGTTTCTTTTCTCTCTTCTCCTGATGTTTGTTTACTCCAGGTGACCTGGCCGACTGGTTGCAGATGCTTTGAGGAACAGCCACTATAAAACAAAATGATGTGGATTTGAGCAGAACAGCAACGCGTAACCTTTTTCCTCTGAATGTGGTCTAAGATTTGTCCTATTTTTTTAATCCGCACACAGTGCAGTGCTCACCGGCTGCTGGCGATACATGCCCTGCTGTTTTCAGTCTGAATATTATAGATGGCTACAGAACCATCATACATCCCTACAGCCAGCTGATTGGGGTTGGTGGCTGAAAAATCCAGGGACGTTACGCTACTATGGCAGGAGAAGACGCGCTCAGGCCACTGCACAGGAAATAAGTTTTAAATCAAGTGCTTCTGAATAGTTTCTGGGAATGTGATCATGGCTGAAACAAACGTAAATGTTTCTACACACCAGTGGATTTTTTAGGCACCAGCAACAAATGAGACCTGGTTTTGTGCTTCCTAAGTCACAGACACCATAACCTACTGCCAGGATATCCTAACAAGGACATTAGTGCATGTAAAGTGTCAGTAAAACATGAGTTCCATCACTGGGTTAACAAAGTAACTACAGAGGACTGAAACTGCCATAACTGAGAATAAATACATAAATAATGATAAAAATATTAGTGATGCAATGATACTGATACTGGTAGTGGGCCGATACCCTTCTAATGTACTCATATCAGTATCAGTTAGTTCACCAATGTGGAAACTGCAATAATTTCACAGAAATATTTATTTTTCACATGAAATTTTAGTTTTGTGGTCATTTTTATTAATATTTTATTTTTTATCGAGTTCACCATCATTTCTTGTAACAAGCAGAGAAGAAAATTAAAAACTGTCTTCCAGTGCATTGTATTTCTTTGTGTGGTAGAAGTATCAGGATTAGTACTCGGTATCGGTAAGTACTTAGATCCAAGTATCGGTATCAAATCATTTGAAAAAAGTGGTATCGTTGCATCCCTAAAAATATAAGTACATTTTGTTTGGCCCCCACATGTTGTTTAGGGGATCTCCTCACAGACCCTGATTAGGACTCACTGAGCACCCAGTCTGAGGTGCAACCTGGTGGAATCAGAGATGTTCTGTTGGATTTGGGTCAGGTGAGCGTGGAGGCCAGTTAATGGTACTTTCATCCTCCAGGAACGGCCTGCATAACCACATGAGGTATTATCATGCACCAGGAGGAACCCAGGACTCACTGCATGGGTCTAACAATGGGTCTAAGGATTTCATCCTGATACCTGATCCTGTACAGGTCTGTGTGTCCCCCTCCATAGATCTGCCTTCCCAGACCAGCATCAACAACCGTGCAAATCTGTGAAAAGCCCAGAGCACCAGTACCAGACCTGCTAACGCTGGTGGTCTCTGGTTAATGCCAGTCAAACTAGACAATGCCAGACAGTGATCACAGGACTCACTACAGGATGTTGGGCCCTCAGGCCCCCCTCATGAGGTCTGTTTCCAGCAGCCTGCTGGAGGTCACTTTGTTGGACTCTGAATGCAAGTAGGAATGGAAAGAGGAACAGGATGAGTACTGACGTACGTCTTCTGCATCAATGCTTTACATCCAGCTGCAAGTCCCACCAGAAACATCAGCTAAACAGGATTATTCAGACTTACAGCAGAACTGTTGGTGCACACATCTACAAACAACGCTGCATATGTAAAGCAGTCTCTATTACCAGGGAACCCCACCACCCCTCTCATAGCCAGATCTCCCTCCTGCCATCTGGCAAAAGGTACTGGTGCAGTCAGAACCCGCAGGACGCTGGATGAGTTCTTTGCACAAGCTGTGAGACTGATAAATGGACCGTGCCCCCTCCCCATCTACGCAGCCACTCACACAGACTCACCATAAATCCACTAACAGACTTTGACCCCCCCCCATCTACACACACTCAACACATACCTCATAACTCACACATATACACTTTGCCTGGCTCAGAGTAATTCCTCTCTGAGAGAGAACTGCTGCTGAGTGACTACAGAAGTGACTGTCTACTTTATTTTCATTTCTTATTCTTGTATTCACTAACTTACTCCTATATTTAATATATAGCATTGTATTTTATTCTTATTATTCCCATTATTTTAATCTATCACTTTTTTCCTGTGTATTCTGTAATACTAGGTGAAATGACAATGAGCTTTCTTGAATCTTGAATCAATCCAGCTCACTCAGCAACCACCCCCCCCCCCCCCCCCCCCCCCCCCCCCCCCCCACTTCCCCGGCCTCTGGAACTCTGACCAATAAACATAAGCTTGGCTTTCTTTTAATTACTGCCTTGAGACTCACCTTTTCAGGTGTTATTCAGTTCTTTATTACTTCTTGGTTTGTTTTATTGTAAGAATGTATTTGTATGTTTCACCTTTCCATTAAAGTTTCTCTTGTTTACCCCTCAACTTATTTAATGCTGTGGTTTATTTATTTATGTTTTCATTTATGTACTGCCCTTTTCAAACTCTAAATCTATTTTTCCTCAGATGTTTCACTATTGCACCCCCCACCCCCCCTCCTTTTTTTTTGCTTTTATTTTAATGTTTATGTTTTTATGCTGTTTTGTCTTGTTCATACTTTCCTGGGCCATTTATGTATTTATGTATTCATTCATAACTATGGCAGTTTATGTCCTTTACAGATACATAATTGTTTTAATTTGACATTATTAATTTGTGTTATTTATTTAACTGCTAAATTACGTTGTTTTGTTTGTTCCATGTCATGCAGGTTACGTTGTATCCTCTGGTGAAGTCACAGCCAAAAACCCAAAGATGTTCCATTTTTGGAGCTGAAGAACTCTTCTTGTTCTCCTCACTCTGTTCCTCAAACTTCACTGAGGACTCGGGATCTTACACAATCAACACAGTTCCACTTTATACACCATTAAGCAACATGTTCTCTTTGTACACTGTTCTGTTTTATACAGTATCCAAAAAAAAAAGAAACAAATATCATTAAAACAACTTGCAATGAATTAAAATGCTGTGTAAAATGGTAATACAGTGGGGCAAAAAAGTATTTAGTCAGCCACCAATTGTGTAAGTTCTCCCACTTAAAAAGATCAGAGAGACCTGTAATTTTCATCATAGGTATACCTCAACTATGAGAGACAAAATGAGGAAAATAAATCCAGAAAATCACATTGTCTGATTTTTAAAGAATTTATTTGCAAATTATGGTGGAAAATAAGTATTTGGTCACCTACAAACAAGTAAGATTTCTGGCTTTCACAGACCTGTAACTTCTTTAAGAGGCTCCTCGGTCCTCCACTCGTTACCTGTATTAATGGCACCTGTGTGAACTCGTTATCAGTATAAAAGACACCTGTCCACAACCTCAAACAGTCACGCTCCAAACTCCACTATGGCCAAGACCAAAGAGCTGTCAAAGGACACCAGAAACAAAATTGTAGACCTTCACCAGGCTGGGAAGACTGAATCTGCAATAGGTAAGCAGCTTGGTGTGAACAAATCAACTGTGGGAGCAATTATTAGAAAATGGAAGACATACAAGACCACTGATAATCTCCCTCGATCTGGGGCTCCACGTAAGATCTCACCCTGTGGGGTCAAAATGATCACAAGAACGGTGAGCAAAAATCCCAGAACCACACGGAGGGACCTAGTGAATGACCTGCAGAGAGCTGGGACCAAAGTAACAAAGGCTACCATCAGTAACACACTACGCCGCCAGGGACTCAAATCCTGCAGTGCCAGACGTGTCCCCCTGCTGAAGCCAGGACACGTCCAGGCCCGTCTGCGGTTTGCTAGAGAGCATTTGGATGATCCAGAAGAGGATTGGGAGAACATCATATGGTCAGATGAAACCAAAATAGAACTTTTTGGTAGAAACTCAACTTGTCGTGTTTGGAGGGGAAAGAATGCTGAGTTGGATCCAAAGAACACCATACCTACTGTAAAGCATGGGGGTGGAAACATCATGCTTTGGGGCTGTTTTTCTGCAAGGGGACCAGGACGACTGATCCGTGTAAAGGAAAGAATGAATGGGGCCATGTATCGTAAGATTTTGAGTGAAAACCTCCTTCCATCAGCAAGGGCATTGAAAATGAGACGTGGCTGGGTCTTTCAGCATGACAATGATCCCAAACACACCGCCCGGGCAACGAAGGAGTGGCTTCGTAAGAAGCATTTCAAGGTCCTGGAGTGGCCTAGCCAGTCTCCAGATCTCAACCCCATAGAAAATCTCTGGAGGGAGTTGAAAGTCCGTGTTGCCCAGCGTCAGCCCCAAAACATCACTGCTCTAGAGGAGATCTGCATGGAGGAATGGGCCAAAATACCAGCAACAGTGTGTGAAAACCTTGTGAAGACTTACAGAAAACGTTTGACCTCTGTCATTGCCAACAAAGGCTATATAACAAAGTATTGAGATTAACTTTTGTTATTGACCAAATACTTATTTTCCACCATAATTTGCAAATAAATTCTTTAAAAATCAGACAATGTGATTTTCTGGATTTTTTTTCCTCATTTTGTCTCTCATAGTTGAGGTATACCTATGATGAAAATTACAGGCCTCTCTGATCTTTTTAAGTGGGAGAACTTACACAATTGGTGGCTGACTAAATACTTTTTTGCCCCACTGTAAGTACAGTTCAAATTGTTTCAAGCCTTTTTTTATGTGTGTTACCAGGAGGAACCATATTTAAAATGAGTTCATATTTTCTTTGAAATTCTAAAATCTATTTTCCAGCGTCTGGTATGTTGTTTACGCTTGATTTGGAATAAAATCTGGGTTTGTGAACTTTACAAATCATTGCATTCTGTTTTCTTTCTATATTTTACACAGCATCTAAACTTTTTTGAACTTGGGGTTGTGAAATATATTGTTATATTAATTTTTGCCTGTAACATTTAAAAAGTGAAGAGACTCTCTGTAGTTCAAGCGAACTAACAAGTCACAGACCAAAAGCCAGTTAAACTCACCCTCCAGCACAGGCAACTGTTTATAAGCAGCCAGCTTGGGCTTAAAGATGTTCACCCCGACGCTTCTCTCCATAACCCAAAGGCTGACTCTGAAGAATTCTGATTGCAGGATTTGTTCTTG
This sequence comes from Pachypanchax playfairii, assembly GCA_006937955.1. NCBI lineage: Eukaryota > Metazoa > Chordata > Actinopteri > Cyprinodontiformes > Aplocheilidae > Pachypanchax > Pachypanchax playfairii. Next base: position 620,173 of record SSNP01000108.1, read on the forward strand.
ATCCAGTTGAAGGTAGAAATTATTCTCCAACATTTCCATTTCTGAGAGCAACTTGATGGTGCTGCCTGTAGGGGGTGAAAATAGATGAAAAAAAATACACAATTATTAGAAACATTTTATTACACATCAAATGCTCACATTTGTCAGTATGTGACATAATGAACTCAAAAACACGTATATTTTTTTTTGTCATACGAGGCGGCTGTGGCTCAGTGGGTCGAGCGATTGTCTTCCAATCAGAAAGTTGGCAGATCGACCCCAGTTTCCACCACGATGTGTTGAAGTGTCCTCCGGCAAGACACTTAACCCCGTGTAGCCCCCTGATTTGCATACTGGGTTGTGAGACTGGGTGAATGTGAAACTTGTAGTGTAAAAGCGCTTTGAGTGGTCAGTAAGACTAGAAAAGTAAAAAACAAATACAGAACATTTACCATTCTTAAAGGATTTGGGGAAAAGAAGTTTAAAATAACTATTTGATATGTTTGGTTGCAAAAAGTAAGAAATTGAATGCTTAAAGGGACATAAGGCAAGATTTGTGAAAAACTACACATGCATTTCCAGTTTATTCAATGCTAATGGGTCATGAAGCATTAAAAACCCAAAATAACGAGGCCATCCGCATATATGTCTGTTGCCTTGGAAACGCTGTGTGCCACATAATGCGCTACAGTTCGACGTCCGAATTTCCCGCGCAGTTGTAGGGATGTGACGTAAATTGACGCTGCATGAGCGTTGCCGACAGCTCTTGAACAGGAAGTACATGGCCGCCGTGGACTTGGATTCAAACACTGAAGGTATACTTATGGATGTTTCTGCAGCCAGCAAACGACCTGCATCCACTCTCACCCCCCAAAAAAGTGGCACCACGAAGAAAAAAAAGACTTTATCAGCGGTATCTCGTGAGTCTAAAAAAAATATGACCGAAGCCGGGCAGGCACCCGCATAAATATTGGATATGCGTTCGGTTCATGGAGGGAACTTCAGCTGCATTTGGGAGTGAAAACGGATGCTGACATGGCTCATTTGCTTGTGACCAGGTGAGAAAACATTATAGGTCGTGTTTAGAGCCTGATACAGTATGAAAATGATGAGATCAAATCAAATAACAGAGTGGAGAGACCTGACGTGAAGTATGTTAGCCTCCCCGGTGCAGTGCTGTGAAGACGAACCGTCTGTAAAGTGTCTGTGCGCGCTCCCGTGCCGGCTTGGCTGGTGGCTGCAGTTAGCCACAGCGCCTGTCGCAGCAGCACTGAGTCAGATTTTGTAAAGCTGCCTTAAGTCCCTTTAAAGCCTGTGATCTTCATCCCTGACCACACATCTCTTACATTGTTTTGCTGGAGTTTGTTTTCCAGCTTTTTTATTTCTACTCTTGCATTTAAGTTTTCTTCTCAATGCATCCCTGTCTCACTCTCCTAAAAGCTCTTTTTTCTTGTTAAATACATGACGGAGGATCTTATTCTTTCGGGTGGATCATCTAAACTATTGGCCCACTTATCTGTCAGTCATTCATGGTGAAATGTTTAAGGAAGGCTGTTGTACGTGCACGTTTCTAGGATAGTTTTCACTTCTTGCTCATGCGCACTCTCAGGTGTTTATGTGTATGTTTATGTGCAACTCTTCCATCCATTCATTCTACCTCTCAGTTCTCACGTTCACGGGTCGTTTGAATGTGTCTGAGAGTCGCAAGAGAAAAGATGTTGTTGAAGTGTATGAGAAGAAGAGAGAAACAAGACCAGAGTGTCCATGGGAGTTTCATCTCAGGGACAGGTAGAGTGTTGTGCATGCACATTTTTTCAAAAAGTGGCGAGGGCGGTTCTTTCCTGAATTTCAGAAAAATCCTCCACTATACCTTTAAGTTTTTTTAGGTCACTGGTGATCCAGCGTTTGTTTCCACCTCAGAATATTTTAAATGAGCTTTAGTCTAGAGAAGACACCAGCGTTAAGGACAGCCTTTTACATCAGGCTTCTTCTTTGCATGATCCATCTTTAACTGGTGTTTGTGGATCACACAGTGGACCAACAACATCTGGAAGTGTTTTTAAGCCCATACAGCGATGTCCAGAATCATGTCTGTTTTTAACACGGTGCTTCATCGGCACCCACAAATCATGAGTATCCAGTTTTGACTTTTGATCTTGTTCCTTGTGCAGAGATTCCTCCAGATTCACTGAATCTTTTGATGATTAAAGATGATTAGATCTTAAAAGTCTTCACAATTTTTTGTTGATAAACATTTTTCTCAAATTGTTTCATAACTTTTAGAAGCTCTGGGTCTCAGATTTTTGAACCTCTAACCATCTTAACATCTGATAGGCTCTACTTCTGAAACACTTCTTTTATCCTCATTCATGTTACTGAGCTGTTGCCAGTTGGTGCATTTAGTTTTCTTCTGCTTTTCCAGTTATTTTTGAATTATGCCAGTTATTTTTTTAGCCTTTTTTATGTTTCTTTTCCAACTTTTTGAGATGTATTGCTGCCAAAAAATTCTAAATGAGCACATAGTTTATTTGAAATTATAAAATATCTGTTTCAACATCTGATATGTTGTTTATGTTTTAATGGAAATAAAATCTGGGTTTATGAACTTTGCAAATCATTGCATTCTATTTCTATTTACATTTTTAACAGAGTCCCCACTTTTTTGGAATTGGGTTTGTATTACATGATCATTTTAAGATTAGTTTAAAGAGTCTCACCAATATTAATGCGGATGGGTGAGGAAAACCACCTAACTCCTCTGCTGGCACCCTGATGAGGTTTATATTACCAGCAGGAAAGTTGGATAACAATAAACTCCAAGGGATTTAAAAGGAAAAGACAAATATGATCCTTACCTTTCATAACTCTGTTACTCTTGTTCCCACTGATGCTCTCATTTCCCCTGTTCAGTCTTCTTCTGGTGGTCACAGGGGAAACTTCATTGTCTGCTTCATGAAGGTCAGGGGACATGTTTTTCTCATGGTATGAGTCATATATGTCCCATTTTGTAGCATTTTGGTCTGTGGGAGTGAGAAAAATCTCTGTAAACAATTGACTAGTTAAGAAGAAAAGCACTGATGGGTTAGGGAGCCAAATGCATCACTTTGTGCAGTGTGAACTGACCGCAATGGTAAACAAGTCTGGGGGTCATAACATAGGCGAGAATAAAATCTTACCCTTGTCGGCAAAGATGTTTTTGTTGAACTGGGTTAGCTTAGTTTTCATCAACCCACCAAATGTCTGAATTGACTGATCTACAAACATCTCATTGCCCATTCTGTTTTCCAATATCTCAGCATAGCGGCTGTTCTTCTTTCTGAAAGAAAATCTTCCTTACAATTCCTATGATTGCATCTTCATAGAAGTTATACAGTCTTACGTAGGGCTGGGTGGTATGGCAACATTTTCACATTATGTTTTTTTTCTAAATTATATTGGTTTTATGGTATTTGATATTTTTTACTGTCATATGCACAGTACCATGTTTTTGTTGCACAGCCTCTTCAAAATATGGTTGCCAATATGGGGCAGTAATTAAGTTAAGTTGATATCGCCACCGGCTAACGCAAATGAAATCCAACCTTTTGAAGCTGAAGAGGTTCCATAATACAGACGTCGCTCGTCTTTTTGAAATAAGTTATTCTGGATCATTAATCTGTGCGTCGCTGTTACAGCCCCCGCCAGCAGCCATTCTTCATTCAAAACTTTATTATTACCTCTGCCAAGGAGATAATGTTCATCTGGGTTTGTTTGTCTGTTAGCAGGATAACTCAAAAACTAATGGATGGATTTTGATGAAATTTTCAGGAAAGATCAGAAATGACCCAAGAAAGAATTGGTTAGATTTTGGGGGAGATCCGGATTACCGTCTGGATCCAGGAATTTTTTTAAGGATATGGACATAGTACTTTCAATATGTCCACTTGGCGGAGGTCTGCGCCCTCTGAGTGCTTTTGGTATTAGCGTGTAGCACTGAAATCAGTCCCCGCTGCCAACGTTCCAGGTGTTGTCTTAGCTATTCACTGGTAAATTCATATCATAACCAAAATAAAGTTCAAGTTCAAGTTCACTTTATTTATAAAGCACTCTTACGCTGAAAGGCAGATCAAGGTGCTTTACAACAATAAAAACGGGAGAAAGAAATAAAGCAAAAAATTGCATAAAAACAGAAATTAGAAACAAAACATTTTAAAAAACAATAAAACAATTAAAAGTTCCACAGCAACTAAGTACCAAAGGCTTTATAAAAAAGAAAGGTTTTAAGTAAAGACTTAAAAATAGCAAGGGACTCAGCGGACCTGATTGATGGAGGTAAGGCGTTCCAGAGAGGGGGGGCAAAAGGCTCTCCCGCCTTTTCTTATATACCGGGGCTTTGGTTCAGCTAAAAAATTTGCTGTTGAGGATCTTAAGGATCTAGGGGGGGCATACCAGATGCATAGATCTGCGAGGTAAGGGGGGGCAAGATTATGTAAGGCCTTAAAAACAAGCAGGAGAGTTTTATATTGAACCCTAAACGTCACAGGAAGCCAGTGTAGACTGGCCAGGACAGGGGTGATATGATCACAGCGACCTTTACCAACCAAATAAACCAAATAAATACCAGTTTTTGGTATAAACTGGTATACCACCCAGCCGTAGTCTGACATGAGAGAGGCAGTTTTAAAAAGCACCATTTTAATAGAGCTGTCAGGTGAGTCAAATATTAATATCTAAGATAAGAAAACAGGATTTCTGCACTCACTTAGTTACATCTGCATCATCACTGTCCACTGAGATGCAGGTAGGAGATATGTCCAGCAGTGAGAAGGAGTACGTCTCAGTAAGAGTGACCTCAGGTGACTTATTCAACGTCTCTTCTGTCAAATGTTCTCCCATATGATCTGGTTCCAGGGGCACTTCTGACAGTTTATCAAACAACGGCATATGTAATACAAGTTATTTTACAAAATTACTTTAAGGAAAATTTGATTTTAAAATAAAATGAAGAAATGTTAGCATTGGCAACATAACTGAAAAACAGAAACATGGGAAAAAAATTAAAGACAAAGAAATATGAGAATACAGGTTTTTAAAAATGATATTAACCGCAACAAGTAAGAAGGTTTAGATGAATGTCCTGCACTGAGTGGCTGTCCTTAGTGTCTTTAGTCAATGAGTCTTTTGGAGACTCGGTGGACATGGAGCCACAATCAAGGAATGAGTTATAATGCAATCTGCAGCAAATAGAGAGACACACAGTATAAATACTGTAAAGCTGTCACACATGGAAAGCTTTGTTCTTCAAAAGGTAGTACGCCCTCCACTACTTCCAACTTTACTCAGCCTCATGTCTACAGCGTGATCATCTAGTTAGTCAGTACCTGGATACAAGCAAATTAGAGTCTGGTGGTGTAGATTCAGAGAAATCTGATACTGTGCTGGAAAAGATAGAAGCCATAGACATCCTTTTTGATTTTTGAGGATCTGAAGGACACAGCGGCAGAGGAGTGACCTTTCTCTCACGAACATCCATCTCCTGCAAAACAAATTAAACAAGGCTTTATGACATGACCTCGTCCAAAAGCTTCTGGACACATAGATAGATGTGAACTTTACATTTCAGTCATAATTTGAGGGGTTAAAATACAAAGTAAAAAAACAAACTTTAGAAACAATTTATCCAATTTAGGAGAGAAAAAAATCATAAACAAACAAGTATGCTTTTATTAATAAGGAAAATATTTTGTGCTATTTTTTAGACAAGTTTTACATTTAAAACTTTTTAATATTTCCCATTATTAATGTTTAAACAGCACAGTAAAATCTTAACATATTTAGCTTCCAAGGAGCTAAACTTTCAGATACTTTAAAGTAATCTTGGTGATGAGTTTCCCAGATTTCTAGAGGACTACCTTTTATTCTTAGTTTTCAAATAATTTCAGTCCAATTTTTGACTATTTTTGTAGAAATGTTTGATTTTATTATTTGCTAAACCTCTTAACAGCCTTATGAATTTTCCAAGTGCATAAAGGGCTTCAAAACTTGTTATTGAAAATTTGAAAAAAAAAAGCCTTACTATAGTATGGCATTTTTGGACATCAGGGGTCCGAAAAAAAGTTGCTTTTTTAGAGTAATTCCTGCATTTTTAGCATCAGAGGAGCCTGAAAAACACATCTAACTATATTTTAATCACTTTCTTTAAAATCATAGTTAGTCAGAGTTACTGACAACAGCAAAGTTTAATTAATTCCCTCTGTGATATCCCTACTGTGATTTTTATTTGAGTTTATGGCACGACAGACTTCATCTGGTTTTGGAGACGGAGTGAATAAACAGAGAGACAAACACATAATGAAAACAACAATAAGGTACAAGCAGAGTGTAAAGGGGTGAGATGTCAACATGAAAACAACAAAAACTAACAAAACAATCCAAATATATTTTTTAGAGATAAACATAACTGTGGCTTATTGGTCTATGGTCCAGGAGCCCCAAGACTCAGCCCACCACCCCTGCACCCAATGTTGTGATCCTGGGGGTTTAGTTCCATTTAGTATGTCTTCTCCTACTCATTTATTCTATCTGTGGTTTTGTTTTCCTCTGGGCTTAGTTATAAGGTTTGTTTTGGGCCATTTGCTCCTCCTTCTGCTCCTTTATATCCTCCTTTGTTTCTCCCGTTCAGCCCTTCCTGTTTTGCTTTTATTTTGATATCCTTTGTGCTCTCTGTTTCCCTTGTGTCTCTCACCAGCTTGTTCTCTCTCTGTCTCCTCAGCTCTGTCCTGTTATGTCTCGTTAGCCCCTTTGTGTTCAATTTGTATAAAGGCTGCCCTTTTAGTTTCCTCCTTTGTCTGGTGCTCATCAAAGATTCCCTGCTTGTCTCACTTTTGGATTTTTACCTCCTCTTTGCTCCCGTCTCCCACAGTAAGTTTGTTTTCTTATTGTTTGCTGCCCTGTCAGCCTGTTTATTTTATTATTATTAATAAAGTGTTTAATTTAGTTCCTGTCTCCTGCATTTGGGTCCAACACTTATAACACAGAACGTGACACCCAATATAAGGTCAGGCCAGGGCACAAGGATCCAACCCACTCCTGATTAAGCTCCCCTACTTTACCAGAGAGGCCAAGTTGCCCCCACAGCCTTCACCACATAAAGGTGAGTCATATCCACACCAAGTAAGCCGGCAGCACCCTGTGGAACACCCAGAAGCAGCACCCAACCCACAGATCAGCAGCAGGGTCCACAGAGGAGGGACCCCCAGCAACTTCATCCAGCATCAGTTATCAGTGTGTTTGTACTGTGATGGTGCATAATGGTGCTTATGACTAAAGTGAGGGCATCCTGTCTAACAGTAGAATCCCCCGCCCACCTGGCTGCTTTGCCTGACCATGTGTCTATAAAGGACTTCAAATCTTAATAAATAAACTTGTATTGTCTCAACAAAGAACAGACAACAACCTGTTTTCAACTTTAGGCACATTATTATTAGAAAAATTTGTTTCTGTTTCTTCATTTGACTTTAGAGAATATCATCCAAAAACTGCCTGACAGATATAAAATAGTTTTAGCAGCAACAAGGTGACTCCTAAACAGCTGAAAGATGTTGCATCATTCAGGTCCTCTGTCAGGTTGTTGCTTGTGTGCTGTGGACAGGTTTTATACCTGGTGATCCCTCTTTGGTTCTCTAGTAGTCCAATTTTCTTAATACATGAGAATCTATACCTGTTTATGCAAACAGCAACATTATACAGATCTAGAACAGGTCAAACGCATCACATAAAACACATTCATCAATCAAACAAACAAAAAAACTAAATTAAAACAAAAAACACCAAACTGATGTCACAGACGGATGGTACTCAGGTTCCCTCAAGTGTCACTTAAAAGAAAGTTTGGTACAGGGATTGAATACAAACATCTGACTAAGATGAATGAGATGGTAGTCGACTTAAAAAAGGGTGGGGTCTCCACGAGAAGGGGGGACAGACTCAACCTGGGTGTGTTGTCTCCTGTAGTATGAGTGCTAACTGTAAGTTTGGATGGGTATAGGTTGTCCTATAGAGTGGTACTGGTCGAGTGGCCTCAGGCTCAATTGGTCTCTGTGTTGGATTTCATCATAGAGTTATAAATAGAGAGGGAGGAATAATCACATGATTGTGTGATTCAATGGAGAATTGCCTCCATTTTCATAATGAGAATATGTCATCAGATTCAGGGCTTAAAACTGCCTCAAATGTAGCCTGTCTGAGTCTTGTGCTTGTAACTGCACCAATAAACACAAGAAAGCACCTGGATTATCATTTCATAAGTACTGTAGGTAATCCTGCAATATAGAATTTTGTTTAGAATCGTGGCTTTTATGAAGAAAATTCCACTGTTGAGTAACTGTTCACACTTTCCTTCTGACTTTGCCTTTATAAGAATAGGATCTTACAGTTTTTCTCAGTCACTTTGGTGCATTTCTCACAACAGAAACTTTGCACCACTGCTAAGGCATTTCTCAAAACAATTAGTGCAAGAAACCATTTTAAATTCAGTTTAAATTTTATCAATATTTTCCCATTAAATATACTGTTTCTCAATGCATTGTAGGCAGTTTTTACTTGTAAAAATCACAGGAAATAGCTGATTTATTTACAACACTGTAGTGCAAATTCGACAAATTTTTATGGTGAAATTAAAAATGTTTTAATGTATTTCAGAAGCACTATCAGTAACTGTAAAACAATCTACATGCTATGTCAGTAATGTTATTTACTGTCCTGTTGTAATTTTTACAGGAATATTCTGGTAACCACAGCTGCCAGTGTTTCCCTGTTAAACAGTTTTTTTACAGTGTAGGTTCAAATGAAAGTTTTACTAAAAAAAAAAGTCCAAAATCTTGAAATGTGATGTTACCCTGTGTGACTGGGTTCATATGGGCTGTTTTTACATCAAAATGTGCTTCCCTTTAGACAACTGTTTACCCATCACTCAATTTCTTACTTCAAATCTGTTGGTGTAAGCAAAGGTATTTTAAGAAAACTGCTAAAAAAATGTGCTTTTTGTCCCTTTTTTCAATGTAGCAGGAGGAAATATGGTAGAATATCAGGAAAATATCACACATTTGTCAAATATGAAGGACATGCTGAGATTTTTAGTCTTCTATGCCAACATTTATACAATTTAGGACTTCAACGGCTGGCAGTCTACTTCAGTGGGGAAAAAACATGCCAAGATAGTCCAAATTTTGGAATACAGCAAGATTGAATATATATATATATATATATATATATATATATATATTTTTTTTTTTTTTTAAATGTCACTTTTTCTCTCGAACCCTCTAAAATGTGTCTATACAATCTAGGAAACTATTAGGTGAGCGTTTCAAAAGATTATCATGATGTCTGGCTCCTTCAAAGCTAAATATAAAAAACGAGGACAGTCTTCAGACTTGAAAACAGTCAGGTTGTGTGATGTACTGTTGTTATCACTCACCAGCCAAAGCACTAGTCTCACTCAGGTTCAAAACACTATATTAACAATAAAAAAAGACACTAATGTTAGCTGACTGAACAAATACATGAGTTACATAAGCAAGACAAGAAACACACACAACTTTAACTCACAGTTCTCAACAATCAATACATTAATTACTAATCATAAATATTTTATTATCTGTTTTGAATAGATGCTATTTGTTGGTACCAGTGTATAAAATTTAGAGTAAATACCTAAAGTCTCTTGTAAATTACAGCTGAGTCATGATGCAGGTTTTACCTTTACAAATCCAGGTAGTCAGAGAGCTTTAACTGACACTAGCTGCTGTCAGTTAGTTCAAGTTTTTCCTTTCAATTAAGCTATTTCAGTTGATGAGTCAAAATGGCCCCTGCTAATTGATCTTGTTTATTTTATCACACACTGTTAACAGTTGAAAATCAGTTAAGGTTGAGTCAAATTGTCTCCATTGCTACATGTTAGCATGTAGCATTGCTTTATTGCTAGCATTGCAAATTTTTGCTAGCATGATTTAACAAAGCTTCTGTCCGATAGTTTTTATGTTTTAGCAAACTGAAAAGTCTCTGTGAACCAGAGTTAGCTAAGGAGTTAGTGTTAGCATTGCTAATGTAAGCTAGCACATGTTAGCAATGCT
>SSNP01000108.1:630273-646477 GCA_006937955.1 Pachypanchax playfairii
AAACTAGAGGCTAAGCTGACTGACCAACAGGAACAGGACTATATAACAAGACAATATAAATAACAAGACGTGTTGCCAAAGGAGCAGAAGCAAAGTTCTCTTTGGTGGCAAATTATGTTGAAACAATCCTAACGCCTACGGAATGGCTTCGGTCCGGCTTCGGTGCGGTTTTTCCGCAAGCTACCACTCACATCTGCTCCAGATAGGGAGTGCGGCCAGCTCCGGTGCTGGGTGCGTAAAACGTCACCCGCGAGAACAGAAGTTCACGTGGGTTATCGTTTTGTCGGGACTTCACACGAGAACACGTCCATTATTTAGCAAATGTGTGAAAATGTGTTGTGCTGCAGGCTTTCGGGACCCTGTGTCACCGGGTGTGATGTAATGTTTACATTTCCTATTAGCACGTGTGCTGTCTAAAAAGAAGAGTCAAGTTACAATTGTTCGTACACTCGTTTATTTTGAAAAAACACCGGATATTCAAGCCACACTTCCTGTATAGTTCGTCAGATTTCATCAAACTTGACGCGGAGTGACTCCGGCGTCTGGAAAAAATTGATCCTTGCGGATTCTTTCCGTAGTGCCGTACAGGCCCCGTAACCGGACCCGCACCGCACGGAGCAACTGTGAGCCTTCAAAAGGGATTTTAATCTAACGGAATACCTGCGGGGTCCGCACCGGACCGGATCCGGATGCAGTGTGAGCCCGGCGTAAATGAGAAATTCCAGTGTTGAATGTTTCTACTGTGAAGAGTCTATATGGAGCTCCAGTGGTTTTCTCACTTGTTTTTCCAAAATCCCAATTGCTGTGTATTACGTTGTACAATGTACCACATTTAAAATTCAAATCATGCTATTCCTGATTGAGCCACTTGGTTTGTGAGGTTGTGTTGGTTTTGGCAAAGCTGCAGGAGGAGCAGCACTTTAATGCTTGCACACTGGTACTAGCAGGTAGGATATAGCAAGATGGCCTCTTGGTGGATATCTAAATGATGCTTTTCACTGTTCCAGGTATGACCACCTTACCTGTCTACTGACAAAGGTGATGGATGAGCGCCCTCACAATGTAGTGGATGTGATTGAGAACCTGAGCTATGACCTAAAGCAGGGGTCTTTTAAGAAAATAGAGAGCACCCTATGCAACCTTCCACATACCTCATCCGCTGAGCTGCTCACTGAGCAGCAGCGTCAGCTGNTTGTGCTCTTGTGTTGTTCATTTTATTTTAACTTTAGTAGTACTAAACACTGATTCAAAAACATGCTGTTTTGTGTGTTGGATCTAATAGAGATCTCCTTGGAGTACCTTAGTGACCCCCTGTTTTTATTCCCACTGCATACTTTTTGCTTTATATTTTTTGAGGGGTGTTTGCATTGTAAATATATAGTTTAAGTCTGTTAAAAAGTGATGACATTTGAAATTAATAGAATTAAGTCAACATTTCAGTTTATAGCATTTAAGAGATTCCCCCAAGAACAGTAAACTTTCAGCTTCATCTTCACTGTTTTTTATGTGGTTTTCATTTGAGGCCTGTTATTTGAAACTGTAAGACCACCAGTTAGGTTTATTTTGTATGATTTTTTTTTTATTTGTTTCCTTTTTGGCCAGGTTGTTTTAAAACAAATCAATGTTGCTAGTGGCAGAGGACTAAAACCAAATGAAAAATGAGTACAAGGAAAAAAATCAACTCATTAGACTAATTATTACATTCCAAAGAGTAAATTTCCATTTAGTAGGTTATAAAATTGTACAAATTATTACATTTACTTTTTATGCTTGGAAATCCTTCTATTTTTGTATGGACTTTTTGAATGCCTATGTATTGCCTCCCAAATATTTACTTATATACTTTTATTTTGTCTTTCATGTTTTGATACAATAGTAGTATCAATTTACATTTCATTTTACAATGTAATATATTGTGTTTGTTTTGTTGTTTATTTAAACTTAAGATAATTGATATTAAGGAGTTTATTAAGTCATTTTTGTATTTCTGTATTTTGTCAGGTCCAGTTTGGCCACTTGGCTGTCTGACTTGCATAAATAGTTTATTTGTTTACATAAAGATAGTATTTCTATGTTTGTTCACCTTTAAAGAGTTGTAATTCAAGGTAAACATAGACACAAATAGTACGCTTTTATGCTGTATGTTAAATCCAGTTAATAAAGTTTATCTGATAATCATCTGGTTTTTTTTTTTTTAAGTAATCAGTTATTGAATGTTCTTTTTCTTGGGCAACAAATGAAAGCAAATCTAATGGAAAGAACTAGAATGATATGAGTGAAATCAGCAAACCCCATATTGGTTATTTAAGCATGACTAACAGTAGCTGCCTTGATGGACAGAGTAGTTGTTCATTGAACAAGATTTAATTTTGTTGTCCTAAAATTTTTAGGATGTGTAGGATGAACTCGAATAAATTTGGCTCTACATATTTAAATAAATCATTTGAATCAATGGAGAGAAAATGCATTGATCCAACGTAATTTAATTAAATTCAAACACCAAATACCCAATAAGTTATTTTGACATGATCGAAAATGGGTTTTTGTACTTGACTTAATTACGTGGAAATAGGTGCCATGATTAAATTGTGTTCATCCAACAAATTATTTTTTTGGGTGAGTGATTACCTTTATGTTTGGGTTTTTACTGGTCGCATTAACCAAGCTAGAGGCTGAATACATATTACTACTGCTCCTCCACCACAGGAGAGGAGAGCAGGATGACAGGATGACTGCACCAGCAGACCACTTCTGTTTACCTCCCGCCATGTTTTCTACTTGGGTCTGCGAAAGCGGAAAGACGTCACGCTGAAGTTGTACGCATGCGCAGTGGGCTTTTTTCACCCTTTCTTTCCAAATGGGTGTGTACATGCATGTCTATAAGAATGAAGATCGGACAAAACCACCCCTCTCGATCAGAAGTAAATTTCATTTTGATCAGGCTGCATCGGATCAAAACATTCTGATTGACATGTTTACATGACGTATTTTTTTTCCGATTGGGCGTTTATTCCGATTAAATGTGCCCATGTAAACGTAGCTATTGTTGCTGTTTTTAGCTGGTGTAGTTTACATTCACCCTGCACTTTATTAAACGATCCAAACCTTAGGAGCTTGTTCACATCACTGCCTGTGGCGGCGCTATGGTGGTGAAACCACAGATTAAATTAATGTCCTATCTGTGTAACTTAATCTGTAGTGAAATGTAAACAAACATGAAGTGGCAGACATCAGTTACACACTGGTCTGTGTAAATAAGGGTTTTGTAGCAGTCTGCTCATTATACATTGGGTTTTATTAAATTATCCTGTTTAGTTTACAAATCTAGTTTTTTGTTTGATGGTGTTTACTAACTTTGGTGCTTTGAGCCAGAGTTGTCATTAAAACGCTCTTCCTTGTGATATTTAAATGTTAAATATTTTAGCAGGTTCTGGACTGGTGACCTGGTTAGAGTTGAGGTATTTATTGGCAGAAAGTAAACAGAGTTAGACTGATTTCATAAAATGCACCAACTAGTTTAGTATTTTGAACTCATAATAAGTTATTGCTCAAACATATGAACACAGCACCCCCATCTCGGTTGCCCTGGCAACCATTTAGTTACTGAAACCACTGCAACAGTCTTGACTCCAAGGTGTAAAAAAAGTCAGTTTTTCAAAAAAAAGTTCTCTGTATTTTCTGGTTGGATACGTTAACTAAGCATGGCAGCTCCAGTGGGAAGAGAGGACAGACTCAAAGCCTTCCTGTTGAAAACCAGTGGGAAAAGCAACATGAACCTGTGAGTACATCTTGTGCAATTCTGGGTCAGATTCCCAACGTTTCCAGACTCAGAGCTGTTTCTCACAACAAACATTCAGTTAACTCACAAGAAACTTTTTTTTTTGTTTGGATTTTTCATTAAACTAATCCAGTGCCACTGAGTAGAGATGACGCTGGACTGATCAACAACCGTCTGCCTTACTTTAGTTGAGCTGTTGTGGTTGAACTAACATGTGTTGTATATAAATGATTAAATACCTTGTTTGTGTAACTATCTGATTAATATTTATAAAAAGACATGCAGGATAATGGCCCTTAGTCCAGAACAAAATCTTTAATTATATTTAATTCTAAATTAAAATAGAACAGAATTGTCTATTGTTAACTTTGGAATTTGTGTTGTCTTAGTTTGGTGTCTGAGTTTCATGTTTTAGGAGCTATGTGTCTTCTTGGGTCTTAACAGTTGTGTTCTATATATGGTCGTATCATTTCCTGTGCTTCACCTCTTGTTAGTTAGTTCATTGTCTGCACCTGCGTCTCGTCTAGGTCCGGCACTACTTAAAGAGGCCCTTCCATTAAAAACTTTTTTTCTGAGGTTTCTGTTGAATATTTTAGCTCCACAGGTGTTCTTACTTTCATAGTGGGTGTAAAAACAGGTCAACAACTTCTCTTTCAGTTTTAATCTCTCAAACTACGCAGTTGGCGATAACACCCGAGTTCTCCCGAGTCTGTTGAAAGGTCTGTTAATAAGTGTTTCCTAATGTTTTTTAGATATAAAATGTTTCATATTACAGGTTAATACTTAAGAAATAACCACAAAGTCCTGAAATTTGTATGAAATGGCCTCTTTAAGGTTGGAGCTGTTGTCAGTTCAATGCCGGACCGTTGTCCCCTGTCATGTCCTTTGTCTGTGTCTAGAATCATAGTGAAGGTTTATTGTGAAGGTTTATCATCAACGTATGTTGTCAAGAGTCATCGTTCACCGTGTGGATTTTGGATTCTAGTTTTTTTTCTTCCCCTTTGGTTTTCTTGGGACTACAACCTAAACCTCTATGTGAGTAAAGCATTTTCGTTTCAGAAGACTTTGGATTTTGCTTACATTTGTTTTTTGAACTTTGAACATTTTTGGAAGTTTGAACTGAACCCCTGTCTCCCACAGAAGAGCAGCTTATGTGTTTGTTTTTTTTCCCATCCCGTGTTTGTTCCAATAAACTCTTTTTTCATTTGAGCCTGCCACTCTCTGCCTCCACTCACCTTGTGAAACCTGACACATGTGTGCCCAATTAAAACTTCAATTAACATTGTTACCATAATGTTGATTATCATGCCATGTAAAAGTTCTGGCAGTGACATAAATGCTGTGACAAACTTTGCAGCTTCAGCTTTTTGTGGTGATTTATGATCTCAGATTATGTGCAGAGTGATCAGGTGTGTATGGATCCATCGCAAAAAGTTCTATTAGTTTAAATCTGTTCTTCTCTGTATTTTTAACCTGGCACCAACTTATCAGCTAACTTCACTCCAGCAGTCGGATCATAGGCAAGTGACCCAGTGAAAAGTGCTGCTGGAAACACTCCATTGTTTAAATGAACAGACTGAGTGTCTGACGGCTTCCCTGTGTTAGAAGACATTTTAAAAAGTACTTTTTAAATCATCACTTCATGTTCAGGAAACCACTAGAAAGAATAATAAAGGGTTTGTGGAACATCAATAACTGAAGATAAGAAGCTCAAATACAGTGAAGACAATCCAAGGGTGTCCAAAGCTGTCTCCTCTTGAGAAGTGTGCAACAGAATCATGGTTCTATCACGGTAGAGCTCAGATATCTGCACCAAGGCGAAGGCTTTTGAACCACAGCATTGTTACAAGAAGGATAGCAAAGAGATCACTTTTGTCCAAAAAACGAGCCAATATTTCCTCCACCCAGATGTCTGAGAACTTCTGAAAACAAATTTGTCAACAGTGGAAAAACAGAGCACTGCTATGACTCCCATGAAGAACCAACTTCACAAGTCAGAGAAAGTAAGTCTGGAAAACAGAAGCAGCAGCCATCTTGAACTAGTGAGACTCAGAGAGACGAACAATATGGCTGAGCTGAAAATGATTTTACGAGAACACTGACGCTCTTCATGAAATAAAGGAGGATGTAAAGACATCAGACAGGAGAGCAGATGAAACAGCGTTCCTAAAACAACAGGAGAAACTAGAGGCTAAGCTGACTGACCAACAGGAAGACTATATAACAAGACAATATAAATAACAAGACGTGTTGCCGAAGGAGAAGAAGCAAAGTTCTCTTTGGTGGCAAATTATGTTGAAACAATCCTAAATGAGAAATTCCAGTGTTGAATGTTTCTACTGTGAAGAGTCTATTTGGAGCTCCAGTGGTTTTCTCACTTGTTTTTCCAAAATCCCAATTGCTGTGTATTACGTTGTACAATGTACCACATTTAAAATTCAAATCATGCTATTCCTGATTGAGCCACTTGGTTTGTGAGGTTGTGTTGGTTTTGGCAAAGCTGCAGGAGGAGCAGCACTTTAATGCTTGCACACTGGTACTAGCAGGTAGGATATAGCAAGATGGCCTCTTGGTGGATATCTAAATGATGCTTTTCACTGTTCCAGGTATGACCACCTTACCTGTCTACTGACAAAGGTGATGGATGAGCGCCCTCACAATGTAGTGGATGTGATTGAGAACCTGAGCTATGACCTAAAGCAGGGGTCTTTTAAGAAAATAGAGAGCACCCTATGCAACCTTCCACATACCTCATCCGCTGAGCTGCTCGCTGAGCAGCAGCGTCAGCTGTTTTCTTCAGATGACACAGTCCTGGAGAACGAAAAGGTAGTGGTCACATAAACTGTACCAATCATTACCATAATGTAAAATTATAACCTTTTCGTTCCAGTTGGTATTAAAACAGATTTTCAGGGTGTCATTTATGTTGTAGAATTAGTTATGAGCATGTTTCTCTCTATGGCTTTCAACATAAAGACATGGCTGATATATCTGGTTCATGGTGCCACCTGCATTGTGTTGCTCTTCAGGTGGAAACAGTTCTTCCTAATGTTAATGAGATTGGCTTCTACCTGGAGCAGGCGGAGGTGGGACTGAGTAGAGAGGAAATGCAGAGGATTTTTCTTGCACTGAAGCGCCTTGTGGAGTTGGAAGCTCTGCCTCACTGCCGACTGTGGGGCAAGATTTTGGGGACAGAGAGTAATTATATTGTTGCTGAAGCTGAGCAAAGAGACAGAGAAGATCAAAGCGCTGAAGAAGCACTCAAAGAAGAGGAAGAGGAGTTTCAGGACAATGACATGATGGAGGTAAGGAGAGTGATGTACTTCAATCAATGTTAACATACAAACGTCAAATTATTTTGGTTATTTTTTTCTCTGCAAGTAACAATTCAAAACTGTTCCAGCTCTGTATTCATTCTTTTGACACAAGCTACTGGTTGATAGAACAGTTGCTTGAGACTGTAAAACACAAATTTGTGAATGACTACACTAATGCCTATGACTCAATAGCACACAATGATGTTTTATTATTAAAGAGGCCCTTCCATTAAAAATGGTTTTCTGAGGTTTCTGTTGAATATTTTAGCTCCACAGGTGTTCTTACCTTCATAGTGGGTGTGAAAACAGGTCAACAACTTCTCTTTCAGTTTTTATCTCTCAAACTACGCAGGTGGCGATAAAACCCAAGTTCTCTCGAGTTCGAAAGGGCCTGTATCTGTTTCGTCACAACTCCTTTGTTCGTTAGTATTCATCAGCTCCCGAAGTTGAAATCACGCCCAGCATGCTGTTAGCATAACCCCTCCTTTACAGCGGATGCGTTAGCAGCACGTTACTGAAGCAGCACGTCTCGCTCGCGTATTCTGCTGCTCGATCCTTTCCACCGGGTGTGTATGAGACGCGTAGCAGCAGGGAAGCAACCGTCATTGAAAGAGCACGAAGTCACGCGAGATTAGCAAAATCACGCGTGACTTCGTCAGTATACACAACAACAAGCAGACAGAAACAACAACATGGCTCCAAAAGTTTGTGTTTTATGTTCTGTCCGTTTTATGTAAATATGAAGGACATTAAAGATCCAAAGGGCTCCCTCGGAGCGTATTTCGGTTTTGAAAAAGTTTACAGAGTCTATAAAGTCTACAAAACCCAGTAGTGGAGTGCCATTGTCCAGCAATTGTCTCTGCTTCACCACTCCTCAATCAAACAAGGTTGTCAGAAACTGTTTTTCAACTGTTTTTCAACCTCGATCTTCAAAGTAGACGTTTTCCCCTTTCCAAAATTTTGAACTTGTGGCGCGTTTCAGACGCGTAGCGTAGCGTGTAAAAAATAGAACCGGCGCGTGTGTGCCGCGAGATGTCACTCCTGAGACGCGTTCGACTTGTGCTGCTGATGGATGCGGTGGAAAGGGTTCTATTGACTACAGCGGTATCTATCAGCTGCGTATGAACGTGCTGCTGCTGACGCATCCGGTGGAAAGGAGGGGTTAGACGTAGCAAACAGGAAGAGGCTACGTGTGTTGTTGCCATGTGCAGCGGGGCAGGAAACAGTATACCTTGCATAGGCTAGTTTGTTAGCCAATCAGAGTCCAGCAAATTTGCATAATGAATATTAATGAGTTGCAGCCTGAAACCAGCCGAAACTTGAACCAGAGAGATTGAAAGGTCTGTTAATCAGTGTTTCCTGATGTTTTTTGGATATAAAATGTTTCATATTGCAGATTAATACTTAAAAAATTACCACAAAGTCATAAAATTTATGTAAAATGGCCTCTTTAAAAACTCAAAAAACTGTTATAGTGCCACACAAGACACAGTACACATAACCATCTTCCCTTTATCTTACTACAACTCATTTTGAGGAAATATGCTTAAGTTTCATTTTAGGGTCTTTCATCATGTAATAACCACATTGTAGCATTAGTCTTGGGTCTAGGTGGACAACGGATGTGACCTATTTTATTTAACCTGCTACTAATCTAGTAAAAGTATAGGCTGCACATTTACCAGTTTAGTAGTAGGTTAAATAAAATTTCAGTTTATGCGATTTGAATAAAGGTTATTGCAGGAGAACAAAAATATTTATTTGTATATTTATTTATTTTCCAGGATCAGATCAATATCTGTGAACCATTAATCTGGAGTCCACTGTTTTTGGGGTTTTTTTCAGAGAGACTCACTTCCTCGGTCACTCTATAAATCCCCACCTGCCGTACCAAAGGAAGCAGTAGGAACAGGTGCTAACAAATCCGTGTATTATGTTTGCAAAGAGCCTGGTCTTCCATGGGTAAAGCTCCCTTCAGTTAGTCCTGCACAGATTACTGCTGCTCGTCAGATCCGTAAACTCTTTACTGGAAGGCTGGACAACTCAATTGTGAGCTACCCACCTTTCCCTGGAAATGAGGCCAATTATTTGAGAGCACAGATTGCTCGGATCTCTGCTGGGACACAGGTCAGCCCCCTGGGCTTCTACCAGACTGGGGAGGAAGAAGATGATGATGACGAAGATGAGGCACCCCAGGATAGATATGAAGTGAATCCTTGCTTTGAGGGCATCCCTGTTAGTGAACTGGTTGATTCTTTGTCCACATGGGTGCATCACGTTCAACACATCCTGCAGCAGGTATTTAGCTGATCTGAATCGGTGTGTGTACATTTCTGCAAATTTTCTACATATTTACAATCAAAATTGGCTTCAGGGTCGTTGTATTTGGGTGAACCCGTCTGTGAAACCAGAAGAGGATGTTATTGATGAAGAAGAGCCTGAAGACAGGGAACAGGACCCTGATGAGCCCGAGCCAGAGGTTGGACCCCCTCTGCTCACGCTTCTGTCCCAAGATGCAGGTCAGAAACTTTCAGGTCACAGTTACTTAATTGACCACAGGCTGAAAGTCTAAACTCTAAACTGTAAAGTGTAACAAAACTGAGCATTTCAGAGTGGCCTTTTACTATTGGTGCGTTCACACCGGCTGCTTTGTAAACGTCAAGCAACGTTCACAACGCTTCAAGTTTGAAGCTTGTAACACCTGCCAGTTAGAGCCAAAAAGCGTGTAGGCGGGGCTTCCTTTGTTGTCGGATGTTCAGAGCTATGGCAGATCATATCGAGAGAGTGACTTAGCTTTATTTACTTCATAAATCTAGACAACGTCGAGGTCGGGAGCATCAGCGCCGTTTGTGGATACACACCATTCTACAGATGCGTTCTGAGTTTGGGGAGTTTAACCATTTGCTCCAGGAGCTACATATGGATGAGGTCCACTTCCAGCGCTACTTCCGCCTCCCGCGCCCAGTTGGACAATTTCCTGCTTCATTCAAGTTACGTGCAGTGACGTCACTACGTCACTTTGATGAGACGCTCTGATTGGTTGACATACCGCTTCAAGAGTGTCAATAGTTCAGCTAGCTGAACTTCTGTGTTGCTCGCATTTCAAGGTTCAACGCCTGAAACGCTTGAAAAGCTTTGAAAGTTGACACTGATAACGCTCACAAAGCACCACAGAGACTCCGAAGCTCCTCTGACGGACTCCAACATAGACTTTACATGTAATCTTGACGCTTCTGACATTGACGGTTGGGCTGGTGTAAACGCACAAGTCTAAGGCCTACCTGTACAATAATCATGTTATCTAATCAGCATCCTGATATTACACACCTGTGTAGTGAGATGGATTATCTCCACAAAGGAGGAGTGTTCACTATTACAGATTTAGACAGATTTTTGATCAATATCTAAGATAGATGGTTGTTTTGTTTATGTGGAAAGTGTTTTAGATCTTTGAGTTCATCTCATAAAAATAAGAGCAAAAACAAAAGGTTTAGCGAGCGGAGCCGTAATGGTAGCTACAGAGCCATGGTTAATGGAGGAGAAAAGACGAATATTAATGACAGTTGTCGCTTTTGTGTCAAAAACTTGTGAATACGAGGTGTCATTGCACACTCGGTTCAGGTATTTGACCGCCCCAAGCAAACACAGAAGTAAACACTTCATCCACAGCTGAGTCCGCCATGTTGAATGTTGTGCTCTGGGTGGAAAACGCTAGTTCTGTGTTTTCAGGATGATGCACAACAACGGTGATATGTAATTGTTTCGTCATAAAATTTGACGTGGAAATGATCGGGTGCGGCTCCGGTGTCAGACCCTTCTGCATTTGAACATAGTGCAGAAGGATCTGATTGGTCAGGCTAGCTGAGGTATGTTTTGAGAGGAATTTTTTTCTCTTCCCTTTCCTCCTGTGTCACTCTTTTTCTTCAAGATTCTTATCTCAAACTTGGCTCTGAAAAATTGCTGCCTCGGAACAAGCAACGTGTCTGTGCATCTCTTCCAAGTCAAATTCCTTGTATTGTGCAAATGATACTTTACAAGCTGATTCTGATTCTTTTTCCAATGACTGTTTACACAGTGCCAACACATCACATATCACACTGTGAAGTGGTGCTATACAAATAAACCAAACAAAAGGGATTTCTTATCTTTTTCTTTCAGAGATATTCAACACTCCTCCCTGGTTCTCCGAGCTCTCTTCCATGTTTATCCCTGAGCATGCAATAGCAGTGCTCTGTTCTAACCTGTGGCCAGGAGCATGTGCATATGCGTGTGGAAAGTAATTGCAAGGATCTCATTAGTATTTTGCCCTTTTTGTGTTTGATTATATCTTAAACTCCAACATGACTATGTTGTTTTGTACCTTTCAGGAAGTCTGAGAACATTTATATCGGATGGGGTCTAAAGGATGTAGGGGCAGGTTACAATCCACCTCTACCCCCATTTCCTCAAAAGGAATATCCCAGTGGACCAGAGATCACTGAGGTCCTTGACCCATCACTGGAGGAAGAACAGGAAGAAGCTTTAGAAGAGCAGCAAGCTGAACTGGAGAACACGCTCCTCCAGGGAGAAGAAGAAGAAGAAGAAGAAGAGTATGATGATGACTAAGAAAATGTTGTACAATTAATATACATTTTTTAAAGATTTGGATGTCAATAAACATTTTGAATGAAATATGTCTCAATACTGTATCTTCAGTTTTTTTTTGTCTAAAGAGCATCCTCAGCTCTGCCTTCACCACATTCTGTCCAGTCACATTCTGTGCAGCCTATGACACAATCTGCTGAAACAATACTCAGCCTACATGTAAAGTTTTTACTCATTCGGCCCGGTTCAGAGACACGGGGGGCAGCTGTGGCTCAGGCAGTAGAGCAGGTTTTTTGGTAACTGGAAGGTCGCTGGCTCGAATCCCCACTCTACCCAGAGAAAAAGATCATCTGGGCGTTGTGTCTTTGGGCAAGACACTTAGGCAAGGCAAGGCAAGGCAAGTTTATTGGTATAGCACAATTCATGTACAGGACAATTCAAAGTGCTTTACATGAAACAAAAGCATAAGTAAAAGAATGAAAACATGATTTAAATAAACAGAATTAGAACAATTAACCCACTTTACCTGTTTGGTGGTGGTCAGAGGGTCCGCTGGTGTCTGGCAGCCTCACCTCTGTCAGTGTGTGTCCCAGGACAGCTGTGGCTACAACATGTGTGTAGTTCATCATCACAAAACGTGAGTGTGTGAATGAAATATAAAGACATTGATAGTAAAAGTAACAGTACTTCAAATTCCAGAGTTTTACAAATCAGGTCATGATAGGTTTAACAGTTACATAACATGCAAATACATCCGTCTGCCTGTCCATCGGTTTGTCCGTCCGTCCGTCCGTCCTTCCATCCATCCATCCATCCATGCATCCATCCATCCATGCATCCATCCATCCAATAGAAACTGCCTTTATTGTCCTTTAGAATCTTTCCATGCTGATAGTGCTATGATGATTCTCCTACTCTTTGAAGATGAACCAGAACGCTGAGGATGGATGGACTAGCTCCATCTCTCAGTCTGATGATGTTGGATTAAAATCCTCTGTTTTGAAATGTTCATTGCAGAGAACGAAGACTCTGGGTCTGAGAAGCCTTCCCTTCTTCAGGCACCTTCCAACTTCTTCCTGATATCGATTTGAAAAACCTTTAAATCCAAAACCAGAGATTTTAGTGTCTACACAAAAAACTAAAAAGATTATCACATTCTCTTCATTCTTCTTTGCATTTTATTCATATCAAGTTTTACTTCACATTTTAAATTCCCGTTCTCACCCCAGAGAGCTGACAAACTTTGACTTTGAAATGACACAAACACTTCTGTTGATAATGAAACAAAGCTGCTGAAATCATGAGTAAATCAATCAACAATATTGTTTATTTCTACCTTAGCATTCTTCTGCAATGTTATAGAACATGTGATGGACTGGCGACCTGTCCAGGGTGTCCCCCGCCTCTTGTTTTTACAGATAGAACAGTGAGGAACCAGCATATCGACAGCAAGTGGATTGGTTGGTGCAGTCAGAACAACCTGGAGCAGAACACTCTCAAGTCTGTAGAGATGATTGTGGATTTTAGGAGACTCCCTCCTGCCCTACCTCCCTCATAGTCCTCAGTTGCACCGTGTCCATTGTACAGAGCTTCAGGTTCTTGTGCACCATCATCTCCCAGGATCTGAAGTGGGAGGAAAACATCAGCACCATCCTTAAGAGGACCCAGCAGCAACTGTATTTCCTGCAGCTGTTTAGGAAACACGGTCTGCTGCCCCAGCAGTTCTACACAGCTGTCATCGAGTCTGTCCTGTACTCCTCATCACTGTGTGGTCTGGAGGTGCCACCAAGCAGAACAAGACCAGACTGCCCTCTGCAAAAGACCCCTCCCACCCTGCACTCAATCTCTTTGAACTGCATCCCTCTGGCAGGCGTCTCAGAACCCTGCAGACCAGGACCAACACCGGAACAGTTTCTTTCTTACTGCAGTCACTTTAATGAACAGTTAAATAAGCTGCATGGTCAGCGTCTGCAGCTCATCTTCTGCTCATCGTGAGTTAAGAAGTCATTTCTTTAGTCTGGTTTTCTTATATATATATATATTCTTTGTCTGCACTAGAGAGACACGATCTATCAGAAATAGATTCCTTGCATGTCCTCATATTGGTGATTAAAATTGATTCTGATAAAGTTCCAGTTTGCAAGTGTTACAGTCATCATGGTAATATTATTCACTAATGTTTGCGCATATGAACCTGAAGTAACGTTCTACCACAGTTGTTAGTCAGTGTCAGCTGTTTTGATTAAAGGGACAATAAGACGACTCATAAACAGTTCTGCAGGTGGAGGTCACTGTTGAGGAGACTTGGACCCTGAAGACAGGATGGAACGTCAGTATATGACAATGCCAGAAGGTTTGCTGTGTCCCAGCACAGTCTCAAGAGCAGATCCCAGGAGACAGGAAGTTACTCTACTACAGACCTGTCCTTTCATAGTTTTATAATAGCTACAATATATTTATTTACATACATTGTATTTCAGATGTTCCATGTATTTTTTTTACAACCAGTATCAGTTCATATCTAATGTAACATGGTATGTTCAGGAATCCTGAAATTATTTTCAATTATTTCCACTGTCTCTGTCCAGCCAGTCAGAACATTATAACACAGTTCATATAATACTTTCAGTCAAGGTTCTCCATCAGAAAATATATGGCTTCTAACTTTAATTGAATGAAGGTTTTTTTTCTCAGGGTCTGCAAGCAGACGTACAGCAGGGTTAAAACAGCCAAAATTAAAAGATGTCAAAATATGTAGGAATCCTCGATCAGACTGACTAAATACAACCAGAACAGAGAGTTTTGTTGGTTAGAAGAACAGAAGCATCACTGTCCACATGAAGTTTGGTAGTTCAAGATATATGTGAGAAAATAAGTTTGAAAAAGAGAAATTTAACATTATTTAAGATGTAAATCACATGATTGGATCCTTGTTTAAATGTAGATTCTTTGTTATTTAACGTGCATCTTAACGTGCATGATTTGAAGAATCTGCTCATGGACTTGCAGGCAGATTATTTGGAATTTGAAAAGATAAAAATAAATGTTATAGTATTTCCAAAGGTATCAATGTATACTTATGTATCATCATAATTAAAAAGTACACAGGAAAATATTCTGAAATAACAAAAAATAACATCTTACTGTTTTACTACATTGAAGCACTTTTATATTTTACAAGTTTTTTTTATTAGTTTTTGATCTACAGAGTTAATGAACTACATTTATTCTAAAAGCCAGAAGGTCTCTAATCAGAAAGTGTTGAATCATCAGTTCATCACAATCCTCCATCATGAGCAGCACAAACTAAAGGAACGACTCCCTTTAACAGGAAGAACCTCCAGCAGAACCAGAACCAAGATGAACCTCCTGTCTTGACCCACTGGGGTCTGAGAGGACAGAGACAAACACAGAAGGATTTGGGTCAGTCTTCATTTCTATGGAAAGATAAACAGTTTAAGTGAAGAAACGTGGTCAATATGTCCTGCAGCATAACTAAAGGGATGGATCATGATTACAGCAGTGATCACTATGACCTGTACAAACAGCTGCAGACATGCTGCCTTCCATTTATGGACAGTTTCCTACGGCGTCCTTATTGCAGCTTTATAAGAATCCAGCATTCGCAGCAAGTTCAGAAGTTCATCAAATAAAAAAAGAAACTTTACAGATGTAATTTGGACCTTCTCTGTTGCAGCGATCTGCTGCCACCATGTGACCAAAACACTGAAAGACACGAATCACCTGATCAGTTTGTTGTGTCTCATTAATGTCTCTTCAATGTCCTTCACAGTGTCTCCATCATTACATGATGTTTACGTTCCTCAGTATATCAGAACTGGAACATTTGTTCTTTATTAACATTCAATTCAAACACATGTTATTAATATGAAGGTAAATTAGAGGTTCTAGCTGTAGACAGGAAGGATCTCCTGTAGAGGGTTCTAGCTGTAGACAGGAAGGATCTCCTGTAGAGGGTTCTAGCTGTGGACGGGAAGGATCTCCTGTAGAGGGTTCTAGCTGTAGACGGGAAGGATCTCCTGTAGAGGGTTCTAGCTGTGGACGGGAAGGATCTCCTGTAGAGGGTTCTAGCTGTGGACAAGAAGGATCTCTTGTAGAGGTCTGTGTTAAATCTGAAGACGTTTCTGACTGAAGACACTCTGTTGTTGAGTTACTGTGTTGTGAAGAGGATGATGAGGGTTCTCCATCATGTTCTTCATCCTCCTTTTGATAATCAACTCAAGAGGATCCAGATCAGAACCAGAACAGAACTAGTCTTCTTCATCAGTTTGTTCAGCCTCTTCATGTCACCTGCTCTGATGCTCCGCCCCCAACAGGTGACTGCAGATGTGATTACACTCTCCACAACAGACTTATTAAAGATCTCCAACATCTTGCTTCAAACGTTGAAGGATCTAAGCTTACTGAGGAAGTCCAGTCTGTTCTGTCCCTTCTTAAAAACAGCATCATTGTGTCTCCAGTTCAGTCTGTTGTCCAGGTGAACACCAGGTATTTATACTCCTCC
>SSNP01000108.1:646617-656954 GCA_006937955.1 Pachypanchax playfairii
CTGTAGGGGGTTCTAGCTGTGGACAAGAAGGATCTCCTGTGGAGGGTTCTAGCTGTGGACAAGAAGGATCTCCTGTAGAGGGTTCTAGCTGTAGACAGACAGGAAGGATCTCTTGTAGAGGGTTCTAGCTGTAGACAGGAAGGAGCTCCTGTAGAGGGTTCTAGCTGTAGACAGGAAGGATCTCCTGTAGAGGGTTCTAGCTGTAGACAGGAAGGATCTCTTGTAGAAGGTTCTAGCTGTGGACGGGAAGGTTCTCCTCTAGAGGGTTCTAGCTGTGGACAAGAAGGATCTCCTGTGGAGGGTTCTAGCTGTGGACAAGAAGGATCTCCTGTAGAGGGTTCTAGCTGTAGACGGGAAGTATCTCCTGTAGAAGGTTCTAGATGTGGATAAGAAGGATCTCCTGTAGAGAGTTCTAGCTGTAGACAGGAAGGATCTCCTGAAGAGGGTTCTAGCTGTAGACAGGAAGGATCTCCTGTAGAGGGTTCTAGCTGTAGACAGGAAGGATCTCCCGTAGAGGGTTCTAGCTGTAGACGGGAAGTATCTCCTGTAGAAGGTTCTAGATGTGGATAAGAAGGATCTCCTGTAGAGGGTTCTAGCTGTAGACAGGAAGGATCTCCTGTAGAGGGTTCTAGCTGTAGACAGGAAGGATCTCCTGTAGAGGGTTCTAGCTGTAGACGGGAAGGATCTCCTGTAGAGGGTTCTAGCTGTGGACGGGAAGGATCTCCTGTAGAGGGTTCTAGCTGTGGACAAGAAGGATCTCCTGTAGAGGGTTCTAGCTGTGGACAGGAAGGATCTCCTGTAGAGGGTTCTAGCTGTAGACGGGAAGTATCTCCTGTAGAAGGTTCTAGATGTGGATAAGAAGGATCTCCTGTAGAGGGTTCTAGCTGTAGACAGGAAGGATCTCCTGTAGAGGGTTCTAGCTGTAGACAGGAAGGATCTCCTGAAGAGGGTTCTAGCTGTAGACAGGAAGGATCTCCTGTAGAGGGTTCTAGCTGTGGACGGGAAGGATCTCCTGTAGAAGGTTCTAGATGTAGACGGGAAGGATCTCCTGTAGAGGGTTCTAGCTGTGGACAGGAAGGATCTCCTGTAGAAGGTTCTAGCTGTGGACAAGAAGGATCTCCTGTAGAGGGTTCTAGTTGTGGACAAGAAGGATCTCCTGTAGAGGGTTCTAGTTGTGGACAAGAAGGATCTCCTGTAGAAGGTTCTAGTTGTGGACAAGAAGGATCTCCTGTAGAGGGTTCTAGCTGTGGACAAGAAGGATCTCCTATAGAGGGTTCTAGCTGTGGACAAGAAGGATCTCTTGTAGAGGGTTCTAGCTGTGGACAAGAAGGATCTCCTGTAGAGGGTTCTAGCTGTGGACAAGAAGGATCTCTTGTAGTGGTCTGTGTTAAATCTGAAGACGTTTCTGACTGAAGACACTCTGTTGTTGAGTTACTGTGTTGTGAAGAGGATGATGAGGGTTCTCCATCATGTTCTTCATCCTCCTTTTGATAATCAACTCAAGAGGATCCAGATCAGAACCAGAACAGAACTAGTCTTCTTCATCAGTTTGTTCAGCCTCTTCATGTCACCTGCTCTGATGCTCCGCCCCCAACAGGTGCAAACGTTGAAGGATCTAAGCTTACTGAGGAAGTCCAGTCTGTTCTGTCCCTTCTTAAAAACAGCATCATTGTGTCTCCAGTTCAGTCTGTTGTCCAGGTGAACACCAGGTATTTATACTCCTCCACCACCTCCACTTCTTCTCCGTGATAGAAATGGGTTTTGGCGTGTTGCTGCTCTTCCTAAAATCTACAATCATCATGTCTTCTTCACATTCAAGATGAGATGATTGTTTTCACTCCAGGACACAAAGAGATCCACCAGGTCTCTGTGCTCGGTCTCCGGTTCATCTCTGATCCACCAACAACTGCTGAGTCATCAGAGTATTTCTGCAGGTGACAGGACTCTGACCTGAAAGTCTGTGTCGTGTATCTGGTCACATCATTTTCTCACACCTGCCTGTGAAATGACTTTTGTTATGAACTGATGTTTCATAATAAATGAATTGCAGCATCAGACAGAGGGATGTTCATGTCCTGAAGAAACCTGTAGCCTGTTGAAATGTTTTTTTTCCATGTTAAACTTTCTTTCGCTGGACTGAATTAATTTTCGTCTGTCTTTTAAGTGCTCCTTCCAATCTTCTAATGTGTTCTTTTTGACTTTATATTTCCTCCCTTAGGTTTTTCAGCTGGGTTCCCTGGTTGCATAGCCTGTTCCATACTCCTCCTATAGCTCCGACGCTGGCTCCTCATGGGTTCCTGGGATGTCCCTCTCTTCTGATACCATCTCATGTCCCCCCTCACTTTCTCTTAACTCATTTGCCTCATTGCTGTTGCTTCTTTCCTCATTCTCTCAAATTATAATGACACTGTTAGAATAAAGAATAATTCTTCAATAGAATAAATACGAACGTCTAATATTTCAAAAGGTTCGTAACACAGTTTACTTTAGTTCAGTATGTGTGGTCACTGGTCAGTGGATCAACATACTTCTCACTGTGGGATCCTTCCTCCTCCTTGGTTCAGGGTGATGAACAAACAGGGTTGGAACAGCATCAGCCCAAAGTCTCGCCTTGCCTTACTTAATCTTATTAAACTGTCCTTCCTCAAAATGTGCCTGTAGAGTGGTGTATTAGTTTATTTCCTGCCACATTTAACAGTTTAATTGCAGCTGTGTGCAGTTGAGAGCAAAACACGTAGAGCCTTGATTGAAAACATTTGAGAGTGCACATTAAACTTACTGCACACAGCTTTTTGTTACTGTGATCTCTGGTCATGGTGAGGTTGCTCCTGCTGACTTGAGCCAACCATTTTCTTCTTCTCTCTGCGTCCTTGGGGAAGCCATACATTCTGATTCCTCTCTCAGACCGATTGCTACATCCATATGCAACGCAGCCAACCATGGTAAGATAATCAACCTATAAAAGGTATTATTAAAATACAATTTTTGTACATATAGAAATATTGGCAAAAACCAAAAATATAGAAATGTAAAAATACATTTTAAAATTTGTCATTTCAATTTTTAACCCACTGACTGAAATTTTATATGAATACAAGACGAGAAACAAACTATTCAAAGTACGAAAGTCATTCAAATGAGTTTCATTAGGTCTTGAGCCCATTGCTCAAATTTGTTGAGATTCAGCTTATTGTTGCATATGTAACAGAATGTTGGTAAAATGCTTTATTAAAAATGCTACTATACATGTTGTACAAGTTTGATTATTTATTTTTTCACAATTAACACACACACTTATTTTTAATCAATGAGTGACAGAAGCCTGATAAACTGTTATAGATACATGTACTGTGTTCACATAAAAATATAAAGTAATAATTGTAAAATGTATTCTACTGAACATAACAGGTCATCATTAAAAGCATAAACAGCTACATATTTTCTTCAAGGTAACCTGGAGCAGAGATGTTGCATTATCATTCTAAATTTCAGAAAACTACTTTAAATTGGGTATTACAACTCGAGTTTAGGTCTTCTTGTAGGACATAAAGTTATTAAATATGCTTATATAGAGCAGTGTGTTGCATTACTACATCAAATATATTGCTATAATATATTACAGTAATATATGTGGTCTAAATGTATTCTACAATGTGTTAGGACTCTCGTATTCCTCTAAAATGTAGAACAGTGACGAGTGTCTGTCTTCCTAGAAATGCTCGGATAAAATAAAAAATAAATAGGCTACTCTGTAAAGGAATTAGAACACATTATTATTCAAAAATTACCAAAAATCGCCAGGGGAAATGTGACAATATTCAATGTATGTGATCTGTCCCGCCATACGTCGTTCAAACTGACTTACGGCACTGGGATGAGAGCTCCATGAACCACGTGACCGCGAGTCAGCGAGTTCAAAGCGTGTCGTAACCACTCTCTCTCTCTTTCTCTGCGTAACTCTCTCTGCGTAAAGTACTTCCTACGCATCCAATTTGATGACGTCACACGTACCCGTGAGACGCATCTCTACTTTGGTGATATTCTACACAGTAATTCACAAAGTTAGCAAATCAGAGAAAGTTCTTTCTTTGTCAAACTGCAGTAGCTTTACAAGAAAACTACAAAATGTCTTTGGAAAAAATTGTTTTAGAAAATCTTGTTTCTGAAAACCAGAGCAGCAAACAGCAAAAAAGAAAAGCCTGTTCTGAAGAGTCAACTCAAAAGAAAAGGATGAGAGTTTCTGAAGCGGCTGGAAGCTCTCAAATGTATAAGATTGAAAAGGTGAGTACAGAAAACAGGAAAATGAGACATGATGAACACAAACCAAATGAAAAGATATCGATAAAATCAATAGAAAGTGGTGAAATATTTGATGAAGTGGAAAATGCAAGTACACTTAAAATCAAATATGAAAGAACCAAACAGAATAAAAGACGGGCCAGCTATGAGGATTCATCTCCCAGAAAAAGAAGGCGAACGTCTGAGACGGCTGAAACATCAGAAACAAGTGAAACCCCTGAGGTGAGTAAGGAAAATGATAAACACAGACAAAATGAGGAAAAACAGATAATATTGGTCCCCCGTAGTGATAAATCTGATAAAGAGATTGAATCAGAGGATCAAGTGGAAGCTGCTGAGTCAACAGGGGAAACCAGTCAACAGGAAAATCCTGATTTAACTCTGTTTAAAACAAAATACCAGCAGCTTGAAGAACTTGGTGAAGGAGGGTGTGGATCTGTGTTTGCTGGCTATAGGAAAGCAGATCATTTACCTGTAGCCATCAAACATATCAAAAAAGATAAAGTGTTCTGTAAATTACAGGGTATCTCTGTCGAAATCCTCGCCATGTTAAAACTGGCTCAGACAACATCTAAATCAGCCGGAGCGTCAGCACCCGTGTACCTGTTGAACTGGTATGATGTTGGGGACGAGCTGATCCTGGTTGTGGAGAGACCGGTGCCAGCTCTTGACCTCTATGATTATGTTTGCAGCAAAAATAGTTCACTGACAGAGAATGAGGCTAAAATCATAATCCAACAGTTGGTTAATGCTGCAATCCACCTGGAAAATGAAAACATCTTTCACCGGGACATCAAACTAGAAAACATTTTGATCGAGACTGGATCAGATGTCCCGCGTGTCCGTATCATTGATTTTGGAATGTGTAGTTTGTTGGGTAAAAACCTGCGTCTCCAAAAATTTTATGGAACACCTGATCACATCCCTCCAGAGGTGAACATTTATGGAATGTACCAGGCTGGACCGACGACTGTGTGGCAGATAGGAATCACCCTGTACGAGATCCTAAATGCAAATATTGGGGAGTTTGAGACTAAAACATACTTGGGAGACAAGCTTAAATTTAATACTGACCTGTCAGACCATTGCAAGGATTTCATAGGATCATGTTTGGACATTGAACCTAGAAATCGCCCGACGCTGGACGAACTTCTGCTCCATCCATGGCTCAGCTGAAACCACCTCAGACTTTAAGACACCTGTAATCAACAGTATCAGTCAAAAACTGGTAAAATCCAACAATCTGAAATAATTTGTAGTAATTAAAAGATCTGCAGCTGGTTTTAGGGTTTTATGAGTTTTCTCCGGGTGCTCCGGTTTCCTCCCACAGAAAAAATATATAATTTAATGGTATGTTAATTGATACATCTAAATGACCCTATGTGACCCTGCGATGGACTTCAGACTGCCTCCTACCCAACGACCTCAGGAGATTATGGACTCCAACTTCAGCTAATTTTTAATGGTTAAAACATCTGAAGCTGGTTTTAGGATTTTTGGGGTTTTCTCCGGGTGCTCCAGTTTCCTCCCACAAAATAAATATATAATTTAATGGAAGGTTAATTGATAAGTTTAAATGACCCTATGTGAACCTTTGATGGACTCTCACCTAATGACCACAGGAGATAAACACCAGCCTCGCAGCAACAGCAGGAACAAGCAGGTATTAAAATGGATGGATGTGTTTAATGCTGGTATGTTATTTCAGAAACTGGTAATAGTTTATGTCAGTGCTGCCACTGGAATAACTCCATGTACCGACCTGGATCACCTGGGGAAAAGGTGAGGGTTTAAAACCCTGATGCAAATTGTAATTTACAGGAACAGAGATTTTATTGTTTTAGTCAACTCTTTTTCTGGTCACAAAGTAAAAACATACTTGGTTAAGAATAAAATAAAAACTGTGAAAAGAATCAAAGGACAAAAGAAACTATGTAAGATACAAAATCCACTTAGAATGTCTTCCACAAAGAGTTTCTACTCAAGACAAACTAAACGCCTATTTAACAAAAGAAAACCATAGTTCTCCACAAGTACAACCTCTGAGCCTCCTGATCTCCAGAAACTACTAGGGATGTGCAGATCAATACTGGACTTAAATATATTTGGTACTGGTTTGAAAAGCAAATCAGTGTTATCACACATTGCTACTTACTACTAGTTTTTGGAGAGACCTCTATATGGTGAAGTTCAGAGCAGGCAGCCAATTGCAGATGGGAACCACATGACTGGACCAGCAAAACAGTGATATGCGAAATAAAATGGCTTGATTGAACATGTGACAGGAAGACACCTGGTTTCTGGTCGATATTTAATTTAACATTTTTATAAACATTTTATGCTACAATCTTAAGCGATTATCTAAATTTGGTTCATTTTTAAAAACATACTGAATGTTATAGTTATGTAGTGCTGATACTGATATGCTCATCTTAATGTCTGTTTGCTTTGCTCTGTCATATCATAACAAAACAAAAGAAACTGGTCATGGTACCTAAGTAATAGAACAGGGTTAGATTCTCTGGTGTCCTACTGGTTGAGTCGGCTTCCGTCAGGCTTTGGGCAGCAACTCATTTATATTTATTATTTGAATTTGCTGGACTCAGATTGGCTAACAAAGTAACCTATGAGAGCAAGGTATACTGTTTCCTGCCCCGCTGCGCATGGCAACAGCAGACGTTCTCGCTTCCTGTTTGCTACGTCTTATGCTAGCAGCTTTTAGCCAGCAGCATGCTAGGCGTGGTTTCAACTATGGGAGCTGATGAATACTAACAAGCAAAGGAGTTGTGATGAAACAGATACCAGCTGTTCAAACTCGGGTGTTATCGCCACCTGCGTAGTTTGAGAGATGAAAACTCAAAGAAAAGTTGTTGACCTGTTTTCACACCCACTATGAAGGTAAGAACAGCTGTGGAGCTAAAATATTAAACAATGGAATGGAATGGTCCCTTTTACAACTGGGAGTAATAGACAAATGATCAGTCACATAGTAATACCAAACAACTACAGACCAGTTGCCCTGACATCTCACGTCATGAAAGTCCTGGAGAGACTCTTACTGGCTCACCTCAACAAGCAGGTCAGCACCTTTCAGGACCCATTACAGTTTGCATACGGTAATGGGCTTGGGATTGAAGATGCCATCATCTACCTGCTTCACAGAGCACACGCTCATCTGGACCAATCAGGCAGCACTTTGAGGGTCATGTTCTTTGACTTCTCAAGTGCTTTTAACACAATTCAGCCTGCTTTGTTATGTGAGAAGCTCCATAAATTCCAGGTGGATTCCTCCACAACCTCCTGGATTTATGACTACCTCACAAACAGACCACAGTCTGTGAGACTGAAAGGTTGTGTGTCTGAGATGGAGGTCAGCTGCACTGAAGCGCCACAAGGAACTGTACTCTCACCATTTCTCTTCACGATGTACACCTCTGACTTCCAGTACAACTCTGAGTCCTGTCATCTGCAGAAATACTCTGATGACTCTGCAGTTGTTGGGTGCATCAGTGAGGGACAAGAAGCTGAGTATAGAGAACTGGTCAGTCAGTTTGTGAAATGGTGCGGTAACAATCATCTTGTTTTAAATACCAGCAAAACTAAGGAGATGATTGTTGACTTCAGGAGGAGAATGAATCAACACAGCAGTATTTCCATCCTAGGAGAGGAGGTGGAGGTGGTGGAGGAATACAAGTACCTTGGAGTTCAGCTGGACAACAGACTAGAGTGGAAATGCAACACAGAATACATCTACAAGAAAGGTCAGAGCAGACTCTACTTCTTAAGGAAGCTGAGATCTTTTAATGTCTGCACCAAGATGTTGCAAATCTTCTATAGGTCTGTTGTGGAAAGTGCAATCAGCTTTGCAGCCATCTGCTGGGGCAGCAGCATCAGAACCAGAGACTTGAAGAGAATCAACAAACTGATCAGGAAAGCTGGATCTGTGCTGGGAGTATTTCTGGAGCCGCTGGAGCTGATTGTACAAAAAAGAATGCTGGACAAGCTGATGAAGATGATGGAGGACTCTTCTCACCCTCTGCACGACAGAGTGATCAAACAACAGAGTGTGTTCAGTGAGAGGCTTCTTCAGGTCCGATGCAAGTCCGAAAGATACAAAAGATCATTCCTGCCTGCAGCCATTAGCCTCCACAACAAGAACAGACCTTGATCGTTATTATTATATTATTGTCTTCATTATTGTTTTTTATTGTTGGACAAAAAAAAACTACTACAACGTTAAATTTCCCTTCTGGGATAAATAAAGTATTTTTCATTTCATTTCATTTCATACTAGTTAATAAAGGACAGTAAAGTAAGGTTCCTTTCTGCTTCATTCTCCCATCCTGAAAACCCCCTTTAGAAGTGTAACTTGTTACCTGAGCTGTTCTACTGTCAGAGTTTTACATGTACTGCCATCAACTGCAGTGAATCATTTAGAACCTGCAGACCCCAGTTTGTATATTGAACTCCAGCTGACTCTATGGGTTCTGGGTTCATTTGAGAAGATCTAGAACAGAGATGGCAGTAAACTGATATAATGTATACATTAATGGGCATTTAGCCACAAAGATTAATCAAATAAATTGCAACCAGTTCATAATAAACATACTGTTAGCCTGAGAAAAGCATCAGGTACATTCTCACTTGAGCTGATCTAAAAAATTATTTACTTGAACTTATTGTGAAAATAAAACACTTTCAAGAAACAAACAAAGTTTACAGAAACACAGGAAAATTATTTTCCAGTTTATGTTTGTTTTTATCCACGTTATACAGCACCCAGAGTTTAATAAAACTGTATTTTTGTGAAATATATTGTCAAAATCGATAACTATCATCCAGTGTTCCAATGTAAACAATGCAGAATGGACGCATGGCGTCACTGGGTTAAATCACGTGACCTCATTACGTACACCGCCTGTCTTCAGCTGCCACATCCAGGAGATAACGGTGTCAGTGCACCTTTAAGAGCTGCACGTCCTGCTGTCTGTTCGGTCCAAACCCCAATCTCTGCTTCGTGAGATAAACCAACACCAAGCCGCGGAAATGTCCGCCAGTTCGGCTTTTAACGATGAGAAGACGGGTTCGTCCAGCGTCGGGGAGGCTGAATACGCCTACGACCCGGTGAGCGGGAAGATTTTCTCCTCCGACTACAATCGGTACGTACGAGGTTCCCGCCTCAGCTTGATGCGGTTTTACCGTCTGGTCTGGCTTATGGAGAACGAGGTGTGGTGTGGAAACAGTTTCCTTCGTGTTAACGTGCATTAAAATGGGTTTCGTAAACGGAAGTTCGCTGCCGTTGAGGCCCGGTACCGAGCGCTACGTGAATCTGTGCGTGAATCTGACTGTGATTTATCGGTCATAGTTGTTTATTGTTTCCGTTCAGTCCTCTGTGACTGAAGCGGGCAGGTAAGCATGTTTTAGAGGTGAAGATGTGATGGGACGTTCAAAGGCCCGATGAAGTCCGGGAGATGTGAGGCCTTTCAGCACCACCCTGCTGGACAGCGACAGCAGAAACACAGATCTGTCTGGAAACCAAACAGGAAGTTCAGACACTAATACAGACACAGTCTGGGTTTATACACCAAACTTTTCAAGCAACCTCGTTTTTTGGCTATTTTCTTTATTTTTAGAGTTAGTGGAGAAAGTATGAGTATACATATGTTGGTTGAAACTATGGAAAGGTTGATAAAACAGTGAAGAAGATTGTTTTTCCATTTGGAGTGTGCATAAGGAATTTGAAAAAGAGACAAATAAAACCAGATTGTCAGAAAAAAATGAGTCAGTATATAAATGTAGGTGCAAAGTTAGGAAATCGTTTGAATAAAACGCGTTTTACACAAAGAATCAGAAAAAGTGACATACATAGGCTGAACAAATTGATAAAGAATGCTGGTTCTGTTCTGGAGACTGATCTAGATCCTTTTGAGTTTATTGTGCATTTCCAGCAATAAAGTCTCAAATATGTATATTTATGTAATGAGAAAATGCAGAAACTGGAGATGTAAACAAATTGATTATATGGCAGAAAATGTAGA
>SSNP01000108.1:657164-688475 GCA_006937955.1 Pachypanchax playfairii
GTTACAGATAAGCTCAATTGTAGACACCTGAGTGTGTATATGAGTGGTGACATTTTGGAAAAAAGTAGCATTCATAATGTGTTCTCATAGAAAGACCCTGTTGACCTGCAGCTGCAGCTCATTTCAAACTCCAGTCCAGTATTTGATTACAGCTCATGTTGTTGATAGAAATGATAGTTGATGTTTATCTCGTATCTCTGCTGTGTGAAAATGGGTTTGACTCAAGTATCGCTTCACAGATGAATCATGGATCAAATTCCAACCCACTAAGTCAGAACGTCTACATTTGGTCCTCATGAAGTTTTTCATTTCTGTGTGAGTGATTTCATCATTCTCTGGGTCTGATTTAGGGAAATACATTAATAAAGCAGTGGTGCTAAAACTACATGCTACACAGCATTTCACCACTTTATCAAAGACAACACAAGCTCACAAACGCTTTTCAATGTCCATGAAGATGTAAACAAAGTGTTGTGTTCTTCTTTGTTGTGACTTCAAAATTGAGACTTAAGCTCATAAAAACATTCATACCTGCCTTATAAGCGTAAAACACACACATTTACACTATGATTTGTTAAACAAAGTTAGAATGTTTCTTAATGCTTTATTGAGACCTGACCGTGTCAGAAATACTTTAAATGTTAAAAGAACGGGGACACTTTAAAGCAGGGGTGTCAAACTCCAGGCCTCGAGGGCCACTATCCTGCATGTTTTAGATGTTTCCCTGTTTCAACACACCTGATTCAAATCCTCTGTATTTCAACAAGTCCTTCAGAAGCCTGTTAACGACTTGTTCATTTGAATCAGGTGTGTTGAAACAGGGAAACATCTAAAACATGCAGGATAGTGGCCCTCTAGGCCTGGAGTTTGACACCCCTGCTTTAAAGAGTCCATTTCACACAAATTTCATGACTTTGTGGTAATTTCTTAAGTATTAACCTGTATTATGAAACATTTTACATCTAAAAAACGTTAAAGGAAACACTAATTAACAGACCTTTCAATCTCTCTGCATCAAGATTCGGCTGGTTTCGTCAGGCTTCGGGCTGCAACTCATTAATATTCATTATTCGAATTTGCTTTTCTCAGATTGGCTAACAAACTAGCCTATGAGAGCAAGGCATACTGTTTCCTGCCCCGCTGCGCATGGCAACAGCACATGTAGTCTCTTCCGGTTGATCCGTGTTTATGCTAACAGCTTTTAGCCAGCAGCATGCTAGGCGTGGTTTCAACTGCAGGAGCTGATGAATACAAACGAACAAAGGAGTTGTGACGAAACAAATACAGGCCGTTCGAACTCGGGTTTTATCGCCACCTGCGTAGTTTGGGAGATTAAAACTGAAAGAGAAGTTGTTGACCTGTTTTCACACCCACTATGAAGGTAAGAACACCTGTGGAGATAAAATATTCAACAGAAACCTCAGAAAAATCATTTTTAATTGACGAGCCTCTTTAAAATACATGTGACTACATTTGTTGATACCAACAAAGGAGGAGGAGCTCGGGTCTTCAAGAAGAGGCCTAGGAGTTTGAGTCATTGATAAAAGGTTTGGGAGCTTGAGGGTTCTTAGCTGTTGCTAGAACTGTGCTCTTATGGAGAGAGATCTCTTATGTTTTTTGTGGGATCTGGTGTCACAGCACAGAGGACTCTAATGATCTCTGGTACAACTGAGGCCTTGGCTTTCCACAACATCTTTGGATGTCACAAGGATGGACAGGATCAGGAATGAGTCCATCAGCGGGACAAGCCATGTTAGATGTTTTGGAGATAAAGTCAGAGAGACTGAGATGGTTTGGACATGTACAATGGAGAGATAGTGGGTTTATTGCGAAAAGGATGCTGTTGCTCTAAACCTCGGCAAAACACAGGGTCCTTGGATCCAGATGAGGAAACTCAATATTATGCTTAACATTAATTAGGATCACCAAGAGAGAGAATCTAGATTTTCTGATTGGATTTAATTATCTGATTGACAGAAATATTACAGACCCAGATCTGGGACTCCTTAGTACTGGAAGCCATGTCAGTTAGCCCCAGTAGAGAAAAGAGCCCCAATCTCATGTTGTTTAACACTATAATCTAGGCTCCAACCTGTTACAAAAGGGAGGAGCTCTTCCTGTAGTGGATCAGGAGATTTTTATGTGTCACCTTGTGGGTGCTAACTGGATAGGATGTGTTTTTGGGTGTCTGCAAAACTATCTGTGAGCTGCAGCTTCTATAAAGTCAAGAGCACCATCAAAACCCAGCTGCTGTTTTTGTCTTGGCATAACAACAACAGTCCCCCTGTTGGTGTACCTGAATGGTACACCCTCCAACATGAACAGGTGGTTCAGGTGTGCTCAGTCCTTCATTCCCAAACTACAGTTGTTTTGTTACTCGCCTCCTCCAACATAGTAACTACACTAATTGATTAAGATCATAAAACAAAATAATTATAAACCGTGTGCGTATCTAAACCTATGTGTGTAGTAGGACGTCCATCCAACTGTCACCTAGATCTGCCCCCCTCAGATCGCCAAGTCTCCAGTAGTTCCAGGTGTTATGTGACATCAACACTCATCGCTGTATGTGGCATAATAAAATCTACATTTATAGCCCTAAGCACATCTTTATTCTAGTCTAACATCATGTGATCAGTTATTTTAGACCCTGTTCACACTATTTCTATTTCTATTTCAGTCTAATGTCCCCACTTGGACAATAGAGAAGGATTATGAACAGAAACACATCCGAATAGCTGTTCTGACCTGTAGAGACCCTAGCCAGGCTTTCATCAAATCTAAAAACCAGGAGAGAACTCATAGCTCAGCATGTAAAAATGGTGTGCACTTGTATAGCGCTTTAATTAGGTCCTACGACCCCCAAAGCACTTCACACTACAGTTTTTTTGTCATTCACCCATTCACACGGGAGATGGTAGGGGCTAACACTCACACAACCCGATACGCAGATCGGGGGCAACATGGGGTTCAGTGTCTTGCCCAAGGACACTTCGACATGTGGCGGTGGAAGCCGGGATCGATCCACCAAGTTGGAGGACAGCCGCTCTAACCACTGAGCCACAGTCGCCCCACAATGTACACTGCATGGTGAGCGGTTTAACACGCCGCCCCCTCGACTCACCTGGAAACTCTTACTGGAAAATTGCCCTCGCTCTCTGTATTTAATGGGTTTATTTGTCAGTTCAGTAACTCTGATTGATCTGACTGGTCAGATTTTTCAGCTCAAATCCAGTGATGAGAAGAAGAGCGCAGCATGAGACAGAGAAGACAGAGACCAGTGAAGGAAGCCATATTTGTTAAATGGTTAAAAGTGACTTATCAGAAGAGGTGGCCTCAGGTTCCATCTGTCTGTTTCTCATTTCCTGTCTTGCTCTGCATGTTTTAGATGTTTCTCTTCACCAGCATATCTGATCTGATGTGTTGATGACAGTTGATGACTGTTTAATAGGCTTCAGCTTTTATTTGATTGTTCTTTTGCTGTTTTATTTATTGGTATTTTATTTGTAAAAGGTAAAATATAAATAAACCTCATTATCATTAATATTAACAGTGATAAATGTTTTTTTCGGCAGTGATTCAGCGTTGTTTAGGAACCACATGAGCAATTTTCTGATAAGTTTCAAATTGATTCTTTTTAAAATGTTTTTGACATTAAAACTTTTTTCTACATTTAAGTAGTTTTCTTAAACATATATAAACGTATATGGTTTTATTTTGTCTCAGTAGAAACAGCTGGAACCGTCATCGTGTTTTGTCCCAGTTGTCAAAAGCTTCATGAACCATTTTGTTTTACAGTGACACAACACCAGAGGGCGCTCTTTGTGTTATTACTTTTTGCTGTTTAAACAGCATTAGCTTTTAAAGTTACTTCTTTTCTTTTTTACAGTGTTGCACATGAAGTTGGACTAAAATAGTTTTACCTTTTCTCCTGAAATGAGTATGACAATAAGACTTATTCTTTGTTTCATCTGGTACCTGGGACTCAGTACGTCATTATTTCACCTGGTCAGAAGTGCTTATGGATGTGTAGAAATATAAAAAAGGAGATTGTGTTGGAAGTAAAATTGGTCCAACTTTTTGGGGAACAGTTTCCACTTAAGGCTGATTATAGTTGATACTGAAATGTTTTTTATCAGCTGATTGAAAGTGGTTTAACAGGTTTGTCTGTAAACACTGTGAGAATCTTAACCTTAACAGCTGTTATCTTTTGACTTGAAACATTTCTTCAGTCCTTAATCTCATTATTTCTCTGTTTTACTATTTAAAGTATTTGTCAGATTTCTTCCTGGGATAAAAGTTTTGAAGCATTTTGGAATCTTTCATGTTTGAGGTTTGAGTCTTCAGTCCGCTGATGAAAAAAGGACCCCATGATTTATTTTTAAAAAATCACTTGTTATGAAAACAATTAAAATTACTGTATTTTACCTGTTTTTTTTTTTTTTGCTATATGGAGAAATAATTTTATCTTAACACAAGTCGTATTATTACCA
Organism: Pachypanchax playfairii; assembly: GCA_006937955.1. NCBI lineage: Eukaryota > Metazoa > Chordata > Actinopteri > Cyprinodontiformes > Aplocheilidae > Pachypanchax > Pachypanchax playfairii. The sequence continues at coordinate 661,658 of SSNP01000108.1, forward strand.
GGTCAGAGTAGGTTATTTTCTGTCTGAGACACTAATAACCTCCACAGGTTTTTTTCTGGCCATTTGTGCAATAAGATATATTTAATCTTTTTTGTATTTTAAAATAGATATCATAATCAGGTGGGCGTGACGTTGATGTAAGATCCAAATGGCAGGAAGCAGCAGACGGTTAGGTATTAGCCAAAATGAGATATTAATGACAGAAACTTGATAAAAATAAGCACAAGCTTGGGGCGTTGCATGGCATGGGCCAGACCTGAACATTCAATCGTTATTTAGTTATAAATGTGTTGGATTGTGTCTAATCTTTACATAAAATATCTCTGTTGATTCTCTTAATTTATAGTCTTAATATAAGCCTAAGCATTAGAAAAGATGTTGCCATCAGAGGGATGTTAATCTTTTCATCTACTTCTGGAAACACAGTGTAGCTGATAGACTTACTTTTCTCTCTGAACCCAGCAGGAGGTGGATATTAATTATCCAACTTTTGGACATACAAGAATTTAAAAATGTATGAGCGTCTTTTAAGAATGAATTCCCTCTGAGATAATGTAGCCCTCCTTCATGTTGAACATATGATACCACTGCACTGCGCCCAAAACTCGACACCAAACAGGAATGAACTCCGAGTTAGCAGGTGGAAACCTGGCGGTCCGAATAAAAGGAGAATTACTGATCCAGATTTTCTTAATGAAGCCCAGACCTGTTCGTGTTGGGCAGTTCAGAATATGCAGGTTGTTAAACGAGGGTGTTTTATTTATAACTCCGAGGCAGGCCGAGATGCTTTTAGCAGTAAATCAAAGATTGCATCCAGTTTTACATCATTTTCAAAAGCTCGACCTGTCGGTGTGATTCACAGTGCAGCGGCCTCGGGGGGAGGGGTGTACATATCATCTATTCAAAACATCTTATCAATCTTTAACAAATGTCAACAAATCATAACTGATCTGTTACAGATCACAGAGGGATCAGATGTGAAAAGTGCTTTAAAGCAGTTATTTTGGTTTGAGCAAAGAGGAAACGAGTGGGAGGTAGAGGGAGAGAGAGAGAGAGAGAGAGAGAGAGAGAGAGCGACGTCCTCATCACGACATCACAAAGAAAGCTGAGTCATGTAAGGCAAGAAAAAATGGTGTCCTTGCAGACTATTAAAAATGGATAAAATGGGACAATTTTTAACCTAAAATAGAAGAAGTGAGGAATATTTAATTTGAGTGTTTGTCATGTAAAAGAAAAGCTGGAGGAGCAAATAAAGGGAGAGGCACCGTGACTGGACAGATGTTATAACAGAACAAAGGTAATAAGCAGAAGGAGGGAAGGGGGATCGCGTGGCAACAAATAGGACTCTGGCATTGTTGGAGAACTAGACATGTACCGTGTGTTTGCACAGAGAGGCTGGTGCAGCAACAGAAACCACATGAGCAGTGGGAGGAGTCATTAGAGGAGAGGCGTCATGGCAAATAAAACTCCACGCCCCTCCCAGCTGAGCATCCATTTACTGAGCAGCTGATGTCTGCTGCTTCACTGGATGTGCTCAGACTCTGTAGTAACAGAAGGAAAAAGGCAGAAAGGGTTTCAGAGCTGCGCTGGATTTGGATTAGAGCACTGAACTCTCAGCCTTCTCACCAATGGAGCTCGCATGAAGAGGATTTTGGTGCCAATCTTGGGAGAAATGTGCACATTAGAAGCCCAGAAGCTGATGTTGCTTTTTGTTGTGTGAAAACTGAAGAGCATCAAGAGAATTTCTTCTGATTGTAGCAAAGCTGAAGAAACCGTTAGCTTGTCTCTGTTTTATTAGTGTTTTTGACTGAAAGTTTAAAGGATGACCACCATGCAGAAGCTGCTGCAGCTGCCGGTGAACGCGGTGAACATCGTGAAGACGGTGCAGAGTCAGGTCCAAGGCCAGGAGGAGGACAAGAGTCCAGTGCTGAGCCCCGACAGCGGGCAGCAGACTTGGTACAGCGCCCTGCAGCCGGATGAGCTGCGCCACCTTCGATCTGGGGGCACAGGTGGAGGTGGAGGTGGAGGAGGTGGAGACCAGGAGGAGCGAGCCACACTAGAGGAACCTGGTGGAGGTGGCAGCTTCCAAAGTCAGCCGCTGCGGTAGGATGATCCAGGACCTGTTCTCCTCTTTCTCTGTGCTGCTGTTCAGTTTGAGTTTCTTAACTAGATTACAGCAAATTTAACAAGATGATCATTCCAAATGTTGTTAGTCAGTGGTTGGGAGCTGAGACACTGACAGCACCCAAAGGTTAAGATAATTACATTCAACTGGATAGTTCAGCTGCCAGGAGCCTCCAAAATGATGCAATACAAAACTCACAAATAATCTGGATAGAAGTTAAAAGTTAAGAATTAAATAAATAGATTTTGAAATGATAAATAATTCACAGATCAACAAGAAAAGCCAAGAAGTTGCCCTAAATAACTTTGTTTCCTGCCTAAAAGTCTGAGATATAATATGAAGGATCTTCAGTCTTCAAACTGCAGAAGCAATTCAGTGAACTGCTGAAAAGACTGAAGGATTGTCTCAGATATGTTACAACGTTCCTGCTTTTCTTTGATTCATTGTTAAAAGTTACAGTTTATTTGTTCTTTTACGTTTTATGAGCTGCAGCTGTGTGTGAATCAGCTTATTTTAACAATCTGCTGCAGGTTTTCATGGTACTTCTGTGGGTTCTTAGTATCAAGCTGATGCCACATCTGAAGTCGGATCCTTGTGACGCTGCTTTCGTTTCACAGATACTTTCCTGCTGATCTTTTGGCTTTGCTGCCAGGTAACCTGACCAGCTGTGCTCTCCTTTGTGCCTCAGCAGGTTAAATAATTCACAGCTGTTGTAAATTCAGCTGTTGTTCTGCAGGATAGAACTAAATCTAGTGAAATCAGAGAACGGGCAGTGGTGTCGGATTTCTGTAGGCCCCCTCCTGCATCAGGGACCTTCTTCCTGTGGTTGTTCAGTATGTGGCTTTTTTAAAAAGATAATTGACAGAAGAAACTTGTCAACATGACCTATAACTGATCATTTCTCTGGTCTGTTTGGCCTAAACAAACAATCTTTCCAGTTGTGGTTTTATTTCAGTCGTTTGAAACTTTTGCATGAGGATTTTCTAATCATAAACCCTAAAACATGTTGGACCTGCAAGCGTTCTCTTCTTTTTCATCCTGCTGGTGAAATCATTAAAGAGCTAGCTGGATTTTAAAATGAACTTTTGGCTGACTGTAAATCAGAATGAAATGATTTTCTGCTTTCTAAAGTGCTTGATGATGAGATCCAGTGGAGTAGGATGAAAGCTTTGCCTCCACCTTCAGGTTTTACATGCAGGGAAATGGATTGAAAGCAATATTTTGTGGCTGAAGTCTAGTCAGTTGAAAATGGATGAGCTTGTTTAGGTTTTCCAAGGAATGAATTTAAATGGCGTTTTCTCATATTGCATGAAATCAGTCAGTAAGCAACGTGTGAACTGGAACGAACTGTAAAAATGTTTCTGTTTATCATTAGATGTTTGTGATTTTGTCATTTTTATGAAATGTTGTACACATGTTCCTGCCTCCTCACAGGGTGAGACACATGAAACAATCCAATATGGTGTCTGATGTGCTTCAGTAAAATAACTCAAAGGTTTGTTACCTCATCAGCAGGTAATAATGTTTTCACCAGGGTTGGTTAGTCTGTCCATTAGTAAGATAACTTCAAAAGTTCTGGATGGTTTTTGATGAAATTTTCAGGAAAAGTCAGAAATGATCCAAGGAAGAGGTGAGTAGATTTGGGGGGGATCTGGATCACCATCTGGATCCAGGAATGGTTTTAATTATTCTTCATCATTTTGAGATAGAAGCTGTGAACTGTCGCCCCAATGCACTATACATTGGCGCTCCTGGTTACTGATGCGGTGGTGGTCTTTACGTGTGCTTAAATGATTTGCAGCTTGTAATATTTTAGTTTGATGATGTTTATTGCGTTGGCTTCTTTCACTGTGTCCATGATCCATTTACAATAGTAAAGATGGTTTATGTTGATTCTTACGTTACTTGCCCCAGTAAGTCAACATAGTCTATTTTACAGCCACATTTCTTGCCACACAGTAAAAAACTGTTTGTCCCGTCTCAGCAACACCTGAGTCTGATCTGCATCAGCTTAAATAGGCTGGTGCTTCCACAAGCAACCAATCCACTGAGGCCAAGCCTCCACTCTCAGGTATGCAGACAAAATATAAAACAAAACACATATGGCTCCTAGAAGCTGTTTTTAACATATCTGCATGTAACTCCATAATAAATGGTTCAGAGGATGTCACGATCAGGTTTTTTTGCCCTCAAGTCCAAGTCAGAGTCATTTGATTTTGAGTATCTACCGATACCGAGTTCCGATTCGATTATTGACACAGAACAACTTATTCCAAAAAGAGGAGCCAGGACTGTATGGAATTTCTTCAGCTTCAAAAGGTCGGACACGGACCAAACAACTGCGGTAGCCGGTAATATTAGCAACTTAACTTAATTACTGCCCCCTATTGGCAATCATATTGAAGAAGCTGTGCAACAAAAACATGTTACTATACATGTGACAGTAAAATGGTCTATTTAAAGCAAATCTAATGCAGTATTTATTTACTTACTAGATGATAATGTGGATAACATTAGTCATATCAAAAAATACTGTCAATACAGTAAAACTGATATAATTTAGAAAAAACCATGATGTGAAAATTTTGCCATACCGCTCATGTGAAAAGTAAAATACCCAGAAATTTCAAAATAAAAAGTCACATGCAGATTTACGTTTGCTTGACGATGAAAAAATACATTATCTGTGACGGGTTTGAAGTCCGTAGGTGGGATAAAAATAAAGCACATACCTTCTGGATACATGTTGTCATCTTTCTCCCTGCTTGTTGTTGTATGTACGGATGACATCACTTGTGATTTTGCAATTGTCATGCAGTTTATTCGCGCCTAAAACACTCCCAGTGGGAAGGGACATGTGGCTGATTTCTCGAGAAAAATGCGCCGCGCCGCGTCTGGTGGAAAGGATAGGTTTAAGTAATCATGACACGGTTAAAGTCTTCTCTTCAAAGAGACAAAACTGTCAGAAAATATCACATTTTCAGTTGGAATCAAACGGAATTGGTACTCATAACGTTTTTATGTCTGTTGAAACAGTAAAGAAATCATAACGTTCAAGATATTTGTGTGCAGATTTTCTTCTCGTGGTTTCGTCATGCGTGTGTCGTGGACATGCTGCCACCCAGGACACCAGGAAGATCTACCACACACACTTTTGACGGGTAGTTTACCGCTACGACCTCAGAAGTCTGCTGCATCTTCAAAATCAGGGTTTTAATAACATCAGAAGACCTCGGCAGAGACGGATGTGGAGAAGTTACTTTACAGTAATCAGAAAAATTAGAATTTTGATATGTTTTGCATTAAATTAATCAATAATGGGCCCGTATCATACTTGGGGTTAATAGGACAATCATTCAGGTTGGAGAAATAAAGCGACTCAACATGAGTTTAATCATCTTTACTCATCCTTTTAGTCAACTTTGGCAACTAGAAATGATGTTATTTGATTAGCACATTTATTTATTTACAAGCTTTGAAGAGTTTAAAGGAGCAACAAGCGATTTTTCACCACTAGGTGTGCTGTTGAGTACAGGATTGAGACCAAAACAAAGTCTACGGACATTTAGCCGCTACAGCTACAAGGTAAAAGAGCAGAACTGAATGCAAGCAGTATAAAGGACAAAGTCGACAACTTTATGTCTTTCCAGAGCGAGTCATTACAGTAAGACTAGATTAAAATAATGATTGTTCCTTACCTGTCCAGGAGAAGAAAAACCAGCTCCGAGTCAAATCGTAAATTCTCTCGTTCTCTCAGTGCTCTCCATCTTGGAAAAGCAAGACCAATGTTTATCCTGGTTTTGTCCCTTGCTTTACCCGGTTTGTTTGTCATTGGCCGTGGCTTCTTGGGTGATGAAATGTGTTCCCGGTCATCTTCAGGTGAACGCTTTGCTCCGCCTTCCGCCATTTCGCTTCAACAATGTGTGTCGGCTGTGAAGGAGGCGGAGTTTCACATGCACGAACATGCACGCGGAAGGAGACCACCTTTGTAAACAAGAGGCTCGACATCAACACAGAGAGATGGTGTGTGACCTCATGCTATGTTCCAGATGGAATTACACATCTAGAGCTTCACATTGCATATTTTGAATTCTTTCAAACTGGAAATGATGAATTTTCGCTTATTGCTCCTTTAAATGTATTTTTGGAATAGTAAACTTTATAATAATGCAGTTATTGACGCTTTAATGCTAACCCTAAGCACAGTGCTTATGTGAGTACAATTTAAACTCAAGGGTGGTGGCTCAGAGAATCAGTTGAGCTCTGCAGCAGCCACCTCATCACAGACTGCAATCACTGCTGTCATACAACCAAAACAATATACTAGTGTTTTTAGTCAAAGTTCTGCAGAGACAAAAGACAAATATTAACATGGTGTTAGTGTTTCAGGCCTCCATCTGGATTGTGCTGTAGAACCGTGTGAGCAGCAGAGATCAGAGCTTCTTTGTTCTCGAGACACTCGGGATTAGCTTTTCTGACTAGATGAAGACTCTGCAGGAGGGCAGGAAATCGCTTAACTTCATTTTATTGCATCCTTTGTTGCCGTGGAAACTACTGAGAGGAAATGTGCAGATCTGCTACTGACTCACTCCACACACCAGTGACCAAGCCCCGCCCCCTGTTCCCTCAACTCCAAATGACAACTAGACAGACACTGAGTTCTATCAGGTGTTTGTTCTACAGGAAGAAATAGTTCAAAGCATGAAATGATGCTAAGTCACGCATGAAGACACGGAACACAGAGCAGTAAATCAGTAGCGATACCAATCTGACTGATTCAACACTTGAGTCTGTTTCTTAGTTTTAAGTCGACAACCGAAAACAACAAAATATACAGCCTGAACTTTATCATCAAGAAAAAAAGAGGTGAAGCAGTAATACTTTCTGTTTTCAAGTAAATAAAATCTGTTTTGCTGAAGGATTTGAAGTTTTTAAGCGTTTGAAATGAGTGATGACTCGTCGATTTCGGTGTCTTGATGAATGACAGCCAGCAAACACTCGTGCAGACTGTTTGTAAAATGTCAGTGATTCCTACTTCCTTCATTCAAAATTAGTCTTCTGTCTTTATCTGAGCAGCTGCAGCAGTGATGCCGCCACGAGGATCCGCTGCCTTTCCAGGACCTCGTTTGCTTTTTTTTCTTGCCCAGCAGGTTTTAGTAGAATCTGTCAGTGTTTATTACAGTTTGTATGGCAGCAGGGCGGGAATGTTGGTTCAGATCCATTCAAGCAAGGATCTCGCCTCTAATACGTTAGCTGAGTCATCTATTGCTGTTACATGTGATGGAAATGAGGGATGAACAGAAAGGCTGCAGACTTAGACGTCAGCGAGGCAACAGTGGTCGATCATAACAGCTCTTATAGGATAATACTGTATGTTAAAATGCTGCAGATTCATGCATTAAATATGTTACATTAACAAAACAATGTGAGGTGTGAAATAGCTCAAACTGAGGATTAATGTGTATTAAGTTGACTTTTCTTGCTCTAATGTTTTTTGTGTGATTTGCACATGAACGTTATATGATACTGTCAGCTGGTGGCAAGTAAAAATCCCCATGATACGTTTAAAGACCCAGTCTGATCATCTTTTGAGATATTTGAAAGAGGCCATTTTATTCAAATTTCATGACTTTGTGGTTATTTCTTAAGTATTAACCTGTAATATGAAACATTTTATATCTAAAAAACGTTAAAATTCAGCTGTTTCCATCAGGCTTCGGCAGCAGCTTGTTCATATTCATTATTCGAATTTACTGGACTCTGATTGGCTAACAAACTAGCCTATGAGAGCAAGGTATACTGTTTCCTGCCCTGCTGCACATGGCTACAGTAGACGTCTTCTATTTCTGTTTGCTACGTCTTATGCTACAGCTTTTAGCCAGCAGCATGCTATGCGTGGTTTCAACTGCGGGAGCTGATGAATACTAACAAACAAAGGAGTTGTGACGAAACAAGTACCGGTCGTTCGAACTCGGGAGGACTCGGGTGTTATCGCCACCTGCGTAGTTTGAGAGATTAAAACTGAAAGAGAAGTTGTTGTAGTTTTCACACCCACTATGAAGGTAAGAACACCTGTAGAGCTAAAATATTCAAAAGAAACCTCAGAAAAAACGTTTTTAATGGAAGGGCCTCTTTAAAGACTCTCAGTGGTCTTTAAACTATGATTATGACGTTTTTACCCAAAATCTCAAAACCTGTGCTGTTTTCTAGGAAGTAGTTTCTGCATCGCGGCAGTAGCTCATTAACAATTCACCTCTGTGCTGTGCGTGGAACCGTTGGCGTGGAGGATTCCACGCCCCTCCCCATTGCTTAGAGATCTATGTTTACGCCAGCAGGAGCTTGTGGCCCCGCCCAGTGGATTTTCTACATCACAAATCCAGTCTGTTTTAGACACATTTTAGCATCTGTTACTGATTCAAAGAGATTTGAATGCAGAAATACTCAGAAATGCATTTTTGAGCTTAATTTTCTTAAGATACGTCCTCTAGCATCAGAAACGTGCCACAAGAACATGTTAACAAACATGAAAACCACGATTTTCATCAGTAGATCTTTAAAAAGGATGGAGCTGGTGCAATGCTGCTACTTAGACACTAAAAGGTTAAACTTGAGGCACCTCAGATACTGGGAAGACAGCCATCTTGAACAGCACCCGGGGGCCAGTTTCAGGGTTCAGTATCTTGCCCAAAGATATTTTGACACGTAGCCTTTAGCCAGGACTTGGGATCAAGCCCCAGTTTCCCGATCAAAGGGTGACTTCCTTCCCGACAGACTACGGCCGCCCCGAGGCAGCGGCGGGTTCAGTATCTTGCCCAAGGATACTTCAACGTAGCTTGCCGGCACCGGAGATTGAACCCACCATCTTTCGAACGAAGGGCGATTGCCCTTCCGCTAGACTACACCGCCCGCTTAGAAGAAGATGCTCTTTGGCCTTGACCCACTATCCTGTGCCTGTTTTTTGCTCTATTTCTTTTTCTTCATCTTCATTATCACAATCTGTGCGTCGCTGTTACAGCCCCTGCCAGCAGACATTCTTCAATCAAAACTTTATTTTTCACGTGTTGTCTCGCAGAAATACATTCCCACTGCCAACGTTCTGGACGTTGTCTTGGCTGTTCACCGGTATATCATAACCAAAATAAACACAGGTTTTTGGTATGAACTGGTATACCGCCCAGCCCTGTTTCCAGATGATGTGCACTTCTGCCCATTCTAAAGGCAGAACTCACATCAGAACTCTCGTCTGGTTGGTATGTTTTTAATACAGTTTGCAGAGTTAATCTGTATTTCTCCAAATGAAGTTCAAAGACCTTTCTAATACAGTTCAGATATTAATTATTCCTAACTTGTCCACATACACTGTTAAACTCACTTTGGGGTAGCAGGTCCAGCTGTGCACTGGTATGTTTATGTGGAACTCTGCCAAAAGTTAGATTTCTTCTAAAATAAAGAGATTCACAAGCTCCTCAGAGGGTTTCAGTTCAGGTTTTAACTCCCAGATTTGTCTCTGTTTTAATCCGGAATGTTGCTGAATCAGAAATGTTTTTATAACAACAATGTTATTTATAAAGATGCTCAGTTGAAAGTGTATTCAAAAGTATCTTAGACATGATCAAACCTCGTGATCTTAAATCTTCAACAACAAATAACTAATAAGGAAATGATGATTACGTTGTTTCTACTGAAGCCATGGGAAGTCTGTGGAAACTCGTCCTATTTGAAGGATCACGCAGCTCTCGGATCATCAAGCTTTTATGCACTGCAGCTTCACAGGTTTATATATTTGCAAGCCAGATTTCTCACTTCAAAGAGAATCATTTCTGGGTCAGACTCTGCAGAATCTGATCCAATCTGAGCTCTGAATGCAAAGTATAAAAACAAGTCTTTTTTCTTGTTTGACACTTTCTGTAGATTTTTTCTTCTCTGCTCTTCTAAATAAGTTAAACTGCTTTGTGAATTAATTCAGGATGTTTTCTCTCCACAGCCATGACGACTTGAAAGAGATGCTGGACAGCAACAAAGACTCGCTGAAGCTGGAGGCGATGAAGCGGATCGTGGCTGTGAGTAGGAATGATGTTTACTTTGGGATTTTGTTGATCTGCAGGTCCGGTTGCTCTCTGTGAGGGAAGGACAAAAGGAAATAAAGCTCTGGGATAAAATGTTTACATGCAAAACACTGAATGTGCTTATTTCAGTTTACTTTTTACCCTTTTACCCGCCAAAGTATCAGAATTGCAGCAGCTCCATCTTCTAAATGAAAATACTTTCATTTGCCACCAACAGTTGGTAGTTACTGTATGTTTATCTTTAATTTCTGTGCAGCGACTTCCATTTGTTGAGAAAACTCTGGAAGTTAAAGGACTAACTAACATTTTATTTAGTATTTAAGATGCAAACTGTGCAGCTATCTGTTAAATATTCATGACGTGTGTCAGATTTCTCATTCTGAGACTCCACACCCCGTTTTCATTCATCACTCCTGCAACACGAAGACAAACGCACATGAAAAGCATCAAAAACTCGTTAAAATAAAAGACTTTGCATTCAGAAGTGATATGAAAGCCTGAGCTTAGAGATGTCGCATGTCTGTCTTCTCTGCAGATGATCGCTCGTGGCAAAAATGCATCAGATCTCTTCCCAGCTGTGGTGAAAAATGTGGCGTGTAAAAACATCGAGGTACGTCATGAACATGTAACTTCATGTGCTACGGCCTCCAGGTTGAAATGTGTGTTTCGTGTCTTATTCTCTTTATTTAATCCACTTATTTTCCAGCCTTTGGATTTCTGCTTAATTATATTTTTTAAAAAGCTCTTTGAGTTTTACAAAAGACTTTATCTCTTTACTCAAATATGCTAAATTAATTAAACTCTTTTCAGTGTTTCATGTACAGTACACTCTCAGAAATAGAGGTATGAGACAAGAACATTTTTGTACCTACAGGTAAATTGTTTTAAAATGTTCCCTCAAAAGTACAATATTGGTCTTTAAAAGGCCAGAAATGTCCCTCTGAGGGTTCAAATTGATATAAAGTACAAATTTGTACCATTTCAACTGCACCTGCAACCCTGGCCAAGGCTGGTTAATCTCAATATTATTAAGTGGACTACAGGGTACACCCCCAGCGACAAGACTTTGTACCCTTCTTGTCGCCGGGGGTGTACCCTGTAGTCCAGGTCCATTTTTGTACTTTATAAAGTTGCTCCACTAAAAATGTAAAATTATGCCACATTTTGAAGTCTAAAACCAACATTCTCAAACATAATATTACAATGTTGAAAATGATGGAAGAAACTTAATAATATTGAGATTAACCAGCCTTGGCCAGGGTTGCAGGTGCAGTTGAAATGGTACAAATTTGTACTTTATATCAATTTGAACCCTCAGAGGGACATTTCTGGCCTTTTAAAGACCAATATTGTACTTTTAAGTGAACATTTTAAAAAAATGTACCTATAGATACAAAAATGTTCTTGTCTCGTACCTCTATTTCTGAGAGTGTACTCATTACAGTGGGCAGCTGCTCAAAAGCTCTTTTCTTCTACATATTTGGGTATTTTGGGGATTATTTGCGTATAAGTCACCACATTGAACTCTAGCGTGTCACTTCATAGACTCACGCCCACTGATAGTTTATGTGTATCTTTATAATATTACAAGGATAATGTTATAGTGATATAATCTACAATCCACATTCTGAGACAGGAAACTATTTTGAAAAGTATATGTTAAAAAAAGTGCAGACAAAGTTGAAAATAGGATTTTTCATACGTAAAAATAAATAAAATACTTCAGAAAAACATCTTGAATTAAAAAGTGTTGAAACAGATTTTGCTCCGTCTTCCAGGTGAAGAAGCTCGTTTATGTTTACTTGGTCCGTTACGCTGAGGAGCAGCAAGATCTTGCTCTGCTCTCCATTTCCACGTTTCAGCGGGGATTAAAGGTACATCTTACTTTCCTGTATCGCCGCCATGACAACAAGTCTGTATTATCTGCTGTCTGCCACAGATTTAAGCTCTCATTGTGAAGTATCTTCAGTTCTTTCAGCAGGAATGTCTCTGATCCTCAGTCACCTGGTTGATATTTACTGTACACATTAATCACTTTTATCACATCAGATTTGATAAGTTTATCACTTTTTAACATTAATTTTTAATCATTAGGTATATTGCCGTGATTTTTTCACTAATATTTATGCTCCAAAGAGAAAATATAGTTAGAAAATATTTAATCACTTGATTTTTTATCAGGCAAACAAACATTCTGTTCTACAAAGCAGGATTAGTGGTTTAGTGAGGTAACTTCAGGTTCAGGTCTACTTGGGTCTGTTACCATGGAAAAATGTGTCAGAAACTTAAAATGCTGTAAAGTAGTGTAAGTTTTGCGATTGGACGTCACACATGTCAACACACCCCCCTCTCAGCCAGTCTGCGCCCCTTATTGATGGAAATATGAAAAGCAACCACAGCTGGAGTCGTTACGTCCCTCTGACTCAGAGTTACGACGTTAACTGAGCAAATACTGTTTCCAACAGCATCTGAGTGCAACTTGTTCACCAAACTGCTTCATATTGTGTCTGTAGGTGGAAAACATTTTTAACATGGAGGCTGAACTCGACCTGTTTTCTCTTTAATCCCTAGTGTAAAGAGGCTTTTAAACATCTGGAGTTTAATGTGAAAGAATCAGGTTTAAAGGCAGCAGCTGCAGCATATTAATTACAAATAAATAATAGTAACATCATGCTTTAATGACATCGCTGTTCTTGCTTTATTTATTCGTTTACTTACTTATCTATTTATTTATATATTTAATGTAGGATCCGAACCAGCTGATCAGAGCCAGTGCCCTTCGAGTTCTCTCCAGTATTCGAGTTACGATCATTGTCCCAATAATGATGTTGGCCATCAAAGAAGCTGCTTCAGATATGTCTCCATACGTCAGGAAGACAGCTGCCCACGCGATCCCTAAACTATACAGGTACAACTTGACCTATATCACTGCAGGGTGCAAGGGCTTTATGATGGAATGACATCCTGTTGATGTTAAATAACTGGACTGAAAAGGTATTTCTTTCCCTATTTTTTTTGTTTATTTATTTATTTTTTTGTCTTGACTAAATTAATTAGCTGTCTTGTTGTCAGTTAATGTATTTTTTTTTTTTTTTTTTAGTTTGGATCCTGAACAAAAAGACCAGCTGATAGAAGTCATAGAAAAACTTCTTGCAGACAAAACCACGGTAGATCTTTGGTCTTCATTTACATACGTTTATTTGTTTGTTTTCTCCAGGACATTTATTTCAGCACAAAGTCAGTAACATTATGGTAAAAAAAAAAAACTGCAGCAGAAATATTAGTACACAACATCAAACTGAACTTAGTGCTCGCGCTTTCTGTGTGCGCTGCTTCCAAACAAAATATCCATAAAACAGAACAGAATATTAGAATATTTCATTCTTTTAATACATAATGTGTTTGAGATTATGACACTAATCTTACTATTTGGGTTTTAAATGTGCCGCAGCTGGTGGCAGGAAGTGTGGTGATGGCCTTTGAGGAGGTGTGTCCAGAACGCATCGACCTCATCCACAAGAACTACAGAAAACTGTGTAACCTCCTGATCGACGTGGAGGAGTGGGGACAGGTGGTCATCATCAACATGTTGACTCGCTACGCCAGGACACAGTTTCTCAACCCAAACATCAACGTGAGGACAGAAACACGTGCAAATACTCCAACAAACTACTTCATAAATACTTTCATCAAAGATTGGTTATGGAACATGAACACCATAGTGGCGTCTGCTTTAAAGGAAATGCTTTACTCTCGTTCTGCTCCCCTCTAAACACCTCGTGGAGGTTTTACTTTAAATATAGCTTTTTATGAAAATGTTCCATATTCAACCTTGAAATCTAAAATCTCACAGAAAGATTTTAAAAATGAAATTCCAAATTAAGTTTTAACAGCGACTATGTTCTTTATGTTCTTTTGGGACTAAAATACTGTTGTTTGGTATAGCCAGGTAGGGCCCACGTGCAGGAGGCAGAGAATGACCACAGAGTAAAATAATAAAAGGTTTTAATAAATAAATAAAGATAAAGGCTGGCGGAGCAGCAACTTACATAACTGATGATTGCGGTGAGATAATCCAAACACGAGTGACCAAAACATAATCCCTGAACAGAGGTGAACTCAGAAAAACCCACTTAAATACAAAACTGAACTGATAACAAAACTCAAAACACCTGGGATGTTTCTCAAAGCCAAGGAACCTTGCCTTGATGCCTTGGTCCCTCCCCGGTTGCCTAGGCGATACATCATCGGGACCCGCCAAGGCGCGTTCCAATGTTCATGTGCTACCAAGGCATCTGTACTCGGTTTGCCCGCTGTTTAGCTAACATACCAAGGATACATGGCTTGATGCCTTCCCTCGGTCACAAATTTCCCAGAATACATCGCAGTATTTTTTAAAAATGGTGGTTGAGGAGCCGGCAGCAGCTACTTCAAAGACTTCAAAGGTTTAAATGTAGGTTAACTGATTAATGCTATTGTGGTTATATTTAAAATGTTTTTTGTTTTTTTTTTTAAATCCAAAGCAGTTATACGGTTGGTTAGTTGCTTTGTAGTTGAAGCTTCGGTGGCTAGAAGGTATTAAAGCTGGAGTGCGTAACTTTTACATGTCCGTGAATGTCCGTTTCAGCCAAGCCACTATCAGAGGAGATGACACAATGCAGATTAAGCCGATCGGCTCCTCAAACATCTCATGGTATTTTTCAATATACAGTGGGGCAAAAAAGTATTTAGTCAGCCACCAATTGTGTAAGTTCTCCCACTTAAAAAGATCAGAGAGGCCTGTAATTTTCATCATAGGTATACCTCAACTATGAGAGACAAAATGAGGAAAAAAAATCCAGAAAATCACATTGTCTGATTTTTAAAGAATTTATTTGCAAATTATGGTGGAAAATAAGTATTTGGTCACCTACAAACAAGTAAGATTTCTGGCTTTCACAGACCTGTAACTTCTTTAAGAGGCTCCTCGGTCCTCCACTCGTTACCTGTATTAATGGCACCTGTGTGAACTCGTTATCAGTATAAAAGACACCTGTCCACAACCTGAAACAGTCACGCTCCAAACTCCACTATGGCCAAGACCAAAGAGCTGTCAAAGGACACCAGAAACAAAATTGTAGACCTTCACCAGGCTGGGAAGACTGAATCTGCAATAGGTAAGCAGCTTGGTGTGAAGAAATCAACTGTGGGAGCAATTATTAGAAAATGGAAGACATACAAGACCACTGATAATCTCCCTCGATCTGGGGCTCCACGCAAGATCTCACCCCGTGGGGTCAAAATGATCACAAGAACGGTGAGCAAAAATCCCAGAACCACACGGAGGGACCTAGTGAATGACCTGCAGAGAGCTGGGACCAAAGTAACAAAGGCTACCATCAGTAACACACTACGCCGCCAGGGACTCAAATCCTGCAGTGCCAGATGTGTCCCCCTGCTGAAGCCAGGACACGTCCAGGCCCGTCTGCGGNTTTTTTGTTTTTTTTTTAAATCCAAAGCAGTTATACGGTTGGTTAGTTGCTTTGTAGTTGAAGCTTCGGTGGCTAGAAGGTATTAAAGCTGTAGTGCGTAACTTTTACATGTCCGTGAATGTCCGTTTCAGCCAAGCCACTATCAGAGGAGATGACACAATGCAGATTAAGCCGATCGGCTCCTCAAACATCTCATGGTATTTTTCAATATATATAATTTTTACTTTGCGTGTCGGGTGCGACATTCCCGCGCTGTCGCACATGAAATTACGTCTTTTATGTCACAACAAGAAAAATAATAAGAAATAAAACGCAGTGTCTCGTAGCAGCCGGCAGAACGTGAAGGTCGACATGGCGGAGAATCCAAATAAACAGCCGAGAGACACTTATCGGGAAGTGGATCCTACCACGAAAAAAAATAATTCCTGGACGTTCGGCAGAGGGACTATTGGCTAAGAAGGAAAGTGACCGAAGGAGAAGGCAAACGCGAATTTGTATCGGCGTCGCTTTTCCTCGGTGGAGAGAAGAGATCTGGCTGATGTTCAGGGGTGCACATAAGTGGTCCGCAGGTCCGCACACACTGTCAAAATATAAAATGCGCACCAGATGAAACCCAGAGCGCCGAAGTTCCAGCTGATCAGCTGATTCTGTCTCTATCTGTGTCAGTTTGTGTCTGTCAGTTTGTGTCTGTCAGTTTGTGTCTGTCAGTTTGTGTCTGTCAGTTTGCCAGTGTAACGGTTTTTCAGTCAGTCAGATCAGTGTAGCTGACTGCAGGATTCTGCATCGTGTCAAAAATGAAAAAATTCACTGAATAAGACAAATAGATCATTGTGGCCCCAACAGCTGACTAATAAATTTCAACACCAAACTCTGAAGGTTTTTTTTTTTTTTTACCAGTATTTTTATATTTTACTGGTTTCTCTTGATTTTTTCAACAATGAAATGATATTTATTGAAACAAATATAGAGCCAGGTAAAGTAAACAGACTGAATTTGAAGCTTGATTAAGACAGATACCGGTTGAAATAACAACGGCAGAGATAAAGCGGTGGCAGCTGGGCTTACGTCATATGGAAGCGTCAGCTTTATTGTTGTAATGACGCAAAAGTTCCGCTAGGGGGCGACAGAAGTTACGCACTATGGCTTTAACTCCCTTGCACATTTATTTTATTTTATTTTTATTAACATTTCTAGCTCCATGGGCGATGGGCGGGGCTTAAACAGTGCGCGTGAGCAGGCAGCTGCGGTCACGTGAGTGAAGTCTGTTCCAATGTCCTTGTAAGCAAGACGCCTCCTCTACCAAGGCACTGCCTCAGTAGGCACGGTTCCTTGACGTTGAGAAACACCCTGGGAGAAAAACACACAGGAACTAAACAGGAAGTGACATGACAAGACATCAAGAGACCTTGGACAAAGCAGGGAAAACGGGAAATGATACTAAAATAAAAGCAAAACCGGAAAAACAAGCACTGAGAAAATAAAAGCTGAACATGAAACTACGACGCGACCAGGGAGCTGAACCAAAGGACAAGGGATGAGACACGACACTAGACTAAACAAGGAACCAAAAGGAGCCAGGAGAAAACACAAACACAAAATCACAGATGATTCTCTGGACTAAAATACTACAATAACTCATAAATAAACAAACAAAGACCTGACAAATACGTGTTTTTAGATTTATCATTGCATTTTGTTTTTATGTTCATTTTATAGGGTCCAAACCTTTTTGGAATTGACAGTTTTTAGGTCGTTTGACGACTAATCTCCTCTTCCTGTTTCCTCTGCAGGAGTCCTTGCTTGAAGAGGGAGGCGGCAATGAGAAGACTTTCTATGGCTCAGATGAAGATGAGGATGAAGACGAGAAAGAGAGTGAGAAAAAGGCCGAGGCGGCGGCCATGGCCAAGAGGAAACCATATGTGATGGATCCGGATCACCGTCTGCTGCTGAGGAACACGAAGCCGCTCCTGCAGAGCCGCAACGCAGCTGTGAGACCTCTGAACACACAGTCTGTAAACACGCTGTACATTAGTGTGTGAATGGACAGCCATTAACTCTCATCTTGAGTCAGTTACCAAGGGAGAATCCATGACAGTTTCCCTTCTATCATCAAGGCAGTCGTTAGCGTTAGCCAGCCTCCACCTCTGACGCATTTCAAGAAATCTGAAATAATTATCGTTAAAAATCACGAGGGGGATTAATTCCATAAAGATTAAAACTTTTCACAGCTTTCACCTTCTTAGGTGTGTTTTTTGGTAAATATTCTGTTGTCAAAAAATGTTACTGTTACCATTAAGGGAACCTCAAGAAACAAGCCACAAACATTTTTTCTTTCCTGTATGTCGTTTAAACTTTTACAAAATAAGAGTTTTATAAATGCTGTGTTTGTAGGTTCTCTGAATGAAACAGTTTTAATATAATTTTACTTCAAACTGTTTTTATTTTAATTTGCTCAGAATCAGCTGTTCATATCATTATTTTAACGTTTGCTTTTAGCTCCTTATTTAATTTTAACAACACTTTACGGTACTGATTATGTGGCAGGACTCTCTTTTGCAATGTTAAAATAAGTATTTAAAAAAGGAATTCACCCCTTGCTAAATTATCTTCCTGCCTACTATCTGCTTTTTAAATTAGATTAGAGAACAATCACCGGAGCGGTTGCTTTGCACACAAAGACATGGTACCCATATATACCGTGGAGAAGACTGAGTTTATTAATTTTGGAAATCAGACAAAAAGTTCCTAAATTTAGTATAAAAAAAAAAAAGTAAAATCTGAGATTTTATTCTTAGGCCATATCACCCTAGTAGCTGTTTAACAGTCATGTTGTTGAAAATTTAACATGTGAAATCAGTATTTTTATAAAAGAACAGCTGGTTACAATATGCTGCTTTATTGTTTTCAAAAACAAACAAAACCCCGTAAATCACCAGCGTATGATTAATCTAACCATTAGCTTGAAAGCAGAACAGTATTTGCTTGAGTTCTTTCCTGCATATTTACTTAGTAAACAGTCCACATCTGCTCTGCAAACTGAAGCTGTAAAAAGACACAGACGAACTGGTAATGGACTTTTCACTAAACCAGGTACTGAAAACAGAAGGTTTACTACACCCGGTGTTTTACTGGCTTTATATTGACACATTACTACATCTGAGGTACTTTGTTTTTTCCATTTACTGCCCAATTCCAGGTGGTGATGGCTGTGGCTCAGTTGTATTTCCATCTGGCCCCTAAAGCGGAGGTTGGTGTAATTGCTAAAGCTTTGGTTCGTCTCCTCAGGAGTCACAGGTGAGTTGGATCTGCAGACCTGCCAACCTGTAGCAAGTACGCAATTTGGCATCTAAAGACGCGGGTACGACTCGGCCCTCTAAACTACGTTAAAAGCTGCACACGTGAGTTCTGTAAAAAAAAAAATACTGGAGCGTGGTGAAGAAGTTTCTGTCAATCATCGTAGAAAAGCAGAGAAAACAAAGTCTGCCTAACCTACAGCGTAACATCTCCCCCCCCGCTTCGTCCTGTGTCCTGTTGCCCTCTCGGTGTGTGTGACGACACGCGTATGCGGGTCAGTGTGTGTCAGCGGACCGGCCAGCCTTCAGTGAATGTGAACACACTGGAGGTGACAAACGACCTCCATTGCCATCGCTATCACTTTGATAACCTTATGCATCTGTCAATGAAACCTCTGCTGATTGGTCCTCGACTGGGCTGGCGTTGCTAGCCCGCCTGTGAACGATACGAGCGCACGCACAAAATTTGCATGTCGCTTTATCAGTGATCAGCGCACAGCTGCGCACAACAGCTGATCATTGATCATCACATGTATTAACATAGAAGGGAGGGCTAAAATAAATAGTAATAATAAATAGTTTTCTTTCTCGTTGACAAAAATCAAATATTTAATAAATTATCTGAATCTTACAACCAAAGTGGTCATTTGATGTGAAATGTGTAGAAATTGTTTGTTGTATAGAATAAATATTAAGTCCAATACTGTGTGTGTGTGTGTTTGTGTGTGTGTGTGTGTGTGTGTGTGTGTGTGTGGGTTTGTATTTCTGACCTCCTGAGGACCAGTTTCCTGACTTTTACTATCTTTCTGGGGTCCGAGGGTTCTTGTGGGGACCGAAGCCTGGTCCCCATGGGGGGGACTCCCCTTTTTAGGGTTAGGGGTTAGGTTTATAGGTATGGTGTGAATAGAGTTTTAGTTAGTCTTAGGGTTAGTTATAGATCAGTAATGGTTAAGGTTAGTAAAAGGGTTTGGGTTAGGTATAAATCTAGTTACTAAAATCAATGGAAGTCAATGGACGGTCCCTGGTACTCACATTTTTTTGACAAGGTTGGCAGGTCTGGATCTGTCATTTCCACTGAAGTTTCTGCTCAGATTCATGCAAACATTCTAAACGTAAACAAGCCCGACTCGTCATGCGTTAAATAATGATGCGAGGAAAAAGCATGAACGGGAACAGAAACGGGCAAAGTTGTAAATTTTGTGACAAAAGTGAAATGACAAGTGAAAGTAGAAAAAAAATAAATCTCCGGAGCCCCGAAGCGGAGGAGAAAATGAAACCAGGGTTTCAGTGAAGCTGAAGGAAACACGAGAGCATAAAATCAGAAGAGGTGATGACAGCACGTTGACCGCAGGTCCTGCAGACTGTCAAGTCTTGTGTTGAACAGTGACTGTAAGTGTGCTGTAATGGAATCATCATTCAACAGGAAGCAAATAATCAGCAGGGTGTCAGGAAGACACTGAACTCAGATTTACGTTTCATTCATGTGGAGCGAGTTCAGCTCACATATAAACACGAAGCTTTACTCTCTCCACTGATCTGAACAGAATATTTAACAGAAAATATTTCTTTACTTGTCCTTGATTTACGTTCCACTGAGAGGGAAATGTTATCATTTATTTATTGCTGTGAAACACTTGAAAGTTTTCTATATACGTTCTCACACATGTCCAGCAGGTAGTTTTAACAACGCTCTAAATCAGATTAAGATGAAATAATTCCAGTAAATGCACCTTCTTCAAATCTGTGCAGCAATATTCTTTAAATATGCATGTTTGAGATATTATTAATGGAAATCTGCACATCCTGATTGACATGGAAAAGTGTCCACATGGTATAAATGTAATATTGATTGATATGAAGTCGTACAATAACACATGAACATCACATGTTAGAATCACTTTAAAAACAATCATTTAACCTCTTAAGCCCCAACGTCCCCCAATCGGGGGACTTAGGGAAATGAAATCACTCATTTATTCTTGTGTTCCATCTTAATTTTCTCTGAGTCAGTGACCTAAATACTGATACTTACACATCTAAACAAATTTCACAAGTGTTCCCTTTATTTTGACACCAAAACTATTCAAATAGACCTTGTAGATGCAGACCTAAAAAAGGGCTTGGGGCTTAAGAGGTTAAAACATGTACAAAAAATAATTCACCCCCTTTTTAATGAGTTATCAAGTGAGATCAGCTTATTTTATTTGAGTTGTCTACAAAATTATAATGATTTCCAAGGTGTTAGTGTCAGCTTTTAATCTCTGCACAGGTTGCAATGCATTATGGTCTATTTCGATATAGTGTACGACTCCTGCATACTACTTTTACTGTAGAACATTTTGACTTAAAAGGTCATAAAAAATTACTGTTAAAAGTTCTAACAGGTAAAAAATGTTTGACGATGTACTATGTAGTGAATAAAAGGACAATTTAAACTAGGGTGACCATATTATGGTTTTAAAAAGCAGGACACCTGAACTGAGCAAAATCACAAAAGGATTGTATTTTTTTAGGTAACATTGTATTTGAATTGTAATATGCTGCATTAAAGGCGGTATATGGAACTTGGAACACAACAACAGCACAAAACCTTCAGCCATCTGGGTGCCAGGCTAGTTAACCTCCCCGTGCGTGCTCCGATGCTGAGGTCGACCAATATTCCTCACCAAACCTGCTCTGATCCTCGATCAGAGCAGGACAATAAAATATCATGAGTTCAGTTCACTAATCATGCTCTCCAGCCCCGCTGATCACACACTGACTCTGATAAAAGCAGCTCCTACCTGTTTGAAGCTTAAACAGAGTCCAAAGAGCTTTGAATCACCAGTACGGAAGCCTCAGAATGTCATTGAGGGTAAAAAAAAAAGAAGCTTAATTTAATCCAACTATATGATTTCACATTTCTCCATCAACCCCACTTGTCTTTTTGTCCATCCGCAGTGAAGTCCAGTACGTCGTCCTTCAGAATGTGGCAACAATGACGATTAAAAGACGGGTGAGCTGAACTTCTTCTTGACTTCAGTTCTTTTAAAATGTTCTAAATACTCTGATGTGTTCCTGTTTGTGTGTTACAGGGCATGTTTGAACCATATCTAAAGAGCTTCTACATTCGTTCCACAGACCCAACTCAAATCAAAATCCTTAAGGTTCCTCACTTTCTTCTGTTACCCTGTTTTTTAGACATTTGTGACTATCAGTGAAATTGATTTTTGTTTTTTTCAGTTGGAGGTTCTCACCAATTTGGCCAATGAAACCAACATTTCCACCATTCTCAGAGAGTTTCAGGTAAAGTGAAATGAAAAAAACACCCCAACAATAACGTTTATGTTTTGCAACACTGAGCTGAACTTTGTTTCCTGGCAGACGTATATTAAAAGCATGGACAAAGATTTTGTGGCGGCAACAATTCAAGCTATCGGCCGCTGTGCTACTAACATTGGTGAAGTGAGGGACACGTGTTTGAATGGTCTGGTGCAGCTGCTGTCCAACCGAGACGGTACGTTTATGATTCTACTACAATGTTGAATTTCCCTTCTGGGATAAATAAAGTATTTTTCATTCATTTCATTCATTTCATTCATTCACTCTCTTCATGCTCGCTAGTTTTTATTTAAATTATAAATGTACTCATGTTTTATTATTTGACAAAGTTGTATTTTAATGAAATAATCCAGGATGAACTGTCGTGTGGCGGGTTTGATGGAGGGATTTAAACTCAGGAGGTAAAGGGAGCTAAAGAAAGAAAATTTATGAAAAGTAAACAAAGCAGGAGGCACAAGGCAAAACATGGGGTAGTAGACGGTAGGAGGTGACAATGAACAAAGAAATTCAAGGTGAATATATGCAGAGGAGGGAGTGATTTCTGATTGGGAACAGCTGGTGAGGAGGAACAGAGAAATCATCAAGAACCAGAAGCAGAAACGTTAAACCAGGCAGAGTAAACCTGACTAGAGACAAAAACAGAATAACCACAACTATTTCATCTAAAGTCTGAAACTACAAACATAAGATAACAGAGCTAAACCAGGGTAAGAATATAAACAAGGGGAATCCTAAACTGTAATACTTGAGACAAGGAGGGATTTGAGAAACTCATGAAACTAATAAATTACAAACAGGAAATCTAATAAACACTAAAGACAGAAAAAGCACAAAACACCAGAGAGACGAGGCAATGATCGAAATAGTAAAATAAAAAACAAAACCAGACCAAAAGGAGAACAGGAAACACAAAAATCCTTCAAAATAAAATCCCAGGAAATCCTGGAAAAACACTCATTGTGAAAAATAACAAACTCAAAAGCTACAACCCTGATATGAGCAGATTGCTTTCTCCTGTTTTTATACAGAGTTGGTGGTAGCTGAGTCGGTGGTTGTCATCAAAAAGCTGCTGCAGATGCAACCAGAGAAGCACAGTGACATCATCAAACACATGGCAAAACTAACAGACAACATCCAGGTGAGAGTCTGTGTCTGACATCCCAGATTCACCTCCTTTTATATTCTGGTTTATTAGTGTCATTGCTCATTTTTTATTATAACTGATATGACAAATAATTCTGTTACCTGAAGCTTCACAGGAAACATGTTGCTGCTGCCACAGAGAGAGAAATGAGTCTCTGCTTGGAGTCACTGTTATTAAAACGTGCTTGTCTATAACAACATTGTGTTAACTAAGAAATATAAAGAGATCCAGAATAAAAGAGTATTTGATTCATGTAAAACTGCTTTATGATTGCCACATTAAATCTCCCAGTATTTATTTGTTTGGTATTTTGCTATTAGAGCTATTAAAAGTTTTGGCGTTGGAAAAATGAACAAAACAGAGCTAATAAAACAGAAGTGACGATCAATAATGTTTGAATTAACAGACAGTCGCCACTTATATTCCTCGACAAAATGTGTCAACAGCCATAAGACATCTGTAATAACGACTTGAGGTGCACATGGGGGTGCCTTAACACCTTCCTCCTGTATGCTTGCTGTAAGTAGAGTAGAGGAAGGTGTCAAGGCCCCCCTCCATAGACCATAAGAACTCTACAGCCAGCTGAGGGCAGAAAATCACCTTATTCTCTTAAAGAGACCCTTCCATTAAAAAATGGTTTTTCTGAGGTTTCTGTTGAATATTTTAGCTCCACAGGTGTTCTTACCTTCATAGTGGGTGAAAACAGGTCATCAACTTCTCTTTCAGTTTTAATCTCTCAAACTACGCAGGTGGTGATAACACCCTAGTTCAAACGGCCTGTATCTGTTTCGTCACAACTCCTTTGTTCGTTAGTATTCAGCAGCTCCCGCAGTTAAAATCACACCTAGCATGCTGCTGGCTAAAAGCTGTAGCATAAGACGTAGTAAACAGGAAGACACGACGTCTGACTTTGCCATGCACAGTGGGGCAGGAAACAGTATGCTTTGCTCTCATAGGCTAGTTTGTTAGCCAATTAGAGTCCAGCAAATTTGAATATTGAATATGAACGAGCTGCTGCTTGAGGCCTGACGGAACAAGCCAAATTTTGACGCAGACAGATTGAAAGGTCTGTTAATCAGTGTTTCCCAGCGTTTTTTTAGATATAAAATGTTTCATATTACTGGTTAATACTTAAGAAATAACCACAAAGTCCTGAAATTTGTATGAAATGAACTCTTTAAGAATGCCTCATGTTGCTCTTACAAATTGGATGGCAGCCAAAACAACTTTCTTTAAATACAGGCAGAAACTACTGGAAGGTTCATACAGATCCATTGTTCATAAAAAACATATGTAACTGAGGCTCTACTCTGTTAGCATGAATGTAAACGTTTCTTTTCACTGTGGGGTTTCTGTTCATCCTGTTTAGTGGTGAATCAGTAATGACATGTTACAGTTCTAAAGATGGATTATTTCACTGACTGTCATCTTTATGTTTATCTGTCAGTGATTTACTGTTACTGATAGTCACGAGTTAAATAGTTTTCAGTGAACTCTGGTTTCATTTTGTTTCCAGGTGCCAATGGCTCGCGCCAGTATCCTGTGGCTGATTGGAGAATACTGTGAGCATGTGCCTAAGATCGCTCCAGATGTTCTCAGGAAGATGGCCAAGTCGTTCACCAATGAAGAGGACATTGTTAAATTACAGATCATTAATTTGGCTGCCAAGCTGTATCTCACCAACTCCAAACAGGTTATTTATGTGTTGAGTTTACAAAGATTTAACTTGAAGCACTTTGTTAGAAGATAGTTTGGTAAATGAAAACACACACAGGCCCAGAACCTGCTTCTCTTATGTGTCATATTTACAGGAAATTAGTGTTAATCATATGCTGGTGCAAACATACAAATACATTTCAGTAGGTGTAAATGCACTGCACTTGTTATGCATCAGATTGTAATCATCATTTGCACAACTTAATTATGGCCAAAAACAGAATCGACACAAAACAGACAGAGAAAGAAAGAAGATGCTTGTGGGTATGAGTTTGTAGCAGATGTTATTATGTAGAATAGCTACAAGTGGATGTTAGCATATTTTTGGACACATTTTTTGTAGATGCAACAGTGTGTGAGGTTTTGAAAAGGCAGCAGTGCTGCTGAGAGCTTCTTTTCCTCAGTTTATTTTCCTGAGGCACAAATAACATCAGCTCTCAGGAGACTGTAAGTATGTCACAAACAGCGCAGTTCTTTGAGTCAGATGCTCTCTGCACCATCAATAATTACCATAAACATTAGTGTGTTTTACTTTAAATGCATGTGTGTGTGTGGATAGCACAAGGAGAGTTTGGTAGGACAGAACAGCATCGACTCCAAACAGCCTTGAAACATTCTGTCCATGAAAAATAAAACAAAGCAAAAACCATAACGAATGTTTTATAGCTTAAAAACATGAAGCTTTTTGACATGGTGAAAGATTTCACCAGATGATTTAAGTACTCAAGCAGTAAAACATGTCATCCAGACGCACCAATGAAACATGGTGATTTATACCGTGTTGTGTGTCGACCCCTGGCTCGTGGTTCTGGATCTACAATGTCTTGGACAACTTTTGGTCTTGGAGGATGACCCCAGGGTGGATGGTGGTCGCCACCTCTCTGTCCTTCTTGTGCTGCCTCTCTGAAGGACTGCATTGTGTTTTTCCTTCACCCTCATCTACAGTGGGGCAAAAAAGTATTTAGTCAGCCACCAATTGTGTAAGTTCTCCCACTTAAAAAGATCAGAGAGACCTGTAATTTTCATCATAGGTATACCTCAACTATGAGAGACAAAATGAGGGAAAAAAATCCAGAAAATCACATTGTCTGATTTTTAAAGAATTTATTTGCAAATTATGGTGGAAAATAAGTATTTGGTCAATAACAAAAGTTAATCTCAATACTTTGTTATATAGCCTTTGTTGGCAATGACAGAGGTCAAACGTTTTCTGTAAGTCTTCACAAGGTTTTCACACACTGTTGCTGGTATTTTGGCCCATTCCTCCATGCAGATCTCCTCTAGAGCAGTGATGTTTTGGGGCTGACGCTGGGCAACACGGACTTTCAACTCCCTCCAGAGATTTTCTATGGGGTTGAGATCTGGAGACTGGCTAGGCCACTCCAGGACCTTGAAATGCTTCTTACGAAGCCACTTCTTCGTTGCCCGGGCGGTGTGTTTGGGATCATTGTCATGCTGAAAGACCCAGCCACGTCTCATTTTCAATGCCCTTGCTGATGGAAGGAGGTTTTCACTCAAAATCTTACGATACATGGCCCCATTCATTCTTTCCTTTACACGGATCAGTCGTCCTGGTCCCCTTGCAGAAAAACAGCCCCAAAGCATGATGTTTCCACCCCCATGCTTTACAGTAGGTATGGTGTTCTTTGGATCCAACTCAGCATTCTTTCCCCTCCAAACAC
>SSNP01000108.1:688485-748485 GCA_006937955.1 Pachypanchax playfairii
ACTGTATGTTTGGGGTGTTTGGACATGACTGCGGGGGTGGCAGGATATCAGGGTCTCGAGGGTATCAGGGGCAGTGACTCCACACCAGGGCCTGGGGCTCATTGGCCTGTATCTCTTGGTGGTCTCCCTCTGGCCAGGAGGTAGGGGTCGACTCTCAACTCCTCCCATCTTCTGCACTCAGTTTGGTGTCGGGCTGCCAGGGGTGTGTCTAGAAAATCTTTGTTGGGGGCAGGTGGGGGCACCAATTTTCAAATGAGTGGCACATGTAAATGGACCCATGACCTTAAAATACTATAGTTTTTACAAAATATTAGACTGTTTATCATAATTTAAGTGTCTACTATAAATCAAAATCTGTCAAAGCTCAATGCCAGTGCTACACTTTAATTATCCTTATCTTTGATTAAAGAGGTCCTTCCATTAAAAATTGTTTCTCTGAGGTTTCTGTTGAATATTTTAGCTCCACAGGTGTTCTTACCTTCATAGTGGGTGTAAAAACAGGTCAACAACTTCTCTTTCAGTTTTAATCTCTCAAACTACGCAGGTGGTGATAACACCCGAGTTCGAACGGCCTGTATTTGTTTCATCACAACTTCTTTGTTTGTTAGTATTCGGCAGTTCCCACAGTGGAAACCACGCCTAGCATGCTGCTGGCTAAAAGCTGTTAGCATAAGACGTAACAAACAGGAAGACACGAAGTCTGCTGTTGCCATGCGCAGCGGGGCAGGAAACAGTATACCTTGCTCTGATAGGCTAGTTTGTTAGCCAATCTGAATCCAGCAAATTTGAATAATGAATATTAATGAGTTGCTGCCCGAAGCCAGACAAATTTGGATGCAGATAGATTGAAAGGTCTGTTAATCAGTGTTTCCTGACGTTTTTTTAGATATAAAATGTTTCATATTACTGGTTAATACTTGAGAAATAACCACAAAGTCCTGAAATTTGTGTGAAATGGCCTCTTTAATGAAAAAGCATAGATTGAATTTGATTGTGTCTGCTTGAGGTGGTACCTGGGGTAGCCAGTCTAATTGGAAGTGTGGCCCATGACCCCCCCCAACCCCCCTCTGGACACGCCCCTGCTGTATGGGGCTGCTATGGACCTCAGAGCACACCAGCAGTCTGGTGCTTGTGGTGGTTCAATGACCACATACAACATGGCGGCTCCTGCAAACAGATTTTTGGGCTTGACTTTGCATCAGCAGAAGTATGTGGAGATTTGAAGTCTAGAGATTATTTAAGCTGATGGTGTGGACACGTTCAGATACAGTGAGAATGGATTCAGATCCAATCACTGCATTTTTAAGATTCCTTGGTCATTACGTTGTTCTTTCCATTGAATTATTTCTTCCTTAAAGCTTGTATGTTTTTCTCTTGTGCAGACTAAGCTGCTGACACAGTATGTTCTCAACTTGGCCAAATATGACCAGAACTATGACATCCGTGACCGGGCACGCTTCATTCGCCAGCTCATTGTGCCCACCGAGAAGAGTGGCGCCCTCAGCAAGTACGCTAAGAAACTGTTCCTTGCTCTCAAACCTGCACCAGTCCTCGAGTCTCCGTTTAAAGGTACAGGAACCAGTCTGTCTTGATCACAAGGAGAAAAGCTGCACAGTCCTGTTATATTTGTTAAAATGACACTGAAGCAGAAATTATAGAGTTTTTTTCTATTTTGCCGTCTTTTTTTCTAGTTTTTCCCAGATAGATTTAAAAGTTGCATTTGTTGGCTTGACCACATTTTGTGCACGGACCCCTAAATAATAAAACAAAATAACACCAAAGTTTACAAAAGGGATTTTATGAAGTAAAGTAAAAAAAAAGAGATAAAAAGAAACTGATGCGGCTGCTGGTCGGCAGTTTATTCAGTTTGAGCCTGTAAATGTTTCACAATGACTATTTTGACTATTTAAGCTAATTTTATCTCGAATTGATCATCTCAGAATTTATAAATAAACTATTGTTTTTTAACTCCAACCAACTTCAGCTTGTTTAGATTTATTAACTTTATTATTAGTGTTTATTTATAGACAAATTTTAAATATCAGATTTAAGATCTTTCTCTGTTCTTGAAGTATATTTGGATTGAGCTTAGCTTCCAGGATATTTTTAGGTATTGAAAGTGAAGAATTGGATTAATTTTAATCATTACGCCTGCAACTTGTTGTTTAACTCATGAAATGATGTTACATCCTTAAAGTTTTTTTTTGGTTTGATATGAAGAGTGGTAGAAAGTTTTCCACAAACATCACACTGCTTTGCATTGGTCATTTTACATTCCTCATGTTGTCAAAAAACAAAACAAAAAAAACACAGACTATGGAGGCAAAACTCAATAAAAATAAAAGGCAAACACATTTTCACAAGGCAAACATAGAAACAGGAGCCACGAGGAACCAGAAACAACTTTCTTAACTAAATGAAAAATTACTAAAGAAGCTGAACAACAAGAGATGCTGAAGGGATCACAATAGAAAATGACACAGAATAAACTAAATAAACTGAGATCTTGAACTCCAAAAGTACAAAGATGAACAAAGAATTTTTTATATGATACAATAAAAGAACTGAACCTGTTACAAGAACGTGCTTCTGGATTAGACTCTACAAACCAGCTGTGATTAAATTTGATTTAAAGTTTCTATGTTTGTTTTAGTTTAAAATCAAATTCGACATTTAACCTCTTAAGCCCCAACGTCCCCCAATCGGGGGACTTAGGGAAATGAAATCACTCATTTATTCTTGTGTTCCATCTTAATTTTCTCTGAGTCAGTGACCTAAATACTGATACTTACACATCTAAACAAATTTCACAAGTGTTCCCTTTATTTTGACACCAAAACTATTCAAATAGACCTTGTAGATGCAGACCTAAAAAAGGGCTTGGGGCTTAAGAGGTTAAAATAATCTGAGTTTACTAAAGGCCTCTACAGTAAACTCTATCAGTCATAAAAACATTAAAATAATAATAATATTTTTATTTATTAATCCCTCGTGGGCATTTTGCATTTGACCCATCCTCACCGTGAGGTGAGGGGCAGAGGGCAGCCATCTTGTACGGGCCCAGGGGGCAGTTGTGGGGTTCAGTATCTTGCCCAATTTCTCCAAAATTCTGTGTGTTGATCATCACATCTGGTGACCGAGGCTTTAGGTGTGGAAGTGTGAACCTGGTTCTTGTTCCATACACACCCCTGGAACATCTGGTTGTATGAAGAAGTTTGAATCTAGTCTGTCAGTGTTGGCAGCTGATGCAGCTGATGCATGTCACTCTATGAACTGCATCAGCTGCAAGGTTCTACTGGCATGTAGGACGAGTACTGATGGCTGCAGCATCAGAGACCATCAGGTAAAACAATGGGTTTCAGCAAGAACACATGGTTGGACTATGAAAACATGGCTGGAACTAGCTCATCCTCTCTGTTTAACTCCTAAACATCATCTTTCAAATATTCGTCTGATGAGTTGGAATCAAAAAGTTTATAAAAAGTGTCAATAAAGTACAAATAAATCTGTATTGGCTATCGTAGTCAAGATGTCAGACATCTGATCAGCCACAAAATAAAGTATTTGAAATAGAAAAAAACCTTCAAAGTGTGAAAATACAAAAGGGTCCATGAGGAAAAGTTGAAAAGAAGAACTGACTTAAGAAAACAACTTTTTAATCCGTCTCTTTCTGTTGATCTTTTTATTACAGAAAACAGAAACTGGGTAATTAAGTACAGATATGTGTGTGTATCTCTGCAGGTTTGCATTTCTAACGCCTGTTACTTTGTGTTTGTGCAGATCGAGATCACTTCCAGTTGGGTTCATTGTCCCACCTGCTCAATGCCAAGGCTGGGGGCTACCAGGAGTTACCTGACTGGCCTGAAGCCGCCCCCGACCCCTCCGTGCGCAACGTGGAGGTGAAGGAGTCTGTGCGTGCAGTGGAAACAGTAACATACATACACAGGGGCCCTCTGGGTTCTCCAGGGGCCTTTAAACAGATGGAATGGAGTGAGGGTTGCTCCTCTCTCAGAGCAGTGCCTCAGAGTGGTTGGATAGAGTCACATGATCCTCTCATCTAATAAACACCTTCCTCCAGTGTAACATGCTGCAACATTCATCTAGTTAAAACATGTTAGCATCAACACGCATCCTGTTTGGTCTCCATCTGCCAAACGGATGCTGCTTCATCCTCCACTCAGGAGAACAGGATTCTTTTCTTATTGATGATAAGAAATGTCAGAATGAACATTTATATTATAAAAGAAGTAAACTGTTCTGAGAACAGCCTCTCATCCGCCCTGCTGCACTTGCTTCTGATGGGCAGCAACTCACTCACCCCGTCCACGTCATCTCCACCGCTGTTTGAGCCAAACGCACATGTGAGGAGAGACTTTGGTTTCAACGCTTAAACCTCCAGTAATTAAATGTTATACCTGTAATCAGACAGGTGTTTGAACAGAAGCACATTTTAAAGAGGCCATTTCATACAAATTTCAGGACTTTGTGGTTATTTCTTAGTATTAACCTGTAATATGAAACATTTTATATCTAAAAAAACATCAGGAAACACTGATTAACAGACCTTTTAATCTGTCTGCATTGAAATTCGGGTGGTCCTGGCTCCCTCCGTCAGGCTTCGTCAGCAGCTTGTTCATATTCATTATTTGAATTTGCTGGTTGGCTAACAAACTAGCCTATGAGAGCAAGGTATACTGTTTCCTGCCCCGCTGTGCATGGTAACGTCAGACGTCGTGTCCTCCTGTTTGCTACGTCTTATGCTAACAGCTTTTAGCCAGCAGCATGCTAGGCGTGGTTTCAACTGCGGGAGCTGCTGAATACTAACAAACAAAAGAGTTGTGATGAAACAGATACAGGCCGTTCAGACTCGGGAGAACTCGGGTTTTATCACCACCTGTGTAGTTTGAGAGATTAAAACTGAAAGAGAAGTTGTTGATCTGTTTTCACCCCCACTATGAAGGTAATGGTGCGTTCACACCGGCCCAACCATAAACTTCATAAGCAGCAAGTTTATATGTAAAGTCTATGGTGGACGGGCGTCAGACAGACGTCAACGGCTCTGCGGCGCTTTGTGAGCATTATGAGCGGCAACTTTTCAAGCTTTTCTAGCGTTTCAGGCGTTGACGCTCAAAGTTCAGCTAAGTAAACTTTTGACGTTCATAACGGTCTTGAAGCGGCATGTCAACCAATCAGAGCGTCTCATCGTAGTGACGTAAGACGTCACAGCACGTAGCCGGAAAGAAGCGGGATCAGCCAAAATGGAAGATAAATGAACCTCATCCAAACGTAGCTCCTGGAGCAAATGGTTAAACTCACCAAACTCAGAACGCATCTGAAGAATGTGGTGTATCCACAAACGGCGCTGATGCACCTGACGTCGACGTTGTCTAGATCTATGAAGTAAATAAATCCAAGCCACTGTCTCTATATGATCAGCCATAGCTCCGAACATCCGATAACAAAGGAAGCCCCGCCTTCGCGCTCTTTTTCGGTCAGGCTTTACGAGCTTTAACGCCTATGCGCTCTGACTGGCAGGCGTTATGAGCTTCAACTTCAAACGTCAAATTTGGAGCGTTATCAGCGTTGCTTGACGTTGATAAAGTGGCTGGTGTGAATGCATCATAAGAACACCTGTGGAGCTAAAATATTCAACAAACCTCAGAAAAACCGTTTTTAATGGAAGGGCCTCTTTAAACATTTTCACAATCATTTTCCCCAAAAGTTTACATCAACCTGGTTCTCCAAAGTCCCTCCTCTTCTTTTCATACATTAACTCTGTGTCATCAGTTCTGAATAAAGACACAAAATCAAATTGGAGAGTCACTAAACACTGAGACTAGAATGTTCAGCTGTGACCTTCCGGCTTGGTTTTATTGTTCTTTTTGTTAAATTAGTGAAACTTTTTTCAATCTCACTCCATCGTTTCAAAATAAGGCAGAAAATATCAACGAGTCACATGATTGGGGAGAATTAAAAAAATATATATTTGGATTCCATTGTGGTGATTGTTGTAGTGAGTGTTTGATTTACAGATTTTCAGTTTCTTTTGAGAGCTGGACTCTGACAGGTTCTTCTCTTCCTCTGCGCACTGATCACCTGTGCAGACAGAGGAGGTGATAAACACCGGAGAGGGGCGGATCGGCCTGCTGGGAGACTGGAGAGAGGTGCCCGTTCAGACGAGTGTGGGAGTGCAGTGATGTTTTCAGTCTCTCTGTTTACTTGCGCTGGAACTCTTGGTGGTGATATCGATGAGATATTTAAGTTTCAGCTTCTCCTTTGTTGTAAATCAGCAAAGTTCTTGATCTGAGAAACAGTTCTGAAAACTGAAATTTCAGCTCAAGTTCCTGTGTGTCACATGGTCTTCATCAGAACCTCAAGTTTTTCTTTAAATTACTAAATTTGTCTTTAGTTTTGCTTGTAAGTTTTTAGACCTCAGGCCAGGACATTTACATGATTCTCGTTTAAAATCTGTGCGTCTAAAAGTTCTCAGATCAAAATAAAGGTCAAGATGAACAATTTGTGAGAAAATAGAAGTGCAGACCTTACCAAAATAAAACAGGAAACACAGCGTAGACAATACAAGAACCACAGGAGAACAGGGGGAAAACAGGAAATCTGGAACACACATAAATAAAGAGTCATTAACATACACACGATTCATAAGGACACATGTATAACATCGATTGTTGCTCTGAGATGTCACAAATGTTGAAGGACTTTTCCTTTTCATGCTCTTAGCTGACAGGAAGTCTTCTGCTGCTGTGGAAGGTTCCACATCTTGGTTGTCACAAGTGGTTGTTTGAGCTACTGTTGCATTTCTAACCGGTCTGTCCATCACCCTCCAACATCAACCAGGCATTTTCTTGGATGTTATAGCTTTTTCAAGTGAACAGTGGTGAAGCCAGCCATGTTGTCTGGTTTGGAGACGGTACCACTGAGGAAGGGACAAGAGACGCAGCTAGAGGGAGCAGAAATGAACATGATGAGGTTCTTTAGGAGTGACGAGGATGGACAGGATCAGGAATGAGTCCATCAGAGGGACGACACGTGTTAGATGTTTTGGAGAAAAGGTCAGAGAGACTGAGATGGTTTGGACATGTCCAGAGGAGGGACAGTGGGTTTATTGGGAAAAGGATGCTGAGGTGGGAACTGCCAGGCAGGAGGTCTAGATGAAGAGCAAATAGGAGATATATGGATGTAGTGAAGGAGGACATGAGGTTGGTGTGAGAGAAGAAGATGCAGAGGACAGATGGAGACGGTGAACCCTGAAGGGAGCAGTTAAAAGGAGAAGAAGAAGAAGAATGAATGCAAAAATCCCAGTAGATTAGCAGTTACTGAAATATTCCCTAAAACAACAATATTTCATGTTCAGAGTCACTTAAATCTCCGTTTTTCTCCAGTTTCAACGATCTTCACCACATTACATAAATACTCTGAGTTGCTGCAATGTGATTGGATGATTCAGTTTGGGTTAAGAAAGTTCAACAGGTGTGTAACAAGTGTCTGCTGATCGTATGTTAAAGGTTTCTGTCTCACTGACATACTGTGTAACAAAATAAACAAAGACGGGATCAAAACAGCAGAAAGATTTAAACATTTATGAACGTTTAATCAGTGATGATGATGAGGAGGAGGATGATGAGGATGAAGGCCGTGTGATACCACACAGTCAAAAACCCACCAAGACACTAGAGTTTTCTGAGCAGACCCTCTGATTGGCTGTCAGAGTTCTTCTCTCCAGCACCTGGATGAAAGTTTGTGACCCTGCAGCTGTTGCAGCTGTTCCACTCCATCATAACCATGATGTCATTCATCCATCTTACAGATGCTCAAACTAAATCCTCTTTGTTTCTACCTTCAGAAAGTATTATTAATTATTTACTCTTGATTGATATATTATCTTTGATGTTTTGTGAAAATGAAGAATGTTTGTGATCAAATCGAGTTTATTTTTTTGTCTTTGGGTTCATCCAAACTGTTCTTACAGATCCTGAAGCCTTCCTGTGCTCGTTTCTCTTTGCTTTCTGGATTTTTTTTTCTCTAAAAACCGTCTCTTTCCTTTTTCCTCATCTGCATCCCACTCTTTTTCTTTTCTACGTCTGCCAGGTTTTTACGCTGCTCGAAAGAGTCACAACATTAACAAGCGTGAGTCAGTTAGCGGCGAAGAGCCACACGTCCTTGAAGCCTCAACCCACATAGCCGCTAAGAACCCGAGTGCTTTTTGACACCCCGCCTTATGTAGTTGCTGTTTCTGTGCTTAGCTGAGCCAAAGCCACCTAAAACAATGACACGCCCTCTTCCTCTGTCACAACCATTGAAGAAGTGATTCTTTTTGCAGAAGGTGCAACCCTCACACATGTAAAGATACATTAGCTATATCATGATTTTAAATGATGCTGTGACATCATTTCTTTAATGAGTCTGGTCACAGAACTTGAGTAAAGTGTGAGTCCTTCTCAAAGAGATCACTTCTCCTAATGGATCTGCTCCCTGTACTGACAGAAAACCATCTCTGCAAATGGTCATGAAAGCAACACCTGGTGCTCATGTTTTTCTGTGAATGCCATACAGCCATTACTGTCTGATATATATATATATATTCATCAACTGAGAGATCTAGTAGCAGATCTGAATGGCTTCATTTGGCTGTATCACGCCCAGGCTGAAGCATTCATGGCCACGCCGCTGTAATCCGCCCACGTTAACGCTGCTTGCTGGGGGGGGGGTGTCACTGAGGCGGAGCTGAAGGTTGACTGTTCAAACTCTATTTCCTGTCACAGGTGCCTGAATGGACCAAATGCAGCAGCCGTGAGAAGAGGAAGGAAAAGAAAGCGGAGAAACCATTTTACTCAGACTCAGAGGGCGAATCTGGGCCAACAGAGTCTGCTGACAGTGGTAACCTGGGTCCCCGGAATCACCATAACTTTTTTCTTTAAACTACATCCATCACAGATGTGACTGTGGGAAAACTGGATTTTTGATGAAAAAGAAAAAGTCTTATAAATAATTTAAAGAAAATATTTAGCAAAGCTTTGATAATTTGTTAGAACAAGAAGTTAATCTACATGTTCATGTTATGCATGTAAGGTCCAGCTTTTATTTTGGTAGTCCACTTCCACTTATCGGCAACTGAATTGGAAATATTTAGGTTTAAGCTAAATATTTAGCTTTCAAGTTAAATATTTAATTTAGAAACTAAGTATTTAGGTTGGAAAATAAATACTTAGGTCAGACCTAAATATTTAATTTGCACAACAAAATATTTAGTTTGGCAATTTAAATATTTAATTTTGAAAATAAATATTTAGTTTGTAGAATAAACATTTAACTTCAAATTAAATATTTAGCTTGCTAACTAAATATTTAGTTCTTAAATGTGACATTTATAAATAAATGAATAACAAGGTGAAAATATGCATTTGAAAAACGAACCCCATTTTTTTCTCCTATGACACCTAAATAACCCAAAATATTGCTGTTAATATTTGACTGTGTAACTTTACATAGGAGGTTCACTTTAAATGTAGTTTTGGTTGAATATAAATGTCTGATAAGTGACTTTGTTTCCCTCTTCAGAGTCCGATTCTGCCAGTGGCTCCGACAGCAGCAGCGAGGAAAGCAGGTCGAGTTCAGAGAGCGAAGAAAGCGAGGAAGGCTCTGAGTCTGAGGAAGAGGAAAAGGAGGAAAAGAAAAGCAAGAATAAAGAATTTAAGAAGCCAGTGAAGGACAGTGAAAGGTAGCTTTTATGTTAGTGTTTGATCTGTGTTCTGATGTGAGGGTGAAGCTGCCACCCGAACATACTCCTGTATCTCTGGTGACACACGTATGTTATATGATCAAGAAAGACTTGATACCATTAGTTTCCTTTTTCAGCGAACAGAGCAGTGAAGAAGACAGGAAGCCTGAGAAGAAGAGCAAACAGCTGAAGAGCGACTCAGATTCGGAATCAGACGAGGAGAGTGAGTCTGAGAGCAGCCGGTCTGAAGATTCAGAATCTGAAACAGAAGTCAAAAAGAAAAAGAAGGTACAAAAAAAACTGTTCAACACGTTAGTATAAATATGGAGCATTTTACAGCTGGAAAACGTATCTGCAAAGATCTTTCAGCCAGTAGTAAAGAATAAGACATTCTACTCATGAAGAATAGAAACGTGCTCCAGATGCATGAAAACTTACAGGTATTTACAGTTTTTCATGTTTTCTTTCAGGCAGCTGAATCTAAACCTCCTTCTAAACCCGTCAAAAAAGAAACCAAGAAAGAGAAGAAAGAAATGTCTCTGCTCGACCTGGACGACTGTGAGCTGTCTTTCTACCATCTTAATTGATAACGCACAATAGTGTGACATTACTTTTTATTCATACAAATAATCTTGTATTTGTTTTGCAGTTGAACCTGCGCCCTCCCCTCAAGTCACACCCGTCAACACCTTGCTGTCCAACAGCCTTGTGACTGACCTGGAGGGACTGTCTCTATCTGACTCTGTCCTGTCACCAGCAGTAAGAACTCCTCTGTCCTCTGTTAGTGAAGTGATGCAGAAACAGTCCAGAAGCAGATCACAGAATCTTGAGGGGTTTTTTTTTCAGGCGATCGCTCCGTCCAGCGCCTTGAAGAGCTACGAGCTGCTGCACCGCATCACGGGGGAAGGTCTGTCTGTGGAGTACTGCTTCAGCCGGCAGCCGTTCAGCCCTGACGCAAATATGGTGGCGGTGCAGCTGCAGTTCACAAACAACTCGACATCCGACACCAAAAACCTGCACATGGAGGATGTGAAGCTGCAGTCGGGTATGAGGGTCAGAGAGTTCACAGAGATCGGTGAGTGCTGGCTTGTTTCCTGATTTACTTATCAACATAAGTTTACAACCCAGCTAGAAGCTGCACTGTTTATTATACATATGGTGATGATGTTATATAATGGGAATGAAGTAGTGATGAAGTGTCATGTCTGTGGAAGTCATGATTTACACTAGATATTTGTAACTAGGACCCAAATGCAAGGAGGAGAGAGCCAGTAGCTAACAGTAAAACTTTAATGATAAAACAAAGAAGCTGACAGGGCAGCAAAAACAAACTTACAGAAAGAGGACTGGAAGGAGCGGCGGTGAAACAAGTGATAATCCATACGAGGGGGAGATGAAGGAGAGACGATGAAACAGGACAAGACAATCACTGGACAAATAATCCAACTCAAAGTGCAGCTTTTATACAAACAGAAACTAATTGGAACAAACAGGAAACAGCCAGGAGAGATAAGCTGACGGGAGACACAAAGGAAACAGGAAGTATAACTTCTACCAAAATAAGATACTGGAAACAGAGACGAAGGACAAGACGAGGTAGAGGAGCTGAACCAGGGAGACAGAGAGGGGGATGAGAGGAACAAATAACCCCAAAATAATCCCATAACTAAACCCAGAGAAGAAAAAACCAAACCACAGTAGAATGAACACTCTAAGTAGAACCAAAACCCTGAGACCCAACAGTGGAGGATTTGAACTGGACCTGGTGCAGGAAGGGTGCAGGAGACTCAGGGATGAACTTAGATGAGACATTTTTATTAATGAAAACAAAGAGAAAAAACAAGTACTTATAGAATGTGGGAGACGAGAGACACTGAGGACAACACACCAGGGATGAAGACATTAATGCACCAACACTGGACTGAAAGACGAAGGACCTTATATACACACAGAGGGAGGTGATCACATAGGGAGAACAGTTGAGGAAAGGAGCAGGATCACGTGAAAAACCAAGAACAGAGCTGAGGAAACATCCTAAAAAACAAATTATAAGACCAGCTCAGACATTAAACCTGTATGAAACACTAAGATAAACCAGAGAAGAGGGAAAAACCCCAAATGAAGAACAGCAAAGACACTAGAGACAGAAACAGGAAATAAAAATCACCTACAAAATAAAACTACCAGAAAAAAACGTACAAAACTTCAAACACTAAATTAAAATCAACTCCCCCACCATGACGGGGAGACTGATTATATCAATATTAGTTAAGATCATCCCGTGCATATAGTCTCAGCTGCAGGAGGAGAAAGATGTAAACCTCCTGAAATATAATGTCCAGATTTTATTTACAGGTTGTTCTTGTAGTTGTTTTTATAAGCTGGTTTCTTATGAAGTGTTTTTTTTTTTAATTTTCTGCAGTAAAGCAGCAGGTTTTCTTAAAATGTAGTTTGTGTTGACAGAGGTGCTTCCAGCCGGTGAGACGGCCACGGCAGTGATGGGCATCGATTTCTGTGACTCAACACAGGCAGCAAACTTCCAGCTGTGGTGAGATGAAGCAGCTTTTTCAACAACATCCTCAAAAATAGGATTCTTCCTCTTTTTGTTGTGCTGAAACTAAAACTTTCATTTGTTTTCTTGTGTTGGTGAAATTAAAATTACTTTTCTGGGTCACATTCTGGCCTGATTATATTTAATGTTTTTATTTTTCATGTTTCTTTTCATTTGAACGTCCGTCCTCATGTCATACCAGTAACTCATTCACATTAACTTGGGATTAATTCAGGGCAAGTTTAGTTAAATACAGTCGTTGTGTCAGACTACGTGAAAACATATTTATGATTTGAATTGAAAGCAGTTTACATGCTTTTCTTCTTGTAGAGTTTTTAGGCATTGATGAGCAGAGACACATGAGAAAATAACAGATCTGCACATTTCTTGTAGGATATCATCAAATGATGCTGAAAAATTATACGTATGTAAGTGTCTGCGAGCCCAGGTTAGACGTCCTCAGATATTAAAACAGCCACACTAGAGAAGTATGAACAATATAGATATCTACAAGTAAGGGATTACTATGAGAAGGAGGTAAAAACAACCACTGAACATGAAGTTGTTGAGGTATTTGTGAAGGCCTATGAAGGGAAAAAGTGCAGTGTGATATCAGCTTTATACAAAAGCTTCATGTCAAGTAAAAAGTCTTCTACCCTCTATATCAAAGAAAAATGGGAAAAAGAAATGAATGAGCAAATAACTGAGGAAGAGTGGCTTAATGTTTGTCAAACACAGTGCACATCCACAAGCTCTAGGATCTGGAGAGTATTTAACTGGAAAAATATAACTAGATTTTTTATAACCCCCAAAATAAGGAAAGAAATGACAGATGGATGTACACTCACCGGCCACTTTATTAGGTACACCATGCTAGTAACGGGTTGGACCCCCTTTTGCCTTCAGAACTGCCTCAATTCTTCGTGGCATAGATTCAACAAGGTGCTGGAAGCATTCCTCAGAGAGTTTGGTCCATATTGACATGATGGCATCACACAGTTGGCGCAGATTTGTCGGCTGCACATCCATGATGCGAATCTCCCGTTCCACCACATCCCAAAGATGCTCTATTGGATTGAGATCTGGTGACTGTGGAGGCCATTTGAGTACAGTGAACTCATTGTCATGTTCAAGAAACCAGTCCGAGATGATTCCAGCTTTATGACATGGCGCATTATCCTGCTGAAAGTAGCCATCAGAAGTTGGGTACATTGTGGTCATAAAGGGATGGACATGGTCAGCAACAATACTCAGGTAGGCTGTGGCGTTGTAACGATGCTCAATTGGTACCAAGGGGCCCAAAGAGTGCCAAGAAAATATTCCCCACACCATTACACCACCACCACCAGCCTGAACCGTTGATACAAGGCAGGATGGATTCATGCTTTCATGTTGTTGACGCCAAATTCTGACCCTACCATCCGAATGTCGCAGCAGAAATCGAGACTCATCAGACCAGGCAACGTTTTTCCAATCTTCTATTGTCCAATTTCGATGAGCTTGTGCAAATTGTAGCCTCAGTTTCCTGTTCTTAGCTGAAAGGAGTGGCACCCGGCGTGGTCTTCTGCTGCTGTAGCCCATCTGCCTCAAAGTTCGACGTACTGTGCGTTCAGAGATGCTCTTCTGCCTACCTTGGTTGTAACGAGTGGTTATTTGAGTCACTGTTGCCTTTCTATCAGCTCGAACCAGTCTGGCCATTCTCCTCTGACCTCTGGCATCAACAAGGCATTTCCGCCCACAGAACTGCCGCTCACTGGATATTTTTTCTTTTTCGGACCATTCTCTGTAAACCCTAGAGATGGTTGTGCGTGAAAATCCCAGTAGATCAGCAGTTTCTGAAATACTCAGACCAGCCATTCTGGCACCAACAACCATGCCATGTTCAAAGTCACTCAAATCACCTTTCTTCCCCATACTGATGCTCGGTTTGAACTGCAGGAGATTGTCTTGACCATGTGTACATGCCTAAATGCACTGAGTTGCTGCCATGTGATTGGCCGATCAGAAATTAAGTGTTAACGAGCAGTTGGACAGGTGTACCTAATAAAGTGGCCGGTGAGTGTAGATCATCTCCATGTATTTTGGTCATGTCCAAAGATAAAAGATTATTGGGACAAAATATGGTTCAGTTTAAAAAAAATAACAGGATATGAATTACCAAAAAAATGTAAGATACTGTATCTGGGGAATGTAGGACAATACATACAAAGAGAGGATGAGTATCTCATTAAAGTACTGCTATCAGCAAGTAGGAAAACAATTACAAGATTATGGTACAAAGTGGAACCACCGACCTGGCAGTGGTGGGTGTGCACAGTGGAAGAACTATTTGTCATGGAGAAAATTACACACAAAATAAGACTACAAGAGACACAGTTTGAGGAAAAATGGACAGACTATAGATCACAAGAGGACACCACCATCAACACTGGATAATAAGGACATTGATGTAAGAATGTAAAATCATGTATGTATGTTGTGCCCTGACACTGTAATTGTTCCAAGAAAAATCAATACAAAGTAAGTTAAAAAAAAAAAACAGCCACACTGAGTCCAGGGATTCAAAAAGACTTTATGTTAAGAAAAGCACACATAAAAACATCAGTAATAACCTCAGAAAATTGCTATATTATTTAGACAAATCATCCAACATTCTGAGTATTTGTATATAGGATCTGTCTTCTGCACTGTTGGGAGATGAAATGAACATTTTTGTTTTCCTTAAATCACAAACGTTTGAAGTATTTTGCTCTGAAACATGATGAAGACTGATAAACCATCTGTTCTCGTGTTGTAGCACCCACACCAGGAAGTTCTTTGTGTCGATCCAGCCACCTGTCGGCGAGCTGATGAGGCCCGTCTTCCTCACAGAGAATGAGTTCAAGAAGGAACAAGGTGAGTTTCTTTTACAATGCAGGTTGATGCTGATGTCATGTTCTAAAACAGGAAATCAATAAAATAAAAAACACATTTCTTTAAAGAGATAGTGACTCTTTAATCTTTGTGGCAACTGCAGTTGGTTATTTTATTAGATATTTAATTTAAAGGTCCTGTATCATGTTATTTTACAGCTTTCAACATCTGGGATAGACACATACTGTATATGATAAAATGTTACCTTTGGTGTTATATAGTCTTCATTTGTCCTGAAATATAACTTATATTCTGGAGTTATTCTTCAACCAGGAAGTAAAACACTCAGGGTGTTTCTCAATGTCAAGGAACCTTGCCTTGATGCCTTGGTCCCGCCCCGGTTGCCTAGGAGATATGTCATCAGGAACTGCCAAGGCACGTTCCAATGTTCATGAGCTACGGAGGCGTCTGTCCTCGGTTTGTCTGCTGTTTAGCTAACATAACAAGGATACATGGGACGTGCCTTGATACCTTCCCTCGGTCACAAATTTCCCAGAATACATCACAGTATTTTCAAAAAATGGCGGTTGAGGAGCAGCAGCTACTTCCAAGACAAATTTCCAGTTTAAATGTAAGTTAACTAATCGTAACTATCTGGCTTTTATCTAAAATATTTTTTAGATCCAAAGCAGTTATATGGTTGGTTAGT
Source organism: Pachypanchax playfairii (assembly GCA_006937955.1). Classification (NCBI taxonomy): domain Eukaryota; kingdom Metazoa; phylum Chordata; class Actinopteri; order Cyprinodontiformes; family Aplocheilidae; genus Pachypanchax; species Pachypanchax playfairii. The sequence goes on from SSNP01000108.1 coordinate 704,335, forward strand.
TGCTTCGTAGTTGCAGCTTCGGTGGTTAGCAGGTACTAACTTGCTTACACATCTATTTTGTTTTATTTTAATTAACATCTCCAGTTCCATCGTTGAAGGAATGCTGCTACGCTACTACGATGGGCGTGATGTAAACAGTGCGCGTGAGCAGGCAGCCGCGGTCATGTGAGTGATGTCTGTTCCAGTGTCCTCGTAAGCAGGACGCCTCCTCTACCAAGGCACTGCCTCGGTAAGCAAGGTGACTTGACATTGAGAAACACCCTCGGTTTACCTAAAATCCAATATCTCTTCCAGGCCCCCTCCTCGTAATGCTGCCCCTCGAGCTGCCTGAATAAAATGGGGAATAAATTCCTGTAACTCTCACAGCCAAATGCACATTTTCACTGAAACATTTTTAGAAAGTAAAATACCACAAACGGTGGTGCTTAGTGTCTTGCTTCAGACTCTCGCAGCACGAACACACCGGGTAGATTCTGATGTAACATTGTTACATCACCATGTTACAGTAAGTCGTTTTCCAGGAGAGAGTGGAGCAGCTCACCTGGCTCTGCCAGATCTGTGTTTCCCCAACTCGACACACACATCTGGAACTGCTTCATTTGAAACCGTCTATAAAAGGGAGGGACATCTGGTATAATATTTTAAGCCGATTGGAGGACGAGCTAGCAAGTGTCTGTCTTTGATGATTTGTCTTTAGCCAATCACAGTAAATCAAGCTCTTGCAGTAAAACACACACATCGTTTCCACTAAGAAAAGCAAAACACATCTTTACCACCAAGAAATACACAAAGTTTTTACCTTTGCTCATTTTTCAATGAAGAAATCATTTGCTTTGCCTGCCTGGACACTTGTTACCAATCATACCTGAACACCCGCCCCATAGCACAGTGCAAACACATGATTGGTCTGAAAATGTTTTTACTGAGATAGATGGTTTTAGTTGGAGCAGTACAAGATGGATTTTTATTGGCTTGGAAAACTTCAAATTTTGCGAGAATCCATCTTGCAGAGCAAAGTTATGGAGCAGCTGCTCAGAGCTCGGGATTCAGGAGGATTACTGTGAAATGCATGAATTAAGTCAAAAACCACTCTGGGGTTTTTAATAAGGAAATAACATCACAACATAGTTAAAAGCTCCGATACAAGACCTTTAAAGAAACATTATAGTGTCAAATTCTCCAAAAACTGGAGTATGATGTGTTGGAGAAAAGTGAAAAATAATGAAAAAAGGATTATTAAAAATGCTTCATTGTTGCAGGATCTTAATGAATCTTCATTTTGTTTAACATTCAGATATCTTATATACTTTATCTACTGTTCTTCCCTATAGACAAAGTTTTGCATAATTTAGGTAAGTTGAGTTAAATAGGTTTGTTGTTTGCCCACCTGCTTATTGTAAACCACAGACCCCCCCCCACCCCCCCACTGCTCCGTATGATTGCACTTCCTGCCTGAGTTCCATCTTCAGGTCTGAAGACACAAACAAACTCACCATCTGCTGCTCTCGCTGTGCTGCTCCACCAGGAATGACTAAACCCTCCACTGACCCTCGATCAGCTGATCAATCAATTAAAACTTTATTTATAAAGCGCTTTTCACGCATTAGTGCAATTCAAAGTGCTCGACAGGCTAAAAACAGGATAAAAACACAATGTCAAACCCCCACCCCCATACAGTACATGCACCGATACACCCCCTCCCCCCAGTCCAACCCCCATTAAATAAAATCAATCAATCAATCAATCAATCAATCAATCAATCAATCAATCAATCAATCAATCAATCAATCAATCAATCAATCAATCAATCAAAATAACAATAACAATAACAATAAAATAAAATCAATAAAATAAAATAAAATAAAATAAAATAAAATAAAATAAAATAAAATAAATAATAAAACAGATAATAAACAGGACAGTAGGCCGAGTACAGATGAGCCAGGTAAGGTGCGTGGGAAGACGCCATCAGCTGCTCCATCTTCCAGCCTGGTCTGGTCCGGTCCTGTCCGGTTCGGTCCGGTCTGGTCCGGTCCGGTCCTGTCAACGTCTCCTCTCCGGTGTCGAGTATCCTGATCTCCATCTGTTGAACAGAACCTGGAACCAGACAGAAGGAGCTGTTTCCCATCGGACCAGAGATCCTGTACTGACCTCTCACTCTGTAGTATTTTTACAGCTCTGCCTCCTTGTTCTGAAACCAGAACATTCTATCTTCAGATTGTTTTGTGTGATAACTGGTTCAGAGTCTTTACAGTAAGAAGCTGTTGCTCAGTTCTCCAGAAGCTTCTGGTGCTTTTCTGAAGTGTTTCACATCAAATGTTGCATCAAACCTCTTTAAATGAAACTGGCACATTATAAAAATGTCACAGGAAGTGTCTCATGTCCTAAAGTTCTTCCATGATTACACTGGAGACTCACCCAGTAGTTCACAGTTTAGAATTCACTGCTTTCCTGTGCTCATGAGGAAACATCAGCACATTTTAATGACAATGTTTTCATCCTCTTAATGGTTTAAACATGACAAACGCCTGCAGACGTTCTCGGTGATGCTGGTGGACATGTGGAACGCTGCTGTACTGGCTCACAGATGTTCTCCATGTTTGCAGAAATCCTAACAAACACGGTCTGGAATGTTCTACTGAAATGTAGAACCCGCCGTGTGTTCTGTGATAAACAGGAACGTCCTGACTGACTGTGTTTACGTTCCTCCAGGTCAGCTGATGGGGATGAATGAGATCACAGAGAAACTAACGCTAGATGTCAAGTGTCGGAACGAACACACCATCGTCCAGAGAGTGACCGCGGCTGCCAGCCTCAGCAGAGTCCCCTGTGGATCAGACACAGAGTGCAGGTGAGGGAGAAGACGGGCGTTTACAGGAAGGACACGGCGTTATTTGGGGACAAACGGTCTCACTTGTTTCTAGTGGTTTCAGCTTCTGATGAAGATGTTTGAAACAGACAAACACTGGAGATTTGTTTGTATTTTTATGGGTTATTTTCATACCAGCAGTTAGAAACAGAGGACGAGTTGATCCTGCTGAGTTAAAGCCTCGGTCACAATGACACGTACAGACCGTTTCCTACGACCTCCTTAACGCAGCTTTATGTTTGTGGAGGTTCGAGTAGGTTGATGGTCTCGATGGTCTTTCCATGAACCCATCATGAAAACCCTCGGTGTCGGGTCACCAGGTGAATCCTTCCTGCACACAGCGACCGTGATCTTGTTTCTACAAGGATATAAACTAGATCACGATGTAAAATGTTGCTAGAAAATTCTACTTACTCCTTATTTTCATGCTGCCTGAAGCAACATGATGGTCCCTTCTGATTGGTGGTCCAGCTCACGGAACTGAATCCGGTTCTAGCAGTAGAGGTCCTGCTTCTGGATCCAGTCCTGCTCCCACCAGCGTGGCGTCTTCTCTCAGGTCCTCATAAGCTGCAGCTACGGCTGGTAGATCTTCTCCATCCTGCAGCTGCAGCCGTAGCCTAGCAGAGAGGGAGAAGACCGGGGGTTCGATCCCTGATGCCGACATGTCGAAGTATCCTTAGGCAAGATCCTGAACACTGCAACAGCCCTCCGTGTGCCGTACAATCCTCACAAACAAGGACGGGTTAAATGCAGAGCTGAATTTCCCCAAGAGGGATTGATAAATTATACGTTAAAAAAAACCACATTTCTGAGCAGATGTGATGATCAACACAGAATTTGGGAGAAACTGGACAGCAGCCATTTATATTCCCCAACATAATGTGCCGATCTTCGTAACAACAACTTGAAATTGCTGTGAGGTGCACATAAGGGGGGCATTTGAACACCTCACAACAATAATTTTCATAAGACGGTCATCAGTCGGCCGGAGGAATGTTCCAACACGTCCGTAGACAAGAGAACTAGAACTCTGCAGCAGCGTACGACAGAAAATCACCTCATATTCTCAAGAATTCATCAAGTTACTCGTGTGGAAGCTGAAACAACTTCCTGTTGGAAACAGTGTCACTTCCAGGAATGTTCATGAACTCTAGATTTGGTAGGAAACAGGAGCTTTGTTCATACGGGTCATTGTGACTGAGGTTTAACTGAAAGCTGCAGTAACAGCAGAGTTAGAATTCACTTGGATTCTTCCTGTTTGTGTCAGTGTTGAGTTGTAACAGAAGCAGCATCTCATGACTGACGTTCATTTCCTGTTAAATAACATATTTATTCTTCTTATTCTGTGGCTTCATCTTCTGATCTTGCTGCTTTGACCTCAGTCCTCCTGTTCCTCCTCCTGATCATCCTGTCCACAGGTTCGCTGGCAGAACGGTGACCAGCAGCAGCTTGGTGCTGGTCACCGTGGCAACCCGAGAGGAAGGCGCTGCTCAGCTGACAGTCAACTGTGAGAAAATGGTAATCGGCACCATGCTGGTGAAAGACATCCTCCTGGCTCTGACGCAGTAACAGGAAGCATCCGGCGTACGACGTCCCCGTCCTTCCGTCCACAACTCCTCACTGTAGCATCTCCGTCTTAATGAAACCTTTAGGTTTTAAAAACCCCACAAACGCCACCCAATGGCGGTCAGATTCGATGGCTGCTGAAGCTGAGCATCCTAAAACACCCAGAATGGCGCTAAATCCAGGTTTTTAATGTCTCCATGTCTGATAAATTATAAGATGAAAAAAAAATCCAGATTTTAAAAATACATTAGAATCAGCTGTTTTACAGCGTTTTGGTTCTTCCTCAGCAGATGCAGTTCTGGACCGAGTCATCGGTGATGTTTTAATCTGTGATGTGAGAACAAACAAATAACAGAGTGAAAAACCAACAAATGTTGCTGATCCATTTCAGTTCCAGAATACTCACTGATTCTTTAAATAATATTCTCTTTTAGTAAATTATAGGATGGATGAAAGTATTTTTTCACAAAGAGGAAGAGTCATGTGAGGTTACACAAGGTCAAAAAGAGGTCAGAGCAGGAAAAACAAGCAAATGAAAATAATCTTCACCTTTCTCAGTTAGTCAAACTGTTTGGGGGATTAACTGCATTTAAAACAATGAGTTTAACCCTTTAAATGCTGCAGAGCTGCACCAGCTTCATCCTAAATAAACAGGCTGAATGTAACTGTGCAAAAGTTTTAGTCAGTGGAAAACAGTCTAATAATGAAATCAATATATGTTGTGATCAGCTGCAACTTTAAAACAAAACAGCATCAGTTCTTCAAGGTGCAGGAACTCAGGCACTAACCTGGAGACACATCTACAAATCTTCTGTCTCTTCATGTTAATATAAGGGAAGGAGGGAAGGATAAATCTTCATGATTGTTTCACTCTACAGCTTTTCAGTTAACTAACAACATCCTGATAAAGCAGAGCTACAACAATATTTACATGTTTGTCTCATCGGAAAAGCTTTTATTTTGAAACCGATGATCACAGCACCTTGATGTGAATCACATTTTTCAAATTGATAAAAAATAAACAATTACAACATGAAATCATCTTATTATGCAGCATTTTGTCATACCTGCTTAAAACTTTTGCACAGTACTGTATATCTTTGATTTGAGCACAACATTCATGTGCAGTGACACATAAAACAATAAGAAAGGAGGTAAAAAGCTGAATTAATGAGCAAACTCTGGTGTTTAAAGGGTTAATCACGTCCTTCAGGTTCTAAAACACGTTATTTTAACGTGACAGTCAGTTTATAAAAGAAAATACACGAGTTACTCGAGGTATTTAACACCATCATGACTCAGTATAAGGACCAAACTCAACAACCAATCAGGAATTTAAAAAATACAAGAAATTCTGAATTTTCTTTGCTGTGAGATTAACTGAATAATCTGGATTTACATAAAAGAAACAGGCTTAACGTCACCGTTAGTTAATTAGATAGTTGACATTAGATTTAAACTTGTGTTAGTGAGAGACGTGGAAGTTCTTCCTGACTCCCATCAGGTCGATGTTTACATGGATTGTTTTACACGAGGAGCATGTTACAATAAATCTTTAGCTGCTTTTATTTTCCAACTTGTTGCTTTTTGTTGCTGCTCATCATCCGGACAACTTCCATCTGTTACGAGGAATGTAAACGAAGGAAATCATGTATTTCATGTAAAACCTGAGAAACAAAGGCCTTTTCTTTTTACAGAAACGGTGGGGTAAAAACATCTGGTCTAAAATCCAGCTGACATCTGGTAACGAACCCTGTGTGTGATTGTGAAATATAATCCTGAGTTACAACTTATTTATTGTACAAAATAAAAGTCCAAACTGAACTTTGTGTTTTTGGTCTGAGTTGATCACTGGTGAGTTAAACTACTGGATCAGTAGGTACAAAAAGTTTTTACTTGATCATCTAAAACAATTAAATTATGAAAATATAATTGTTACAAATTAAATGTAACATACATGTACAAACATCTCTAGAAATAGAGCTTCCAATGTTGATGTTAAAACAAACTGTGATCTCACATTTAAATTCTCACTAACATTTTAAAAGAAACTCTGAAAAATTATTTATAAATAGAACATGAATAGGAAATATATTTTGTTTACACCACCACATTTATTTATGGCAACTTTTTTCAAGTAACATTTACACTCACCGGCCACTTTATTAGGTACACCTGTCCAACTGCTCGTTAACACTTAATTTCTAATCAGCCAATCACATGGCGGCAACTCAGTGCATTTAGGCATGTACACATGGTCAAGACAATCTCCTGCAGTTCAAACCGAGCATCAGTATGGGGAAGAAAGGTGATTTGAGTGACTTTGAACGTGGCATGGTTGTTGGTGCCAGAATGGCTGGTCTGAGTATTTCAGAAACTGCTGATCTACTGGGATTTTCACGCACAACCATCTCTAGGGTTTACAGAGAATGGTCCGAAAAAGAAAAAATATCCAGTGAGCGGCAGTTCTGTGGGTGGAAATGCCTTGTTGATGCCAGAGGTCAGAGGAGAATGGCCAGACTGGTTCGAGCTGATAGAAAGGCAACAGTGACTCAAATAACCACTCGTTACAACCAAGGTAGGCAGAAGAGCATCTCTGAACGCACAGTACGTCCAACTTTGAGGCAGATGGGCTACAGCAGCAGAAGATCACGCCAGGTGCCACTCCTTTCAGCTAAGAACAGGAAACTGAGGCTACAATTTGCACAAGCTCATCGAAATTGGACAATAGAAGATTGAAAAACGTTGCCTGGTCTGATGAGTCTCGATTTCTGCTGCGACATTCGGATGGTAGGGTCAGAATTTGGCGTCAACAACATGAAAGCATGGATCCATCCTGCCTTGTATCAACGGTTCAGGCTGGTGGTGGTGGTGTAATGGTGTGGGGAATATTTTCTTGGCACTCTTTGGGCCCCTTGGTACCAATTGAGCATCGTTACAACGCCACAGCCTACCTGAGTATTGTTGCCGACCATGTCCATCCCTTTATGACCACAATGTACCCAACTTCTGATGGCTACTTTCAGCAGGATATTGCGCCATGTCATAAAGCTGGAATCATCTCGGACTGGTTTCTTGAACATGACAATGAGTTCACTGTACTCAAATGGCCTCCACAGTCACCAGATCTCAATCCAATAGAGCATCTTTGGGATGTGGTGGAACGGGAGATTCGTATCATGGATGTGCAGACGACAAATCTGCGCCAACTGTGTGATGCCATCATGTCAATATGGACCAAACTCTCTGAGGAATGCTTCCAGCACCTTGTTGAATCTATGCCACGAAGAATTGAGGCAGTTCTGAAGGCAAAAGGGGGTCCAACCCGTTACTAGCATGGTGTACCTAATAAAGTGACTGGTGAGTGTATTTTTCAGCTCGTTTTGTTTCTGTTTCTTAAATTCTGATGGAAAACTGACTGAATCAATCAGCTCGTGTGTGAGACATGAACTGCTTTGTTGTCTATGTAAATCTATTTCTGTTTCATAATAACCAGGTTCCTTATTTAAATAACCGAGTTTGAATTAATGAGATAAAAATTTGATATTAGATAAACTGTACAACAGGAAAGTGAAAAAAATAAATTAAAAAAGCGTATAGAGGATGATGTCAGAGAACACACAGCCAACATGTCAACCAGTTAGTTTCATATGGTTCATACAAACATGTTTTACTCTTATTGTAAAGTGAAACGACAGTTGAAACACTTTCAGTCCAAACTCTTCTTCTCTCCTCCATAACAGACCACATCAAGTTAATTTAACTCCAGTTAAGTTCTTTGATGTGGTTTCAAAATGTAGAAAACTCATTGAAGGTATAAAATGTTTCCATTTCAACTCAAGCTGGAGCTTCGATAACTAAATGTTCAAAACCTCAGGTGGAAAAAAGCCGGAATAAACTTTAAAAACTGTATCTGGTCTGTTAAAGTCTTTTATGTTAAATTCATGCTTTTACTTTGGAACAGGAAGTCAAAGTATGCCAGCGTGAAAAGAAAATCATTCAGTAATGTGCTAAAAACATGTCTTCACAGTCACAAACACTAAAATGAACTCTGATAACGGCCGTATACACTTCCTGTTCAAACTCACTCACTACTGAGCGGAGGTGTGGCTGAAACCCAGCTCTTTTATATTCCATAGCGAATCCTGACGTCACGTTTAGAGAAAATAAGGTCTCAGCCAATAGCAATGTCTGATTCAAATTAACGCGCAGTGAAACGTTTTAACCTGAAGAGGGCGCTCCACTAACGGTTTTTTTGGTATAAAAATGTGCTAAAATACCAAAAACAGGACCCAGAAGAGTAGACATGACTATTAAATACTCATTTATAGAGTTAGTGGGCGTGGCCTCCACACAACTCCTGGACAGTCTGTGGTGCAACGTGGCGTTGGTGGATGGAGCGAGACGAGACATGTCCGAGATGTGCTCAGCTGGATTCAGGTCTGGGGAAGGGGCGGGGCCAGTCCATAGCATCAATACATTCATCTTGCAGGAACTACTGACAAACTCCAGTCACATGAGGTCCAGCATTGTCTCGCATTAGGAGGAACCCAGGACCAACCACACAAGTACATGGTCTCACAAGAGGTCTGAGGATCTCATCTGGGTACCTGATGGCAGTCAGGATACCTCTAGTGAGCACATGGAGGGCTGTTCAGCCCCCCAAAGCAATGCCACTCCCACCATTACTGATCCACTACCAAACCATCATGCTGGAGGATGTTGCAGGCAGCAGAACGTTCTCCACAGCATCTCCTGACTCTGTCATGACTGTCACACAGTGGCGGAGCTAGACTTTTATCGTTGGGGGGGCCATGGGGGGGCCAAGGATATCTCTGGGGGGTCAACTGAAAATGACAACTAACACAGTTGAGAATGACAAGTACCAGTACTATATCTATATACACAGACACACACATATACATATGTGTATGGCATGATCTACAACAGGCAAACGGGCTCTGGGACGGTCGGCAACGTTGCGACGGGCACGAGATTGAACCTGCTCGGTGATGATGTTCTGTGATTGCGCTCTTCCTCTGAGCGGCGCCGGATACGCAAACCTCTAAGCAACAATCGGCAACCAGACGACTAGTCCGCTTGTTTTATTCCTTAAAATCATCGAAGAAACACGCACATTTATGTGTGGCACCCTGTATTAGCTGTAGACACTTATAAAAGCTGTTTGTATACACAATGTAACGTAATGTTAGCTTAATGCTCCCACCTTCTAGTAGTAGCTTACCTACCAAACAACGATCTCCTAGCTGAGCACATTGTGATTTTGGACATTATTTTATTACAAAAACCATTGTCAAACTTACCTTCAAAGTCGGATTTTTTGTCTTGGAGTCGATTTGAGCATTTTCGTCCCCACTTCTTCTTCTGCTGGATAATCTTTGCTGTGGCAGCATGGCGTCCACAAACAACTTATGCTGCCTTCAGGTCGTATCGTAATTATGATAAATACCAAATATTGACGTTGAAATCGCACATGAACCCTACTCACGTTTTATTTTCCACCGGAAAACAGAAAAAAATTTTATGATACCCGACTTGTCAGCTCTGGCAGTGCTGAGATGAGATAACCTTTCAACATGGCGAGGTCAATATCCTGAGGGTTGTGTTAAAAGTTCTTTACTGTTGTTGTTAAATGGTTAGTTTACAGCCTACACCATGCAGTGAAATGGCATACAGATTAAAAAATATATATATATTCATAACATTGTAATTTAAATTTTTTTTCATACTCAATAAATCCTCAACCGGGGAAATTCAAATCACTGCATTTTACCCATCTCTGGAGGAACACAGAACATTAGAACCAATTAGAACACAGAACATCTCCAGAGAGCAGAAGGCAGCTATTTAAAGCACCCAGGGAGCAGTGAGTGGGGGTTAAGGACCTTGCTCAAGCGCCCAAAGTAGCTCATCCAGGTGCCGAGCAAGATCTTTAACCCCCACCCACTGCTCCCTGGGTGCTTTGAGTAGCTGCCCTCTGCTCTCTGGAGATGTTCTGTGTTCTAATGGTTCTAATTGATAGGATTAATTGAGTATATAAAAAAATTGTGTTGTTGTTGTTAGTGTTGCCTTTAAAAATACTGTGATTGGTTTCATCTCTTTAGAGCAGATGCTAGCTCGCAGTCAGTTGAGGATAGCCTCCAGTGTTTCAATTCAACAAAGGCACACACACTGGTTATCTCCTCTTCACAACTGGGGAAGTTTATCTTTCCCATGCTACTTGAAGCCAGCATTACATGGTGTATATTGCACAAATAAGGCCAGCCACTGCAGAATAACGGTGGGTGACATGTCAATCACCTGGGGGGGGGCACCTGGGGGGGCCGGTGGGATGTCAGGGGGGGCCGGTGCCCCCCCGGCCCCCCCTCTAGCTCCGCCTCTGGCTGTGTGCAAGGATAAACCAATCATTTTTAATTGAAGACAAATCATGTGCTATACATTTGATTTATCTTTCCAGGCTTTCTCTCAATCAGTGTCTCATTCTGTAGGTTTTTGTTTTTATGCAGTTGATAGCACTGTTGCAAGAAGCACCCTTCTGCATGGAGTTTGCATGTTCTCCCTGTACATATGTGGGTTTTCTCCAGGACTCTGACTTCCTCCCACAGACCAAAAACTATCATGATAGATCAATTGGCAACTTTGAATTGTGAGTAGAAAGTGATTGACTAACTTATCTGTATNATATATTCATAACATTGTAATTTCAATTTTTTTTTTTATACTCAATAAATCCTCAACCGGGGAAATTCAAATCACTGCATTTTACCCATCTCTGGAGGAACACAGAACATTAGAACCAATTAGAACACAGAACATCTCCAGAGAGCAGAAGGCAGCTATTTAAAGCACCCAGGGAGCAGTGAGTGGGGGTTAAGGACCTTGCTCAAGCGCCCAAAGTAGCTCATCCAGGTGCCGAGCAAGATCTTTAACCCCCACCCACTGCTCCCTGGGTGCTTTGAGTAGCTGCCCTCTGCTCTCTGGAGATGTTCTGTGTTCTAATGGTTCTAATTGATAGGATTAATTGAGTATATAAAAAAATTGTGTTGTTGTTGTTAGTGTTGCCTTTAAAAATACTGTGATTGGTTTCATCTCTTTAGAGCAGATGCTAGCTCGCAGTCAGTTGAGGATAGCCTCCAGTGTTTCAATTCAACAAAGGCACACACACTGGTAATCTCCTCTTCACAACTGGGGAAGTTTATCTTTCCCATGCTACTTGAAGCCAGCATTACATGGTGTATATTGCACAAATAAGGCCAGCCACTGCGGAATAACGGTGGGTGACATGTCAATCACCTGGGGGGGGCACCTGGGGGGGCCGGTGGGATGTCGGGGGGGGGGGCGGTGCCCCCCTGGCCCCCCCTCTAGCTCCGCCTCTGCTGTCACATGACCTCAGTGTGAACCTGCTTTCATCTGTGAAGAGTACAGGACACCAGTGGTGAATTTACCAAACGTCCTGCACGGTGTTGGGCTGTAAGCAAAACCCCCACCTGTGGACGATGTGTCCTCATACCACCTCATGGAGTCTGTTTCTGACTGGACACATTGCTGTAAGTCATTCTGCAGGACTCTGGCAGCTCCTCCTGGTCCTCCTTGCACAAAGGTGGAGGTAGTGGTCCTGCTGCTGGGTTGCTGTCCTTCTACAACCTCCTCCCTGTCTCCTGATGTACTGGTCTGTCTCCTGGTAGCACCTCCATATTCTGGACACGACGCTGACAGACACACATTGATGTTCCATCTTGGATGAGCTGCACTACCTGAGCCACTTGTGTGAGTTGTAGACTTCATGTTACCACTAGAACGAAACCACAGAAACCTGGTCTTTGCCCAAAACACAGCCACAGATCTGCACAGAGGGACCTCGGTCCCCCAACACAGACATTCCTGCAGAGGCTACCGCGCAGACTGAGTAGACTAAACCCCCAGTGTGGACGACCCCCATGAGGAAACACTGGAATCAAAATGAATGATAAAACATTAAAAAGGATAAGAACAAGTAGTGAATTCATCAAATTTATTTATATTAATGAAACCAAATGGATCATTAAGAGAAATAAATAAACAAACAAACAGAAATAAATTGACAGAAATAAATTCCCCGGGACAGTGGTGGGTTCAGTATCTTGGGAATGCAGTTTACTGAACCCGCCACTGCCCTGGGGCTGCCGTAGTCTATTGGGAAGGAGGTCATCCTCCAATCACGAGACCGGAGCTTGATCCCGAGTACCGGCAAAGGCTACGTGTCGAAGTATCCTTGGGCAAGACACTGAATCCTGCAATTGACCCCTAATGGCTGTACAAGATGGCTGCCCTATGCTGGGTGGGTAAAATTCAGAGCTAAATTTCCCCCACGAGGGATTAAAGGAGCAATAAGCGAAAATTCATCATTTCCAGTTTGAAAGAATTCAAAATAAGCAATGTGAAGCTCTAGATGTGTAATTCCATCTGGAACATAGCATGAGGTCACACACCATCTCTCTGTGTTGATATCGAGCCTCTTGTTTACAAGGTGGTCTCCTTCCGCGTGCATGTTCGTGCATGTGAAACTCCGCCTCCTTCATGTACTGAGCGAAGGCCCTCCCTTCGCTCAGTACAGCCGACACACATTGTTGAAGCGAAATGGCGGAAGGCGGAGCAAAGCGTTCACCTGAAGATGACCGGGAACACATTTCATCACCCAAGAAGCCACGGCCAATGACAAACAAACCGGGTAAAGCAAGGGACAAAACCAGGATAAACATTGGTCTTGTTTTTCCAAGATGGAGAGCACTGAGAGAACGAGAGAATTTACGATTTGACTCGGAGCTGGCTTTTCTTCTCCTGGACAGGTAAGAAACAATCATTATTTTAATCTAGTTTTACTGTAATGACTCGCTCTGGAAAGCCATAAAGTTGTCGACTTTGTCCTTTATACTGCTTGCATTCAGTTCTGCTATTTTACCTTGTAGCTGTAGCGGCTAAATGTCCGTAGACTTTGTTTTGGTCTCAATCCTGTACTCAACAGCACACCTAGCGGTGAAAAATCGCTTGTTGCTCCTTTAATAAAGAAAAATATTATTATAAACAAATTAATTTTAAAACATTCATTAAATTAAATGAGCAAATATAAATAATTAAAACTAATAAGAATGATGACTGAAACTTACCCCCCCCCCTCCCCAGATACATTCTGAAATTCAAACGATTCATGAAAAAGGAGAGTGACTGGCGGGGGGCGTGGCATTCTGTGCTGTGACTGACATGTCACTCTGACTGACACACGCGCCAGAGAGGGACAGGTGAAATAGAGGAATATGTAGACGAGACGAGCAGCTCTGGGGTCTTATTTATAAAACTTTGCATAAAATCCTTACTAAAACTGTACTTAAGCTCAGCTCAGTTGTTCTGTGTGCGCAGAAAGGGTAAAATCAATAATGCTGCTGGAATAAATCATTTTATCCTCAGCAGCAGAAGCTCTCCATGTCCAAAATGTGCAGAAGCCAGGTTCTTGGTCAACTTAAAGTTGCGCACATTTTTCCGCTACGTTTTTTTATAAATCCCAAAGTTTGCGTGGAAAGCTGCTTACGCAGTTTTCTGACCCCGTTTTGTGCGTAAGCAAGCTTTATAAATGAGACCCCTGATCCGTATCGTATCGATCCGGTAATTTGCCCTGCAGCGGCTTGGTGGGATAGAATGGGGCTCTTCTCTACTGGTACATTGTTGTTAGCTTAGCTATTAGCTCCAGTAATGTCGTGTGACTCTGCAGACAGGTGCAGTTGTGCACGACCGCACCTTTTCAAGCTGATGGTTCGATGGTAGCGGCTTTAGCGGCAAAGAATGAGGCCTGTCCCTTCATGGTAATTTTTTGTTCAAAGCAAAAGCTAAATTTGGATTAGCTCATGTAATATCTGGGACTCAGCCTCATCATGTGGCTGCGCGCATGCGCGGCACATGCACGGCTGCTGCACATTATTCACAATAAAAACGTGTTTCAGTGTTCAAGGTACTGTATGTCATTTGAGCACGGATGGGATTTGGATGAATTTGCAAGTGATCTGTCATCAAAACACAACAGCAAGGATGGAAGAAATTAGTGTTTAATAAAGAACAAATACAAAACATGTGATGTAACAAACTTGTCAGATACATTCAGTCACTGGTTTCTGCTGGATGTTAAATGGCACTTTGAAACCAGGTTTTTCAAAATAAATGTCAATTATTTTTATTAGCAGTTCAGTGATTTGAAAAACAAAAACAAACTTTTGGCTGTAAAATAAAAGTCAAACAGACAAACTGTGGAATGTGAGTTTTTTACAACATAAAAACCTCTAAAATTCAATTTTATATTTAAATATAATTAGAACTGAAGCTCCTTCATGATGATCTGCACTAAATAAACTCTTTATAATCAGTCATTTGATTCTTTAAAAAATCACTTCTGTCAACACCATTAAACTTGTTAAATTTGCACTTGGCAGTGAAGATTTAAATCCTTGTAAACTCAGATGGTGTTTGTCTCTGCGTTCCTAAATCGAACCCGTTTATAAAAGGCACTGGGATCGGGCTGAACCCTCATGTGAGTTCTGTCTGTCTGGTCTGTGGGAGCAGAAGAGCCACCAGTCCTCCTGTGAGCAGCAGGACCGACACCATCAGAATGGGAACGGTACAGTTCGTATCCACCAACTTTCCAAACACCATGTTACCCAGAATCGCTGCCACTCGTCCCACTCCGGTGAAAAACCCCAGAGCAGAGGACCTGAAGGAAGACATGTGAATAAATACGATTTCAAACAGCTCGTCAGAAAAGAGTTTAAACAAATAAAACAAAACTAGTTTTCAGAATCTGGTTAACTTGAAGTTGAGATAAAGTTTTACCGTAAGTGAGTGGGGTAGAGCTCCGTTCCCACCACGTCCAGGGCGTTCCAGCCGATAACAGACACTCCGCTGAAGATACAGGACAGAACCAGACTCTGTGCTTTGGTCTGAACCACGTAGATGAGGAAAACACTCAGACTGGACACCAACAGGCTGCCGGCTGCATGACATCACAAACAGGAAGAGATTATTACAATTTACAGCAGTAGAATCTGTTGAGATTCATAAACCTGAGACCAGATCTGAATCGTTTTAGAACCGGGTTTAAGACCAACTCGACATCATGAAGCTTCAAACAGGATGTTCACAGCTGGACGTGTCCACTGAGCTTAGAGTGTCATCAACAGGTTTCAGCAGAGATACAGAAAGACATAGAAGTGGACGACCTTTGTCCACGTCCCACACTGATGACACTTCTGTGTGAACAGAGTCCTGTAGAACCAGATGATAATGTCAGGAACATTTAAGAAGCTGAGAGGAACATCAGCCTGGTCTACGTCTTAGATGACCTGTAAGGACACCTGACCCCTCCACCAGGTACAGGTATCATCATCCACTTTATTTTGGACACAGTATAGTCCATAATAAAAACACAGTACAACCACATAAAACAAGAAAACAAGAAAAAAGAAAGATAAGCAAATAATTCATACATACATGCAGCTTCTCTACTGTTTCCACAATTTAGATAAAAACCGAACCAAACTCTGTCTTACATTGGTCAAACTGAAAATGATACTGTTTTCAGAGACAGTTAATCTGCACATGCATCTATACATAAAGTTACGACGCACTGCTGTAAAACAGGGAATACCAGCTTACATAAACAGCTGACTTGCTCTATTCCAGCGAGGATTCCAGTGACCATCATTATATGCTACCGGAAGTTTTTGTAAACTACTTCTTCTGTAATTCCACCATAGATGGACAGTGTACATGGGGGTGCAAAATGCTTTAAACAGTGTTAATTTAATGGGTAGAGAGCACATAGAGAATTTTCAAATAAGCGTGTTGGCCTGCACATATTACTGGCAGCACTGCCTATAAATATCCCTATCGTCCCCAAATATTTAACTTCATCACATACTGGTAGGAGACCATCTGTTATGAAAAAGTCAGGGAAGGAGAGATTTTTGTCCTCTCTGCTCCTGATGATCATAATACTGCTTTTTATCTGATTAAACTTGATGTCAAAATCAAAACCAGATTGTGAATATATTCTTAGCAGTTGTTGCAAGCCGGCACTATGGACTGAAGATTACCAAATCGTCCACACACGTTAGATGATTCACAGTAATATTCCCAACATTGCAACCAGTCCTACAGCTATTCAACAATTTGGACAGGTCATCCATATACACGTTAAAAAGACAGGGAGACAAAATGCTACCTTGCCGTACTCCATTGCATACAGAGAAGGTGTCAGATACAGCATTCCCCCATTTAATGACCATACTCTGATGGGAGTACCAATACACCAGATACTTTGGAACGTTTCTACAGAGCAGTTTATGGAATTGCTTTTCATGATTAACTCGGTCAAATGCTTTAGAGGCATCGATAAAACGGGTAAAAATTGTTGTATTATGTGTATTATACAAATCCAATATTTCCTTCAGACCTTAGAGTACTGGCCAAGGCAATGGGCCGATAGTTATCCTTATTGTTGATTTTGCCTGTTTTATCCTTAATTACAGGCACTAACATAACTGGCAACATGGAGTTGGGTAGGATGCCATGAACTAAAAATCATGTGAAGCAGATAGCGAGCAGCAGGTATAGTTTCTTGCATGCTAGCTTTAAGTGTTCCGCAGATACACTATATTACCAAAAGTATTCGCTCACCCATTCAAATGATCAGAATCAGGTGTCCTAATCACTTGGCCTGGCCATATAAAGTCAAGCACTCAAGGCATGCAGACTGTGAAGCAAGACATTTGTGAAAGAATGGGCCGCTCTCAGGAGCTCAGTGAATTCCAGCGTGGAACTGTCATAGGATGCCACCTGTGCAACAAATCCAGTCCTGAAATTTCCTCGCTCCTAAATATTCCACAGTCAACTGTCAGCTCTATTATAACAAAATGGAAGCGTTTGGGAACAACAGCAACTCAGCCACAAAGTGGTAGGCCACGTAAAGTGACGGAGAGGGGTCAGCGGATGCTGAAGCGCATAGTGCAAAGAGGTCGCCGACTTTCTGCACAGTCAATTGCTACAGAGCTACAAACTTCATGTGACCTTCAGATTAGCCCAAGTACAGTACGCAGAGAGCTTCATGGAATGGGTTTCCATGGCCGAGCAGCTGCAGCCAAGCCACACATCACCAAGTGCAATGCAAAGCGTCAGATGCAATGGTGTGAAGCACGCCGCCACTGGCGTCTAGAACAGTGGAGACGCATTCTCTGGAGTGATGAATCACGCTTTTCCATTTGGCAATCTGATGGACGAGTCTGGGTTTGGAGGTTGCCAGGAGAACGGTACATTGTGCCGACTGTGAAATTTGGTGGAGGAGGAATTATGGTGTGGGTTGTTTTTCAGGAGCTGGGCCCTGGCCCCTTAGTTCTAGTGAAAGGAACTTTGAATGCTTCAGGATACCAAAGCATTTTGGACAATTCCATGCTCCCAACCTTGTGGGAACAGTTTGGAGCGGGTCCTTCCTCTTCCAACATGACTGTGCACCAGTGCACAAAGCAAGGTCCATAAAGACATGGATGACAGAGTCTGGTGTGGATGAACTTGACTGGCCTGCACAGAGTCCTGACCTGAACCCGATAGAACACCTTTGGGATGAATTGGAGCGGAGACTGAGAGCCAGGCCTTCTCGACCAACATCAGTGTGTGACCTCACCAATGCACTTTTGGAAGAATGGTCAAAAATCCCTATAAACACTCTTCTCAACCTTGTGGACAGCCTTCCCAGAAGAGTTGAAGCTGTAATAGCTGCAAAAGGTGGACCGACATCATATTGAACTCTATGGGTTAGGAATGGGATGGCACTTCAGTTCATAGTATGAGTCAAGGCAGGTGAGCGAATACTTTTGGTAATATAGTGTATTTTGTCTGCACCACATGACTTATGTCTTTGAAGTGACATCACAATATCATGAATCTCTTGTGTGGAAATAGTTGCATCCTCATGATCATCTACATTATCTATCAGTAGGAGATTACTTTTGACACAACTGAACAATTTAGAAAAGTGTTTAAGCCATAGCTGAGTAATCTTCCCTGATCCATTTGCCCCATCTACAGTATATTTGTTGGCACGGGTACTTTACATGCATTTATTTTTCTTATTTCCTTCCAGAACTCATTGAGGCATTTATCCTGTAGTTTTCTTGCCATTGAATCATGCCTAAGCATGTCCTCATTCCGTTTTACAAATCTCAGAGCCCTTTTTACATTAGAAGTATGTTTTTTGCATTCAAAAATTGGGCCCCCTTTAGGTTTGCCTGCTTCAGCCCACAGTTTGCAGGCTCTTCTGGCCTCTGCATAGAGCTCCTCTACATGTTCATTCCACCCTGGCTTGACTTTATACTTTACCTTTTTATAGAGGGGCCTACTTGAGGTGAGTAGAGATTCTATAACTGCTTCATAGAGACTACAGATGTATATACCATGCTGCACATTTTACAGTTTAAGTCACAGCAAGTAATAGCATATTTTGGCAACTTAATTTTACTTAGCAAGGCATCAGACCTGCTACAGTACCAATCTAAGTCCTGCCTGGTTGAATAGTCCCATTTCAATTTCTCTCCATGCAGTGGATTATCTGTGGACATAAGGCTTGGTATATTACCTACATTTATCTTGATGCATAATGGTATATGTTCTGATATAGTAAGATCAGTTTTTATACTGACATTATCCAAAGACTCATGTGCATCTTTAGAGCAAATAGTGGTCCAGCCAAGAGGTTGATCACCATGCTTCACTAATGTAAGTGTAGCTATCCACAGGTAATAATACTTCACTGGAGAGAATCAATCCATTTTCTGAGCAGAACTGCTTCAGATGTTGGCCAAATATAGAATTACTGTTTGACACATCAGCATTTACATCACCTACTATAAACAAACAAGTATGAGAGTTATCCTGGATATAAGATGTAATATAAGCCAGTTTACTCAAATATTCATCTTCATTGTGTGGGCATTCATAAGGTACATAGATGTTCAGTATGAGAAATTCCTTATCCTCACATTTAAACTCAAGACCTATTGCCCAGTCTGACTACTTTAATCAGCGGATCAAACTTTTTATGCCACAACACTGCTACTCCTCCAGGTGTTCTCCCTCTTACTAGCTTAGAATTCTAGTCAGTAGTGGATTCCCGTAGTCCATAAAAGTCTTTATGCAAACAGTTTAATTTGTCTAAATCTTGTTTAGGTAAAAAAGTCTCTTGCATACGTAAAATATCACACATGTACATCATGGACCAGGGAGTATTTACATTGGACGGGGACCTGTGGACTTCAGTCCTGTTCTCTGATGACAGTCCATCATGTTGAGAAGAAAAGATGGACGCCAGCGATGTTGGAGATGTCAAGCAGAACGCTGGCTGTGCATCAGTCACTGATGTCCCCAGATGAGCCTTTGATGGTGTTACAGTGTGGACAGGTGTCCCAGTGTAGACAGGTGTTACCGAGTGGATAGGTGTCCCAGAGTGGACAGGTGTTACCGTGTGGACAGGTGTTACTGTGTGGACAGGTGTCCCAGTGTAGACAGGTGTCCCAGTGTAGACAGGTGTTACCGAGTGGATAGGTGTCCCAGTGTAGACAGGTGTCCCAGTGTGGACAGATGTTACCGTGTGGACAGGTGTTACTGTGTGGATAGGTGTCCCAGTGTGGACAGGTGTTACCGTGTGGACAGGTTTGTCTAGTTGATACAGAACTGTCCTACACTTTGTGACCAAACTACCTGAATAACATCATGAATCGAGTCATCGTGTCCCTGCAGGAACAACACAGGTTTCATTTCATCTTCATGGACCACGATGCTCAGCATCATCAGGGATCAGCTGCTGGAGACTGGGGTACCTCAAATTGAGGAACCTGGACTTCCTCCAGACCTGAATCCCATAGAAAACCTCTGGGATCAGTTGAGTCTCCATGTAGAGACTCTAGAACCTCAGTGACTCGAGGACCTTCATGAAGAGTGTGATGTCTCGACTCAGCAGACAATAAGTCGAGCTGTGAACATCCTGTCAAGCTGTAATTGATGCTGAAGGTCACATGACACGTTACTGAGACACTGTCATGTTTTGTTGTTGTTTACTCACCAACTGTTGTTGTTATTGTTTCAATATGTTTGAAATGAGTAAATCACCATCACATGCTTCTACTTTCATGATGTTACATCACTGTAGTGGGAACTTTTTATATTTTCCATAGATTTTACCTGAAAGCTAAATAACCTGAACTGTTTGAGTTGTTTATGCCTGAACATTAAGAACAGACTCACAGAGCAGCATCTTTCCACCAGTGATGTCCATGATGAGGATGGTGAAGATGTTGCCTGGAAGGTTTGATGCAGCGATCAGGAAGCCCTCCATGTAAACTGTCAGGTGAAGCAGAGAATATTAACTCCAGTAAACCGTACATATACCATATTTGGAAAAATGTAAATAAATAACTTTGTGACACTCTAAGCTTGTAATTATGTGATTCTGCATGAAAACGTACTAATAAATAAATAATAACGTATTAAAATAATAAATGTAAAAACAAACAATAGAACTGTGTGTTCTCTGATCTTTTTATAATCCTCATTTTCAGAGACGTCACCGTCATGTGATGCAGGTTCAATGTTTACTGGATTTTGCAGCAACGGCTTGTAAAGCATGTTCTACATGGTTATGTGTCCACTGAACATGTTTCCTGTATGAAACGTGTGTTTAGTTTTTACTGACTGGATTAAAAGTTTGATGTGAGACCTGCAGTCTTGACCGGATAACAGCTCTGGTTGTGGAGAGGAGACGGGAGGGACACGTTGGCGCAGGGAGAGCCGCCATCTTCAACTCTGGCAAACAGCTCAGGGAACCACATCCACAGGCCATAATAACTACACACACACACACACACACACACACACACACACAAGTGTGTTTTGTTATCCTTATGGGGACCGTCCATTGACTTCCATTGATTTTAGTAACTAGATTTATACCTAACCCAAACCCTTTTACTAAACTTAACCATTACTGATCTATAACTAACCCTAAGACTAACTAAAACTCTATTCACACCATACCTATAAACCTAACCCCTAACCCTAAAAAGGGGAGTCCCCCTCATGGGGACCAGGCTTCGGTCCCCACAAGAACCCTCGGACCCCAGAAAGATAGTAAAAGTCAGGAAACGGGTCCCCAGGAGGTCAGAAATACAAACCCACACACACACACACACACACACACACACAAGTGTGTTTTGGTATCCTTATGGGGACCGTCCATTGACTTCCATTGATTTTAGTAACTAGATTTATACCTAACCCAAACCCTTTTACTAAACTTAACCATTACTGATCTATAACTAACCCTAAGACTAACTAAAACTCTATTCACACCATACCTATAAACCTAACCCCTAACCCTAAAAAGGGGAGTCCCCCTCATGGGGACCAGGCTTCGGTCCCCACAAGAACCCTCGGACCCCAGAAAGATAGTAAAAGTCAGGAAACTGGTCCTCAGGAGGTCAGAAATACAAACCCACACACACACACACACACACACACACACACACACACACACAAGTGTGTTTTGTTATCCTTATGGGGACCGTCCATTGACTTCCATTGATTTTAGTAACTAGATTTATACCTAACCCAAACCCTTTTACTAAACTTAACCATTACTGATCTATAACTAACCCTAAGACTAACTAAAACTCTATTCACACCATACCTATAAACCTAACCCCTAACCCTAAAAAGGGGAGTCCCCCTCATGGGGACCAGGCTTCGGTCCCCACAAGAACCCTAGGACCCCAGAAAGATAGTAAAAGTCAGGAAAAGGTCAGAAATACAAACCCACACACACACACACACACACACACACACACAAGTGTGTTTTGGTATCCTTATGGGGACCGTCCATTGACTTCCATTGATTTTAGTAACTAGAGTTATGCCTAACCCAAACCCTTTTCCTAACCTTAACCATTACTGATCTATAACTAACCCTAAGACTAACTAAAACTCTATTCACACCATACCTATAAACCTAACCCCTAACCCTAAAAAGGGGAGTCCCCCTCATGGGGACCAGGCTTCGGTCCCCACAAGAACCCTAGGACCCCAGAAAGATAGTAAAAGTCAGGAAAAGGTCAGAAATACAAACCCACACACACACACACACACACACACACACACAAGTGTGTTTTGGTATCCTTATGGGGACCGTCCATTGACTTCCATTGATTTTAGTAACTAGATTTATACCTAACCCAAACCCTTTTACTAAACTTAACCATTACTGATCTATAACTAACCCTAAGACTAACTAAAACTCTATTCACACCATACCTATAAACCTGTCCCCTAACCCTAAAAAGGGGAGTCCCCCTCATGGGGACCAGGCTTCGGTCCCCACAAGAACCCTCGGACCCCAGAAAGATAGTAAAAGTCAGGAAACTGGTCCTCAGGAGGTCAGAAATACAAACCCACACACACACACTACAAACCCACACACACACACACACACACACACACACACACACACACACACACACACACACACACACACGAGAGAGAGACTGAAGCAGCTCAGTTCAGAGAAACACAACAAGACCCTGATCCTGGTACTAAGTCCTTCCTGCTCGTGCTTCTGTCTGACCGCCATCTTTCACAGCAGCTCCATCTGGTTGCTGAAGATAAAACCCTTCCAGATGTTACCTCCCTCTGCGCTGCTGCCTGCACTATCACATCAGCAGCAGTCACACACAACTAGTTTTGGGACAAGAAGGTAAAACTCTGGACACACAGATGATGTTTCTCACCCAAAGGAGATGCAGTAGAAGATGACGAGCAGAGCGACGCTCCTGGATTTGTAAAGACCTCTGAACATCAGCTGAACGGGCGTCAAACCCTGTGAGTGAAACAAAGACACGACTTCAAGACGTGATTCGGGTTTTGACTTGACAGAGTCGGGATGCTACGAGTGCATCAAGAACAACCAGTGTATGATGCAGATGTGTCCCTCGCCAGCACAGGTGGGATGTCTGATCTTTTTTCTGCTTTGCAGCCTTGATGAAACTGATTCATTCGAACAACATCTGGATCCAGATGTTTAAATCAGAGAGATTTTATGGATTTGCTCTTCTTTATAATCTCTTTTTTCCTCAGACAATAAAATAATGCTTGAGACTTGAAACCAGATGTGGGCATGTTACAGTCCACAGACCACATCTGGCCTGCACATCTGGTCCACACGAGGTTGGTGGAAAATCTAAAATAATTCTAAACACAAATCAGAAAGCACTTGTTTTATTTTGAAAGTATCTTTTGCTGCTAAAAAACTCTACAATTACTCCGTTCACACTACCCGCCCATCCAATGCAGTTCCAGCTCATCATGTGACCCTGTGGTAAAGTTTGCTTTCCAACCTGCTTTAAAACTAGGAAAATTCAAAGTGATTCATTTTGGATGGAGAAGTTTTCAAATTTCACCTTTTTTAAAATAAATATGAAATATTCTCTCCGCGAACTGCAAACTCTCACTTCCTCTAGTTCCCCTCGTTGTCTGGCGCTCGAACGCAAACCAAAATCCTAAAAGAAAAACAGAATCACGTATGAGTTATGATGGAAAAAAAAAAACTCACAGGTCACACAGAAACGTCTCAGATCATTCTGTTTTTATTATAGTATTTTATTAGAGTCTTTCTGAAACTCATCTAAATGAACACTTTGTTCAAAAAGGTCTGTAACATTTAACAGAGCTGGTTTTGGTACAGGTGGAGGTCTAAAATAAAGTAAAGTAAAGTAAAGTAAAGTAAAGTAAAGTAAAGTAAAGTAAAGTAAAATAAAATAAAGTAAAGTAAAGTAAAGTAAAGTAAAGTAAAGTAAAATAAAATAAAATAAAATAATACTGGTATGCTGGTCAACCTGGTGTACTTTGGTACTACTCTGGCTAGAATATAACAGAAATAAATGCAGGAAATAATAAAAAACAACTGTAATTTCCTATTTATTTCACCTGACATTAAACGTGTCCTGCAGTGGTGTTCTCGATGGGGGGTAATGATAGGGCCCCAGAGACACTAGAGCCGGCTCTGCACGTTATAAAAGGAACTAGAAGTTACACACATGCTGCTTACCGGAAACGTTTTCTCATTTCCTTTCATGTTTAACTCAAACATCAGTCTGAAAACACGGATCGCCTCGTCCTCCCGACCAGCCTGGAAAGAACAAGATCCAAGTGACACAAAGAAACGAGAGAATAAACCAAGACATGCTGATCTGCTCGTTCCATCACCTCCATGAGGAACTTTGGGCTCTCAGGCATGAGCAGCTTGAAGATGAAGGCTGAGGAGATGCTGGGAACAGAGCACAGAACCACAAACAGCCTCCAGCTCTGAAAGTCCAGAGATCCCAGAGAAACACGGGCCCAGGTTCTGGGAATCACTAACCAGGCCAGACCTGAAGACAAGAATCATCAGTAACGCTGCACGTCTGCAGTGTAGCAACTAAAGAATCTGTCTGAGTCTCCACTTCTATCCTGATCCAGTCCGTTTGTTCCCACCTGCAGCCAGAATGTTTCCAGCCATCCAGAATGTGGCCAGAGCGCTGATCATTGCACCTCGCCTCACACAGGGCAGAAACTCTGAGAAGTAGGAGAAGATGACAGGAATCGAACCACCGACCCTACAGAGAGTAACAGATCAATGACATGCCTCAGACATGTGTGTGTGTGTGGGGGGGGGGGGTCATGTTCTCACCCGATACCACTGATGAACCGCAGCAGTAGGAAGAGCCAGAACCACGGAGCCAGACTGGCCAGACCTCCAAACAGTCCATTTACTGTCAGCGAGACAATCAGGACCCTGCGCCGCCCGTTCTGGTCTGCAAGGTACCCCCACACGTACCCGCCAACCATCATCCCTACAGATAGAAACACACAGAGTTCAAATCTGCAACAGAACAGGCGGCGGGATCGTCAATCATCTGGATCTGTTTCTGCCAGCTGTCTGAGATCCTCACACATGTTCCCAGATGTCAACATCTGGAGAAACTACAGAGGAAGACTGCAGGGGACATAATGAATATACTTGTCCTGTCTGTCTATCAGTCAGTCATCTGTCTGTCTGCCTGTCTGTCATCTGTCAGTCACCTGTCTGTCTGTCAGTCATTCCCCTTTCTGATTGTCATTTGTCTGTCTGTCAGTCTGCCTGCCTGTCATCTGTCAGTCACCTGTCTGTCTGTCAGTCAGTGAGTCAGTCACCTGTCTGTCTGTCAGTCAGTCACCGGTCTGATTGTCATTTGTCTGCCAGTCACCTGTCTGTCAGTCGTCAAACCTTCTGTCAGTCATCTGTCTGTCTGTCTGACATCTGTCTGTTTGTCAGTCATCTGTCTGCCTGTCTGTCATCTGTCAGTTACCTGTCTGTCAGTCATCTGTCTGTCTGTCATCTGTCTATCAGTCATCTGTCTGTCTGTCACCTGTCTGTCAGTCACCTGTCTGTCATCTGTCTGTCTGTCATCTGTCTGTCAGTCACCTGTCTGTCAGTCACCTGTCTGTCAGTCACCTGTCTGTCATCTGTCTGTCTGTCATCTGTCTGTCTGTCATCTGTCTGTCAGTCATCTGTCTGTCTGTCATCTGTCTGTCTGTCACCTGTCTGTCAGTCACCTGTCTGTCAGTCACCTGTCAGTCACCTGTCTGTCTGTCAGTCAGTGAGTCAGTCACCTGTCTGTCTGTCAGTCAGTCACCGGTCTGATTGTCATTTGTCTGCCAGTCACCTGTCTGTCAGTCGTCAAACCTTCTGTCAGTCATCTGTCTGTCTGTCATCTGTCTGTCAGTCATCTGTCTGTCTGTCATCTGTCTGTCTGTCACCTGTCTGTCAGTCACCTGTCTGTCAGTAACCTGTCTGTCAGTAACCTGTCTGTCAGTCATCTGTCTGTCAGTCATCTGTCTGTCAGTCATCTGTCTGTCTGTCATCTGTCTGTCTGTCACCTGTCTGTCAGTCACCTGTCTGTCAGTCACCTGTCTGTCAGTCATCTGTCTGTCTGTCTTAACAGTTTCATTTAGCTTACTTGTTTTTTTTCTGCTGCTACTTTGTTATTGTGAAATCTTATAAGAATGTAATGAATCTTTTAAAAGCTGATACATTGTAACTGTTTATTGAATATTAATCGTTGCCTAATGATATAAAACATGTTTTTGAGGAAAGTACTAACTTTGTGATTTTTTTTACTGGTTAGAAAGAAGTAGAAATGAGCAATAATTTAGAATATTTATGAACATTTCAAAAATTTAAATTCTAAAAAATAATGTCACAGTCATTTTAATAACCAGTAGGGTTTTTTTACTCCAGCCCCTGGTGGTAACACGCTGCTAACGTATTTGCTGGATGATCATAACGTGCGAAACATTTACTAAAGAATCTGCCACAATCCCACATTTCTACTATTGTAGTTTTATTTTGAAAGAACTACAAAGTGGAAATAAAGACCAGTGTAATTTCACCTAACATTCAGGGGAAAGTGTAGCCTCGTGTTGTTCAGGGACTCAAACTACCTAAAAACATCTTAGTGCGTTACACTGGAAGCTAATAATGAACAATGTTCCAACGTTTAGTAACATCAATAAATCAGTAAATTAAAAAATAAAATCCATCTGTTTTGGTGAGTTTATTAAAACTCATATTGACCGAGAAAGATGCTGGCGGTGAGAAGACCCATGTCTGAGGAGCTCAACAGCAGATCACAGCGTGCCGTCGGCAGGAGAAACGACACACAGAGAATCTCCACAGCGTCGCTGGCATTGGCCCAGCCGCACACCAGCAGCAGCAGCCAGTGGAACAACCCAAAACCTGAACGGAACCAGAACCAGAACAGAGAGCATAATGTCATCAAATGTTTCCTGGTTTAATTTTAACACAGCTTTAGAGCCAATGACACAAACATACTCAACACATTTATAATTAAAGATGCTGAACAAACCCACCCAGCATCATCTCCATCACACCTTTTCTAACAGTCTGCTAGCATCTATATATACTAGATCTAGAACCAAACAGGAACATGATGCCGAAATCTCAAACTCAACAACCGGACCTGTTTGTTCAACTGCTTCTTCATACGTCAGAGTTTTGACTGTGTTCTCATCTGCTTCATTATTGATGTCTGGCGTCCTCCGTTCAAACAGGACTTCACCTGGGAATCAGTAGAACAATCACAAACATGCTGAAGCACATTTTATATTATGGATCCAGAGGAGAAGAAGTGGAAAGTGGACGTTTATAAAAGTATCACTGATATTTTTACTCACTACCACCAGTTGACAGTAATGTAACTCTTTAATTTTAACACAACATTGATGTGCAGTGACACATAAAACATTAGAATAAGAAAGGGAATTAAAATCTGGAGTAATGATGGTCAGTTTGCTGAGAAAAAGGACAAAAACTCTATTGATGTAGATAGAAAAATAAAATGTTTAACATGATTTTACCATTTTCTTCTGCTAAAATAAGTGTCAAGGTGACATTTCTAAATGTCAAGCAGATGGGACATTTTAGTATTATTTTATTTTAGCAGTCTTGTATATTCATCAGCTGCTGATGGCTATAAAATAATTTAAATTTTATAAAAACTGTATAAATCAACAACTTGCATCCAACTGTTTGAGCTTTATCATTTCAACTATAACCTCCTCTTTATTTATGTAATATTATATTAGAATAAAAACACAGAGAAGCATTTCCATCTGATCTGAAGTTTGAATAAACAAAAAATTTAAATATTATAGATTCAGAGATTTTTCAGCATAAACAATGTTCAGAAAAAGTGCTGAGTCATGCATGTTTTTATATGTTTTACTTCTCAGATCAATAATGTTTTCTGATCTTTGTTAGTTTTTCTGATGAAGACAGAATTGTTGAATTTGATAGATCAGCTGTGTGTTCTGTCCTGATTCTGTTTCTTACAGATCTTTCAGATCTTCTCCAACTAATATAGATAAGTTTCTTTTTGGGGCCTGTCTGATAGTTTGATTACCTTCATTTAACAAAATCCTGTGAAACTGTTGCGTTTAGACTGATAAAGAAGCAGCTAAATTAAACAAATCTTTAAAAAAATAAAGAAAATTCGAAGAAATACTGATGTAAACATTAGAAGATGTGTCTACCTGTAAGGTGAATACTTATAGGTGATTTTAAAACCTGCTGATAAACACGGTTCTGTGTAAAAATCAGGTTTTAACTGGGTTTATGTGTAGAAATTATGAAGCGTCAGAAGTTTACCTTCGTCCGAGTCCGAGTCCAGCCCGCCAGGATTGAAGGGATCTCTGGTGAGTAGTGGCCGTTTCACATCCTCCTCTCCGGTGGGCAGCATGTAACCGGACATCCCTTCGTCCTTACGGTTAAATGTGTGTGTGGACCCCGCGCTGTGGGCTGGTTGTCTTCAGTCCCCCCGCCGAGTCATGGCTCCCAGCTTGTGGAGAAGCTACAGCTGCAGCTAACCTGGAGAGAAGGAGGAGCAGGAAGTAAAGAGGCAGCGGCTGTTTGCGCCTCCCGACCGCCGTCCGCGTCTCCGATTCTGTAAAACCAGTCCGAGGTAAACCACCGCAGAGCTCAGGCCGCTTCGAGGCAACATTAGCAGCGAACTAACGGCGACACGGCTGTTGGTGCGAGCGGAGAACGGAACGTTAGCTGCCGTTGAGATTTACAACACCACCGAACTGAACTGAACATGGCGTCGGAGCGCAGTCCTCCGCCTTTCCCCGACTCGGAGGACCAAGATGTGCTGGACTCAGATGAAGTCCGAGGCCGAGACAGCGATGAAGACGACCGGGAGGACCTGTTCATGAGCGCGGTACGTGTCCGTGGACTTTACGGTCATTTCATGCTAACTGTATAAACAGGAAGAGGTTCAGCGCATCGTGGCACTTTCACTGAAAGTTTTCAGACGTGTTTACTGACATGTAGCAAGTCAAACCGCAAATATTAGTAAATACAATTCCAACAAACTATCTGTTAGTATATGATATTTACAGTGGGGGGAATATTTTATTCAGAAACTCGGTTTTTGGCGGTTTCAGAGAACCGACAGAGCGTATTTCCCTGAACGTTGCATTCACTGTCAGGAGTTGTCTCCGTCATTTCATGTGCAGACATCAAACTATTTGGTGAATAATACGTATTTTTTATCTCTACTTTCCAAATCGAACTTGCAGAACCAGGTTATTCAGACCAAACTCCAAGGCCATCATGTGTGGTGACAGCTAAATGTTGGCAAACTGCAGATAAAACCACTTTTATCTAGAAGTCTGGGACGTGACTGGGTCATTTTGTTACTGGAGTCAATCATTTTAAATGAGTATTAAAAGCTCAGGCGGCCTCCTGTCATGTGAGTGGGCTGTTGGTCACGTGGTGAGAACCCGGATGTTTTCCCTCAGTTCAGAGGTTCGATTGTAAAAGTTGCTGCATTTGACGTTTTCAGAGTTTGACTCATGAAGGATGTCGGTCAGCATTTTCTAACTTAACCAACATCTGCAGATTTACATGAAACTTCGTGTTCAAGAATAAAAATGGTAGCTGCACCTAAAGCACATGCTAAAATCTTTAAATTTCACCGTTTCGGGGACTTTATTTGAGAAGCATCGCATTAATTTAACCTCTTTCAAATACTGGATATTATATTTACGTTGATTATTTAAAAACTCTGTTGCATTTGTTGATTTGTGATCTTATTTTGCTGTGCAGTATGCAGGGAGTGGATTGGTTTAATAATCCAGACTTTGTTATTGTTTCGCCCTTCTCGGATTATGTTTATGGTTTTTAAATAATTCTATAATAATAATAATAATAATAATAAAAGTGTTGGCTTTCTTTGTGTCCAGAGCAATACTCCTCTGACTAAAAAGGAGGCTTCAGCAGCAACTAGTCAATCCAGTGACATAATGAAGGATCCATTAATTGTCAGCAACCAATCAGAAAGCAGATCAGCCTCTGATGATTTTGAAGACCTGCTTAACAATGTGAATGACAGCATAGCCGAAAAGCTTGTAGACGATCCCTCCGATGAGTTTGTTGACGTACTGGAAAGTGAAGCTGCAGCACAAAGAGAGGAAGTGGATGTTGCAGATAATGGTGAAGTGGCCAACGGCGCTGCGGATCTACCAACTTCCACCGCCCCAGTTATGGACATTGGGGATGTTTTGTCGGCTGCTGGTTCAACACAGTCAGGTGCCAGTAAGAAAACTGCTGACCCCCTGGTCGACATCCTCGGTGAGGCTGATGCCAAAAAGCCCAGCGGGGCCGTTGTTGATCTGTTTGAAGACGATGGGAGTGACATTTTCACAGGATCTCAACCCATCGAATCCACCAAGCGGCCTCAGAAAAGCCTTTTCGGGGAGGAGGATCTGTTCGGTGAGCCACTGGGAGCTGTCTCAAAGAAAAGTTCCAATAAAGAGCAAAAAGAGAAATCCACGACTCCCAGTTCATCTGCTGCAGCTGCAAAGACTCAGCCAGAGCCTACAGACCTCTTCACTGAGGAACCGGCTGCCATGATGCCAAACACCAAAAACACCAAAGCCAACGGCGTCCACTCTGAACAGAACACAGACATATTTGCTGGTGAGTTTAAGATTTTAACTCTTCATTGTTTAAATATGTGAAGAAAATCCTTTGAATCATTTTTCACCTTCTCACACAGCCTGATTACAGAGAAGCAGATACAGATCATCTTAGATTAAATTGTTTTAACAATGACTGAATCAAAAAAGACTCATATTCTAAATAAAGATGTGACGATGTGTAAAACAATATATCAGATGTTGAAAAAATCAGTTTGATGTATAGCATCCTCTCTTCAGTTTCTCTTTAGGACCAAAGCTGACCTCCAAACAGTTTTTTTTTATTTCACCTCAGAACATTTTAAATGAGCTCAGAGAAGATGCTGATGTTTCTGGGTTGTGTTCACATCTGGTGTCTGTGTCTTAGAAGGAAAAGATCCTTTGTGATCAATGTGTGATTGTAACTTGTAGTGTAAAAGCTCTTTGAGTGGTCAGTCAGTGTAGACAAGCAGGAGATCTGATGACCATCTGACTCCTTCTTTGCTTGATCCATCTTTAACTGGTGTTTGTGGATCTGGAAGTTTCCAGCAGAATCGTGTCTGTTTTTAATGCAGCGTTGCTTCAAAACTGATTCTCTCAATTTTGTGATGTTCACATCCACCAGGAAGTCGTGTAGGGTCTATCATCTATCTGTCTGTCTTCTCACATGAAACACAAACAGTCCAATATGGTGTGTGATGTGCTTCAGTAAAATAACTCATAGGTTTGTTACCTCATCAGCAGCTAATAATGTTTTCACCAGGGTTGGTTAGTCTGACTGTTAGCAAGATAACTCCAAAAGTTCTGGATGGATTTTGATGGAAATTTTCATTAAAAGGTCAGAAATGGCTTAAAGAAGAAATGATTAGATTTTGGAGGTGATCTGAATCCAGGAATTATTTCAAAGGTACAGTATGTAAGAATTTTACAGGTAAATACTCACACAACAGTTTAATGTTCCACCGATGTTTAAAATAAAGTCACATTGTAGCAGATCTCGATCTCAGTCGGCTGGGTGGTCGCTAGTTTTTGTCATTTTAAAAAAGCTAGCCCGTACCGGAATCATTATTTACACGTCCAGACTTCCTGGTTCCATCATGAATCACATGTGAGTCTGCAAGGCTGCCAAGTCTTCAACACAAGCAGCTGGAATTCCACAAAGAGCAGCAGCAAAAAGTAAGAAACCACCACATTCTTCCAACTGAGCAGCCGAGCTGCACAGGATGGGGCGTTCAAACGCACTTAGGAAAACTGAAGGCTGAACAAATAGACCTTCAGATATTCCCCAAAATTGAACAAATACAAGAAAAACTAGACAAGGATTAACACCAGAACTGGCAACCCAACAGAAAAGTCAGGGAGGGGAGGGGGGTGAGTGGCTGAGAACAGATGTTTTTATTTTCTACATGAACTGCAGGATTCGGATTTCACAACATCTTATTCTTACATACTGGACCTTTAAAGATTCTTTATCATTGTGAGATAGAGGCTGTTTTTAATATGTAACTTCACAATTAATGGTAAAATAAATACAGGATGAGTTCCCAACAGGTTCCACATGATACCAAGGACTGATCTGGATCAAGGACTGATCTGGACCAAGGACTGATCTGGATCAAGGACTGATCTGGACCAAGGACTGATCTGGACCAAGGACTGATCTGGACCAAGGACTGATCTGGATCAAGGACTGATCTGGATCAAGGACTGATCTGGACCAAGGACTGATCTGTATTAAGGAATGATCTGAATTGTTACAAAATTCCAGAAACTTTGACCCAGAAAAAAATAAAACGGTGAATCTAAGAAACAACCTTCAGAACAAATGATGTTATAATTTTACAACAAACACTAACTGATAGTCGAGACTCTGGAATCAGACGTGTGGAACAGATCTGGTGTTCCTTCAGAAGTTCTGGAGCTCGATCCAGAAGAAAACCACCAATAACTACTGAACTAATAATGAATCAATGTTAATCTAATTGTTAAAGGTGTTTTCATGGTTAATATATCTGATAATGTAGAGAAAACAAAGGTGAGACTATTAGTTTTAGTGTAAATCACAATATGGAGGAACTGAGATGATTGATGAAAGTCTACGATCTATAAATTATTTTTTAGTTTATCTGTAGATGTTTTCATCTTCGAAGTCTTCACATTTTTTTCATTGAGGAAAATTTTTCTCAACTTGTTCCATAATTTTCAGATGC
The DNA here is from genome assembly GCA_006937955.1 of Pachypanchax playfairii. Lineage (NCBI taxonomy): Eukaryota > Metazoa > Chordata > Actinopteri > Cyprinodontiformes > Aplocheilidae > Pachypanchax > Pachypanchax playfairii. The sequence continues at coordinate 737,614 of SSNP01000108.1, forward strand.
AGTTTGTTACTGATTGATGAACTTCTGCCCATCTTTATGTGTGAGGAGCTCAAATTTTGGGGGGAATTGGAGTTGTAACCGATGTCTCAAGTCATTTCATTTTGAGCAGGATTAAAATTTCTTTTTGTCTCTCCCAAAAGAAGCAACAGTGGAACTGTCTCTCGACAGTCCGCAGAGCGGGAGAAAGAACGAGGCGAGCGCCAAACCTTCTGTCTCCGCCCCCTCAGCGCTCTCAGCAGCCGCCAGCATGTCCAAGCCTCAGTCCTCTGCCCTGGAAGAGGTGCACGCGTTGACTTTATTCTCACAAAACATCTGCAAATATTCTCACTGATTTAAAGCTCTGTGTAATGAAATGAACTCGCTTGACAAACGTTGAATGAAAGCAGTTTGTGTTTAGTTTCACTTTATGTTCAATGTTTGTTTCAGTTGGAGGAAGAAGAAGAAGATAATGAAGAGGAACTGGAGGACAAGTTTGACATCTTTGTCTCTGTCAAAGACCCTGAAAAAATTGGTGAGTTTTTATTTATTTATGCACATTTAAAAGCTTATTGATTGATTAATGTTTGATTTATTGCAGTTAGACTAAACTGGATTTATTATTCAGAGGATTTTAATTGTTCGCCTGTTTTCCAGGGGACGGTATGAACGCCTACATGGCCTACAAAGTCTCCACAGAGGTAAAACATCAGCAAACATTTACTTGATCCAAAAATGTAAATCTTTACTCATGTGCAAGTTAATAAAGTAAAAAGGAAGTAATGTTAGAATATTATATGAGAAAACACAACTCCTCCTTTAACAAATATCAGTTATGTGTAAGTTGGAGCTCAGACAGATTAAATCTGGTGAAATTCTGCCTGTTTCAGACCACGCTGCCCATGTTCCGCAATAAAACCTTCACAGTGAGGCGACGCTTCAGCGACTTCCTCGGCCTCTACGAGAAGCTCTCTGAAAAACATGGACCAAATGGATTAATTGTTCCTCCGCCTCCAGAGAAGAGCATTCTGGGTAAGGTTAACCAGCTGTGGTTTCAGTTCCTTTTGCCATGTGTGTTAATCAAACGTTTCTGATTGGCTGCTCCTCACGCAGCTTTGGAGAATCACAGAATTATATTATTTGCAGTAGAAACATCATCTAAAATCGAAACGGGTCACAGAAAGTTGGATCTTACTTTCTTATCTCTTTAAAAAAAATTAACACCATCACAGTTAAAGTTTTCTGATGTATTTAATAATGATTTTACTGAGGAATGTTCAGTTTAGCATCAGGATATCTCACACTCAGACATCAAACTAAAGATACTTTCCAACATCTTGGCAAAACAAATACAACCTGCTTTCTATAACTCTTTTTATTACTTAGACAAATTATACATCATCCCAGCATTATGTTCATCCTCTTAAAGGGGCCTCGTCACACACGTTTCATGACTTTGTGGTTATTTCTGAAGTATTAACTTGTAATCTGAAATGTTTTATATCTAAAAAATGTTAGGAAAAACTCATTTCCAGCTGTGCAAACTCAGAAGAATCTGACTGCTTGAAAAATTACCTTGATTTGGCCGAAGTGTAGAAAGTCATTCTCTTCAAAATGGTTTGAACAAACACTTAAAGGAACTTAAGGCAGCTTTACAAAATCTGACTCAGTGCTGCCGTGACAGGCGCTGTGGCTAACTGCAGCCACCAGCCAAGCCGGCACGGGAGCGCGCACAGACACTTTACAGACGGTTCGTCTTCACAGCACTGCACCGGGGAGGCTAACATACTTCACGTCAGGTCTCTCCACTCTGTTATTTGATTTGATCTCATCATTTTCATACTGTATCAGGCTCTAAACACGACCTATAATGTTTTCTCACCTGGTCACAAGGAAATGAGCCATGTCAGCATCCGTTTTCACTCCCAAATGCAGCTGATGTTCCCTCCATGAACCGAACGCATATCCAATATTTATGCGGGTGCCTGCCCGGCTTCGGTCATATTTTTTTTTAGACTCACGAGATGCCGCTGATAAAGTCTTTTTTTTCTTCGTGGTGCCACTTTTTTGGGGGGTGAGAGTGGATGCAGGTCGTTTGCTGGCTGCAGAAACATCCATAAGTATACCTTCAGTGTTTGAATCCAAGTCCACGGCGGCGTTTCCAAGGCAACAGACATATATGCGGATGGCCTCGTTATTTTGGGTTTTTAATGCTTCATGACCCATTAGCATTGAATAAACTGGAAATGCATGTGTAGTTTTTCACAAATCTTGCCTTATGTCCCTTTAAAGAGTCAGTTTCATACAAATTTTTCATTTGTGGTTATTTCTTAAGTATTAACCAGTAATTTGAAACGTTTTATATCTAAAGAACGTCAGGAAACACTGATTAACAGACCTTTCAATCTGTCTGCATTAAAATTTGTGTGGTTCCGTCAGGCCTCGAACAGCAGCTCGTTCATATTAATCATTTGAATTTGCTGGACTCTGATTGGCTAACAAACTAGCCTATCAGAGCAAGTTATACTGTTTCTTGCCCCACTGCGCATGGTAACATCAGATGTAGTCTCTTCCTGTTTGCTACATCTTATGCTACAGCTTTTAGCCAGCAGCATGCTAGGTGTGGTTTCAACTGCAGGAGCTGATGAATACTAACGAACAAAGGAGTTGTGATGAAACAGATACAGGCCGTTCAGACTCGGCAGAACTTGGGTTTTATCACCACCTGCGTAGTTTGAGAGATTAAAACTGAAAGAGAAGTTGTTGACCTGTTTTCACACCCACTATGAAGGTAAGAACACCTGTGGAGCTAAAATATTCAACAGAAACCTCAGAAAAACTGTTTTTAATGGAAGGGCCACATGTTGTCATTTTAACTTTTCATCTCTTCTACATATTAAAACCTCCGTGTGAACAATCAAACCTTCTTTTCACGCGTGACTCAGTTTTTAGACACAGGAAGTTTTTTTGACTTTCAGTTTCCATCAACACTGAGCCTGTGCATCAGATGTGTGGTTACCATGGTGATCCTAATCGGTCACTGGCAGCAGCTTGAACATTTTTCTGATCTTGGCTCTCTTTATGTTTCTCATACTGTTTATAAAATAGAAACATTTGGTTTTAGGTTAGATCAGGTGTCTCCAATGAAAATGTAAAGAGGTCCAGCTGAAACAAACTTTTCTTGCCAAGATCCAGAAACTGATCATATCTGTTTAACTGCTATTGGCTGGTAGATGTCAACATAATGCCAAATCAATATTTTATTATATTTTACTTCAGATATAATTTTAAAGGTAATACTGTACTTTCATTCTGCACCTGTGGAGGTATTATGTTTTTAAATATAGATTTTTTTTAAACTGTTCCATATTCAACTTTTAAACTCAAAGCTCCATCAGGCTGTATGTATTTTTTGTTTGCTCTCAGTCGGGGTCCAAACAGGACGGGTTCTGGGTCTGAATCTGGATCCTGGCCCACCAGTTAGTGACTCTTCAGTTAAACAAATCAGAAAACAAAGTCTCAGGTTTCCCAGCAGCCAGTTAGTGTATGTTGGAATATCAAACTTGTTGCCCTGGCGATGCCTTCCTGTTATAGTCTCATGATAAATCTGATACATGAGAGTTCTTTTCTTTCACAGGGATGACGAAAGTAAAGGTGGGAAAGGAAGATTCTTCATCTGCAGACTTTCTGGAGAGAAGAAGAGGAGCTCTGGAGAGGTACATAGCAGAACAAGCTCATGTTAAACCGACGTGACACTCGTACGATCAGGAACACTAGTCTTTTTTCTGTTTTCACAGGTATCTGCAGAGGGTGGTGAATCACCCGCAGCTGCTCCAGGATCCTGATGTCCGAGAGTTCCTGGAGAAAGAAGAAGTGAGTCACAGTTTGACACCACGAATCCACACACACACGACCCGACACGGACCCGCACACACACAACCCGACACGGACCCACACACACACGACCTGACACTGACCCACACACACACGACCCGACACGAACCCACACACACACAAACCCACGCACACACGACCCAACACGAACCCACACACACACGAACCCACACACACACGACCCGACACGAACCCACACACACACGACCCGACACGGACCCACACACACACGACCCGACACGGACCCACACACACACGACCCGACACGGACCCACACACACACACACACACACACACACACACACACACACGACCCGACACGGACCCACACACACACGCACCCACACACACACACACACACGACCCGAAACGGACCCACACACACACGACCCGACACGGACCCACACACACACGACCCGACACGGACCCACACACACACACGACCCGACACGGACCCACACACACACACACAACCCAACACGAACCTACACTCACACACACGACCCGGCACGAACCCAAACACACGACCCGACATGGACCCACACACACACGACCCGACACGGACCCACACACACACGAACCCACACACACACGACCCGACACGGACCCACACTCACACACACGACCCAACACGAACCTACACTCACACACACGACCCGACACGAACCCAAACACACGACCCGACATGGACCCACACACACACGACCCGACACGGACCCACACACACACGACCCGACACGGACCCACACACACACGACCCGAAACGGACCCACACACACACGACCCGACACGGACCCACACGCACACGACCCGACACGAACCCACGCACACACGACCCGAAACGGACCCACACACACACGACCCGACACGGACCCACACACACACACGACCCGACACGGACCCACACACACACGAACCCACACACACACGACCCGACACGGACCCACACTCACACACACGCCCCAACACGAACCTACACTCACACACACGACCCGGCACGAACCCAAACACACGACCCGACATGGACCCACACACACACGACCCGACACGGACCCACACACACACAACCCACACACACACGACCCGACACGGACCCACACACACACACACGACCCCACACGCACCCACACACACACACACGACCCGACACGAACCCACACACACACGACCCGACACGGACCCACACACACACACGACCCGACACGGACCCACACTCACACACACGACCCAACACGAACCTACACTCACACACACGACCCGGCACGAACCCAAACACACGACCCGACATGGACCCACACCACACGACCCGACACGGACCCACACACACACGACCCGACACGGACCCACACACACACGAACCCACCCAAACACACACACACACACACGCACACCCAAACACATACACCTGCACATGCACACACACACACACACACACACACACGCACACACACACACGACCCGACACGGACCCACACACACACACACACGACCCGACACGGACCCACACTCACACACACGACCCAACACGAACCTACACTCACACACACGACCCGGCACGAACCCAAACACACGACCCGACATGGACCCACACACACACGACCCGACACGCACCCACACACACACGACCCGACACACACCCCACACACACACGACCCGACACGGACCCACACACACACGAACCCACACACACACGACCCGACACGGACCCACACTCACACACACACGACCCGACACGGACCCACACTCACACACACGACCCAACACGAACCTACACTCACACACACGACCCGACACGAACCCAAACACACGACCCGACATGGACCCACACACACACGACCCGACACGGACCCACACACACACGACCCGACACGGACCCACACACACACAACCCGACCCGACACGGACCCACACACACACACACGACCCCACACGCACCCACACTCACACACACGACCCGACACGAACCCAAACACACGACCCGACATGGACCCACACACACACGACCCGACACGGACCCACACACACACGACCCGACACGAACCCACACACACACGACCCGAAACGGACCCACACACACACGACCCGAAACGGACCCACACACACACACGACCCGACACGGACCCACACACACACACGACCCGACACGGACCCACACACACACGAACCCACACACACACGACCCGACACGGACCCACACACACACGAACCCACCCAAACACACACACACACACACACGCACACCCAAACACATACACCTGCACATGCACACACACACACACACACACACACACGCACACACACACACGACCCGACACGGACCCACACTCACACACACGACCCGACACGAACCCAAACACACGACCCGACATGGACCCACACACACACGACCCGACACGGACCCACACACACACGACCCGACACGGACCCACACACACACACGACCCGACACGGACCCACACACACACACGACCCGACACGGACCCACACTCACACGACCCGACACGGACACACACGGACACACACACACACACGACCCGACACGGACCCACACACACACGAACCCACACACACACGACCCGACACGGACCCACACTCACACACACGACCCAACACGAACCTACACTCACACACACGACCCGGCACGAACCCAAACACACGACCCGACACGGACCCACACACACACGACCCGACACGGACCCACACACACACGACCCGACACGGACCCACACACACGACCCGACACGGACCCACACACACACACACACGACCCGACACGAACCTACACTCACACACACGACCCGACACGAACCCAAACACACGACCCGACATGGACCCACACACACACGACCCGACACGGACCCACACACACACGAACCCACACACACACGACCCGACACGGACCCACACTCACACACACGACCCAACACGAACCTACACTCACACACACGACCCGGCACGAACCCAAACACACGACCCGACATGGACCCACACACACACGACCCGACACGGACCCACACACACACGACCCGACACGGACCCACACTCACACACACGACCCGACACGGACCCACACTCACACACACAACCCGACACGGAGCCACACTCACACACACGACCCGACACGAACCTACACTCACACACACGACCCGACACGAACCCAAACACACGACCCGACATGGACCCACACACACACGACCCGACACGGACCCACACACACACGAACCCACACACACACGACCCGACACGGACCCACACACACACACGACCCGACACGGACCCACACACACACACACACGACCCGACACGGACCCACACTCACACACACACACGACCCGACACGAACCCACACACACACGACCCGACACGGACCCACACACACGACCCGACACGAACCCACGCACACACGACCCGAAACGGACCCACACACACACGACCCGAAACGGACCCACACACACACACGACCCGACACGCACCCACACACACACACGCCCCGACACGGACCCACACACACACGACCCGACACGAACCCACACACACACGACCCGACACGAACCCACACACACACGACCCGACACGGACCCACACACACACACCCGACACGGACCCACACACACACACACACACACACACACACACACACGACCCGACACGAACCCACACACACACGACCCGACACGGACCCACACACACAACCCCACACGCACACACACACACACACACACACGCACACACACACACGCCCCGACACGGACCCACACTCACACACACGACCCGACACGGACCCACACTCACACACACAACCCGACACGGAGCCACACTCACACACACGACCCGACACGGACCCACACACACACACACACGACCCGACACGGACCCACACACACACGACCCGACACGGACCCAAACACACGACCCGACATGGACCCACACACACACGACCCGACACGGACCCACACACACACGACCCGACACGGACCCACACACACACACGACCCGACACGCACCCACACACACACCCCCCCACACAGACACACACACACACACACACGACCCGACACGGACCCACACACACACGACCCGACACGGACCCACACACACACGACCCGACACAGACCCACACACACACGACCCGACACGGACCCACACACACACGACCCGCCACGAACCCACACACACACAACCCGACACGAACCCAGACACACACGACCCGACACGGACCCACACACACGACCCGACACGAACCCACGCACACACGACCCGAAACGGACCCACACACACACGACCCGAAACGGACCCACACACACACACGACCCGACACGGACCCACACACACACACACACGACCCGACACGGACCCACACACACACGAACCCACACACACACACGACCCGACACGGACCCACACACACACACGACCCGACACGGACCCACACACACGACCCGACACGGACCCACACACACACACACACGACCCGACACGGACCCACACACACACGACCCGACACGGACCCACACACACACGACCCGACACGAACCCACACACACACGACCCGACACGGACCCACACTCACACACACGACCCAACACGAACCTACACTCACACACACGACCCGGCACGAACCCAAACACACGACCCGACATGGACCCACACTCACACGACCCGACACGGACCCACACACACACGACCCGACACGGACCCACACACACACGACCCGACACGGACCCACACACACACGACCCGACACGGACCCACACACACACACGACCCGACACGGACCCACACACACACACGACCCGACACGGACCCACACACACACGACCCGACACGAACCCACACACACACGACCCGACACGAACCCAGACACACACGACCCGACACGGACCCACACACACGACCCGACACGAACCCACGCACACACGACCCGAAACGGACCCACACACACACGACCCGAAACGGACCCACACACACACACGACCCGACACGGACCCACACACACACGAACCCACCCAAACACACACACACACACACACGCACACCCAAACACATACACCTGCACATGCACACACACACACACACACACACACACGCACACACACACACGACCCGACACGGACCCACACTCACACACACGACCCGACACGGACCCACACTCACACACACAACCCGACACGGAGCCACACTCACACACACGACCCGACACGGACCCACACACACACACACACGACCCGACACGGACCCACACACACACGACCCCACACACACACGACCCGACACGGACCCACACTCACACACACGCCCCAACACGAACCTACACTCACACACACGACCCGACACGGACCCACACACACACGACCCGAAACGGACCCACACACACACGACCCGACACGGACCCACACACACACACACCCACACACACACACACACGACCCGACACGGACCCACACACACACGAACCCACACACACACGACCCGACACGGACCCACACTCACACACACGACCCAACACGAACCTACACTCACACACACGACCCGACACGAACCCAAACACACGACCCGACATGGACCCACACACACACGACCCGACACGGACCCACACACACACGACCCGACACGCACCCACACACACACGACCCGACACGGACCCACACACACACGAACCCACACACACACGACCCGACACGGACCCACACTCACACACACGACCCAACACGAACCTACACTCACACACACGACCCGGCACGAACCCAAACACACGACCCGACATGGACCCACACTCACACGACCCGACACGAACCTACACTCACACGACCCGACACGGACCCACACTCACACGACCCGACACGGACCCACACACACACACACACACACACACACACACACACACACCGACCCGACACGCACCCACACACACACGACCCGACACGGACCCACACACACACGACCCGACACGAACCCACACACACACGACCCGACACGGACCCACACACACACGAACCCACACACACACGACCCGACACGGACCCACACTCACACACACGACCCAACACGAACCTACACTCACACACACGACCCGACACGAACCCAAACACACGACCCGACATGGACCCACACTCACACACCCGACACGAACCTACACTCACACGACCCGACACGGACCCACACACACACGACCCGACACGAACCCACACACACACAAACCCACGCACACACGACCCAACACGAACCCACACACACACGAACCCACACACACACGACCCGACACGAACCCACACACACACACCCGACACGAACCCACACACACGACCCGACACGGACCCACACACACACGACCCGACACGGACCCACACACACACGACCCGACACGGACCCACACTCACACGACCCGACACGGACCCACACACACACACACACACACACACACACACACACACGACCCGACACGAACCCACACACACACGACCCGACACGAACCCACACACACACAACCCGACACAGACCCACACACACACGACCCGACACACACACGACCCAACACGGACACACACGGACACACACACACACACGACCCGACACGGACCCACACACACACGAACCCACACACACACGACCCGACACGGACCCACACACACACGACCCGACACGGACCCACACACACACACACACACACACACACACACACACACACGACCCGACACAAACCCACACACACACGACCCGACACGAACCCACACACACACGACCCGACACGAACCCACACACACACGACCCGACACGAACCCACACACACACGACCCGACACGAACCCACGCACACACGACCCGAAACGGACCCACACACACACACCCGAAACGGACCCACACACACACACGACCCGACACGGACCCACACACACACACGACCCGACACGGACCCGCACACACACAACCCGACACGGACCCACACACACACGACCTGACACTGACCCACACACACACGACCCGACACGGACCCACACACACACCA